>CM067379.1:4239548-4425618 GCA_034510155.1 Eucriotettix oculatus
GAGGCTAACACACATAACCTCTACAGAATACAGGCAGCAGTAATTAGAATTGAAGATCAAGAAAAAGAAAGCAGTAAACAAGAAAGGAGTAACAACAAGGATGTCCAACATTTTAACTTGTATATAGAACAGGCGATTGAAGAATGTTAAAACGGAATATGGAAAAAGGGAACATACTGTAGGGAGAAGAAATAAAACCTTACGCTTTGCTGATGATATTTTACCATAAGGGGAGTCAGAAGAAGACTTGGAAACCATAATAAACAGCAGGAACCGTGGTCCTGGAGGAAGAGTTCATTCAATATGAGGATTGTTAGAGGGAAAACCAAGGTAGTATGGGAAACGGTGGAAGAAAAAGGGGATATTCTGAAAGAAGTTAAGGAAATCTGCTGCTAGGAGTAGGATAGCGCTAGGCAAGGAAGAGAAATATACTTACAGCTAATATAAGTATGAATATTAGGAAATCATTACTAAAAATATTGGTATGGAGCGTGGAGTTATATGGGGGGTGCGAAAAGTGGACGGTAGGATTTGCAGGAAGGAAAAGAATAAAAGCCTCTGATATGTGTTGCTATAGGAGAATAAATGAGATGAGTGTGGATGGAATCACAAACGAGGAAATTCTAAACAGCATAGTGGAAGAGAGAACAGTAAAGTAATTCTATTGGATTCATTTGCGTGTCTTAAATTTGTTTTATGATTTATGTCTACATTTTTTGGTTTTCCAGATTTGTTTTCCGGCTTGAGTACGAAAAATTTTGCTTCATTGTTATTTTTTTTCCTCCTTTTATTTAGCTATTAACGTGTTTTTTGAATTCACTTTTAATGACCTTTTTTGTGAATTTTAAGTAATGTAATTGTCTTAATTTTTTTAATTATTCTCTCAGTGAATTAATTGATTATAAATTTCTCAGGGTCTCTACATCTAACCCAGGCTGAAATCAAAGAACTCTATATTCAATTAATTCACCTGGAAAATCAAATTAAAATCAATTAAAAAATTGTGAGGATTCTACCCGGGTTATGACGCTACACGGAAACCTGAGAATGTAGATTTTCCGAGTGAATTACTTGAGTAGACTTCTGTGTGGCTTTTATATAGCCATAAAATACAGGAAGAAACTTAAGAACTCTATATTCAATTAATTCACCAGGATAATCTAAGTAAAATGGAATATAAAGTTATGGGTTTTATACCCGGGTAATATTACTATGAAGATACCCGAGAATGTAGATTTTCTCAGTGAATTAATTGATTAGAGAGTTCTGTGGGGTTTCCATACAGCCATACAATCCGGGCAGAACCCATAGAACTCTATATTCAAGTAATTAACCAGGAAAATCTAATTAAAATAGAATATAGAGTTCTGAGTTTCATTCCCAGGTAATATTACTATGAAGAAACCCGAGAATGTAGATTTTCCCAAAATAGTGAATTAATTTATTATAGACTTCTGAAGGTTTCTACATAGACAAATAACCCGGGAAGAAACTAAATTACTCTATATTCTATTTATCAACCACAAAAATCTAATTAAAATAGAATATAGATATTTGGGGTTTCTCCTTTGGTTGTGTCGCTATAAGGAAACCCGAAGAATGAAGATTTTCGCAGTGAATTAATTGATTATAGAGTTCTCTGTCTTTCTATGTAGCCATAAAAACTGGGGAAGAACCCATAGAACTCTATATTCAATTAATTCGCCAGGAAAACCTAATTAAAATAGAATATAGAGTTATGAGTTTTATACTCGGGTAATATTACTATAAAGAAACCCGAGAATGTAGATTTTCTCAGCGAATTAATTGTGTATAGACTTCTCGAGGGTTTCTACATAGACATATAACCCGGGAGGAACCCAAATTACTCTATACTCAATTAATTAACAAGAAAAATCTAAGTAAAATAGAATATAGATATTTGGGGTTTCTCCTTTGGTTGTGTCGCTATAAAGAAACCCGAAGAATGAAGATTTTCCCAGTGAATTAATTGATTATAGAGTTCTCGGTGTTTCTATGTAGCCATACAACCCGGGCAGAACCCATACAACTCTATATTCAATTAATTCACCAGGAAAAGCTAATTAAAATAGAATATAGAGTTCCGGGTTTTTCTACCCGGGTTTTATCCTCGTGAAGAAACCCGAGAATGTGAATAGTCTTCTTCTATTTCTATACAGCCATATAACCTATATAAAAAAACAACTAGAATTCTATAATCTATTTTAATTATGTCCTTATTTTATTATTGTTATATTTTATGATTGAAGCATATTATTAATATTATTTTGTTGATGAGAGACAATTTTTTAAGTCTACTAATAAAAACGTTGTATAATTTTTTTTACGCAGGTTTCGTCAGTCCCGGAAAATTGTCACACGCCTGAAAAACGAAACGTTTAGTTATGTTATTAAAAAAAGAAGATTGTTTTGCGACTTGTTTTTTTTATTTAATTTCCAGAAGTATATTTAATGTTTGCATTAAGTTTTTGTTTTTTTAATTGTGAATTTATTTTCCTTTTCCTCTTTCACGTTCATTTAATATTGTTCTGTCCTTCCAGGGATCTTTTTCCACATGCTGTTGAAAATAGATAGGATTGACAGTGGACCCAAAAAATTATGTACTTAATAAATTTAGTTTTCGCGTTGAATTTGTCACCTTAATTTTTTTTTTCATTAGATGAGATGCACGAAGTAAAATGCGTCACAGAACTGAGAAATTAATGGCTGGGGGGAAAAATGGTGAAATGCTATTTTTTTTAAATAACAGGAAACTATTAAGTGGTAGAACAGAGACAACATACACACGTATATAGCAGTCTCGACCTTTCCTTTCCTCTCTTTTCTGCACAACCTTTTAGAGTACCTGATGGGCCATTACACTTTAATTTAAACGTTACTGCGTACTTTAAGATTGTAGCGATAAAATTTTCACGTCCCGTTATAAATTTTATTTTCTCCTCCCCTTCCTCCTCCTCTTCCCCCTCCTCCCCTTTTTCCCAAATTCGAATAATGTCACCTCATGGATGTGATGTTTTACCTTTACAAAATTAATTGTTTTTTTTTTAAAAACTTATAACAATAAATTTTATTTCTTTTCTGAAAAAAATGAATGAGGCAGTGAGGCGAAGGAACGACGACAGAGGGGAAGTCGAAAAACCGGTCGAAGGAGTTCGGATTTAATGTAATTTCATCTACCAGGTAGGTCTCCCTAAAAGGGCCCAGCTTGTTGTCTAGTGACGCTTCTGACGTAACAAAAATTCAAGGGGATTTTAATTTCTTCAAATTTATTTTTATTTTCCTCTTCATTGTAAACTTGTAACCTTTAAAAATTTTTCAACCCCCTCGGTGACGATCTTCTCACTATATATCCAAAGACGAGCAGGCACATTCCAATGAGACTGAGAAGACTGAGGGAGCGAATGAAAGGACGAGCGTAAGGAAAAATAAAGGAAGCTTAAAAAACGTAGAGGTAAACTGAAATAAAAAGAGACACGTAAATAATGAGACAGGTGTGGTGGGGAGGGGGAGGAAGGGAAAGGTAGAAAAAAAATAAAACTTGCAACAGTGCGACAGAACAAATCTAAAACTGTGAGAGAACTAAAGAAATATATACAATATATAAAACGTGGTGGGGAAAAAAAAGGACGGAAAACGTGGAAAGAGGAGGAGAAAAGAACAGCGGCTGAGAGGACAAAGTAATCAAACTACATGGTTAATAGAATGTAAAATTGAGGAAATGAAGTAAAGACTGAGAGAATAAAATAAAGAATTGAGAAAAATACCAAAAGCAGAGAGTAAAGAATGAGTAAAAGACCAAAAGCTGAGAGAAAAGAATGAGAAAAAGGCCAAGAAAATATTAAAGGATGAGGAAAGGACCAAAAACAGTGTGTAATCTATCTTTTTTTGGTCTTTTTCTCAAATTTTCACTTTTAGTCTTTCTTGTAGTCTTTCAAGTAAAAATTAGTAAGGAAAAAAAGAATGTGAAAATTCATTTGCCCGTTTTTGGTCTCTTTTTGAAGTTTTATTTTTTCTTAGACCTTTTCAACAAACGTTAGTCAGGAAAAAAGAATGTGAAATGAGAAGTGTGTGTGTGTGAAAGGAACCGTTAAAACAACCGCGTAAATATATATATAAAAAAAGCTAAATTAACGAAACTGAGAAGTATCAGCAAAGCGAGACTAAGGGAGTGATGAATGAAAAGACGAGTGTAGGGAAAATAGTATTTATGATGCAAATTAAAGGAAGCAGAAAACGGAGAGGTAAAATAAAATAAAGAGAAACGCAAAGAATGAGACAAAAAAAGAAATGTATACAATATATCAAACGTGGAAAAAAAGACGGGGAAGGTCTAAAGAGAAAAGAACGAGGCTGATGAGAGGAAAAAGTAACCAAACTACAAGGTTAATAGAATGTAAAAGTGAGAAAATGACGGAAAGACTGAAAAAAAAGAATAAAATAAAGAGGCACGCAAATAATGAGACAAAAAAAGAAATGTATACAATATATCAAACGGGGGAAAATAAAGGACGGGAAAGGTCTAAAGAGAAAAGAACGAGGCTGATGAGAGGAAAAAGTAATCGAACTACAAGGTTAATAGAATGTAAAAGTGAGAAAATGAAGGAAAGACTGAAAGAAAGAATAATAATTTAATAGAATGTAAAAGTGAGAAAATGAAGGAAAGACTGAAAGAAAGAATAATAATTTAATAGAATGTAAAAGTGAGAAAATGAAGGAAAGACAAAGAAAGAATAATAATTTAATAGAATGTAAAAGTGAGAAAATGAAGGAAAGACTGAAAGAAAGAATAATAATTTAATAGAATGTAAAAGTGAGAAAATGAAGGAGAGACTGAAAGAAAGAATAAAGTAAAGAATTGAGAAATACCAAAAGCAGAGAGTATAAAATGAGAGAAAGGCCAAAAAAAAGTATAGAATGGGGAAAAGGACCAAATACAAAGAGTTATCTCTCTGTTTTTGGTCTTTTTTCTCAATTTTTTTTTCTTTTAGTCTTTCTTATAGACTCTCAGTAAACGTTAGTAAGGGAAAGAATAACGTGAAATGTAAAGTGTGTGTGAGAAAGAAACTGTTGAACAACCGCGTAAATAAAAAGTAAGACCACGTCCTTGGCAACAAGAGAAAGCATTAAATCGATATTGAAAAATATACAGCCTTGCGATATCGATGTTTACAGCACTGACACACACACACACACATAACCTTTCACAATCAAATAAATTCACCAGATATCACTTTACGGCCGTACCTGAAAGGTTATTTCAGTTTCGGTTTGATGTAATTCCAATTAAAATAGGGGAACGGAACGTTGCCGATCACTTGTCAACAGTAAAAACCTGAACATTAAGGCTATTAAAGGCTCGCGGTCCTATAAAAGACCAACGCAGTCGAAAGTCGCACGCACAGGAGAGAGGACGACGTTGCAACCATTTCGACCGTCAGGTAAGGGAAAACTATTCACCCCCTCTTCCCCTCCCCCACCATATTTCTATGTATCCTGGCTGAAGACAGACGAAAGGTGACTACGGGGAAAAAGGGAGGGATAGAGAAAAAAATACGTATCATGGTTAGCGAGAAAAATAAAAAATAAAAATGTCAATAGTAAAATAATGTAATTAGAAAATAAATAAACAACCGCAAATTATTTCGTAGGAACTCTGTAACCTTGAACCTAAAAAATTATTCACGACTACAGCAGTATAAATCGGACATTTGCCAACATAATTAAAAAAACGCAGGAAAATCTAACCATTATTATGTATTAAAAAATTAATTGATTTAATTAATACTTTTATTTTTCTTTAATAGTAAAATATAAAAAAATAACATGAAATAATTTAACGACCAGTTTAGGTTTATATTTAAATCGACGTTTCGTCACCACTTTCGGGGACTTCTTCAGGTGTTACTACTTCAAACAAAAAAATAAATATATTTAAAATGGTTAAAATATTAGGAAATTAATAAGAATAGTAAAAAGAATATCAAAACTTACAATTTTTAAAATTTGTTTATGACAGAGGAAAGCCTGCCAAATGTGTAAAAAAAAATTCCAACATTTTCTGCCAACCAATGAAAACTAAATTAAAAAATTGTCTTTGAAAAAAAAACCACACCCACAGAGACGTTAATGTTTTACCATTTAAAAATTAATAACGTTTGCCAAGGACTGTGCTATTTCTTGGTGGTGTTAATTTGTGGCGGCAATTAGAAAGACATCTGAAGAAGTTACGAGTAGGTACCGAAACGTCGGTATTTGTTTGTGTGTTTGGTTGCTTGTTTTTTTTTCCTGTTTACGTTTCTGGTCGTGCCTACTCTTAAAATTTTCCTTAGTTCCCAATCTCTTGAGGAAGGCGAATTACAGACATTATATTCAATAAAATCGTAATAACGTCGTTTCGGCACCTACTTGTAACTTCTTCAGGTGTTTTTTTCTAATTATCACCACATATTGACACTATCTGTATGGCGAGTAATTTTCTGGTAGAGAGAGGAATCAGATTCTTGTCCCAGGAGATTTATTTCATGTTTTTTTTTTCAAATAAATGAGACTTCGAATTGAACGGTTGCGGTTTTGTAACTAGGAGTTTTGATTTCTTCTGTTTGTTCGTTTTTTTGTTTTTCCTGTTGACCTTTCTGGTCTTGCCTACTCTGACAATTTTCCTTAGTTCCCAATCTCTTGAGGAAGGCCGATTTTCAGACCATATATATTTAATAAAATCGTAATAACGACGTTTCGGTACCTAAATGTAACATCTTCAGGTGTTTTTTCTAATTATCACCACATATTGACCCTGTCTGTATGGGTGAATAATTTTTTGGTAAAGAGAGATTTATTTCATTTTTTTTTAAATAATCGGTTACGGTTTCGTAACTAGGAGAGTTGGTTTGTCTGTTTGTTTGTTTGTTTGTTTGTATGTCAATGATGCGTGTCAACGTTTTCCCCGTCGACGTTGCTGACCGTGTCGACTCTGTCGACAAATTTATATTTCTGGAGGAAGGCCGAATTCAAGACTTAATATTCAGTAAAATCATAATAACGACGTTTCGTTACATAAATGTAACATCTTCAGGTGTTTCTTTCTAATTTATCACCACATATTGACACTATCTGTTTGGGTGACCAATTTTCTGGTAATGAGAGAGATTTATTTCATTTTTTTTTCTAATTAAACGTAACTGGGAGTGTTTGTTTGCATGTGAAGGATGCGTGTCCACGTTTTCCTGTTGACGTTCCTGGCCGCGTCGACTCTGACCAGTGGCGTCCCGGCGTCGCAAGAGTCTGAGGTTGGAAGCCGACTGGGAGAACCCCAGGAGGCGGCGTCTGCTGCGGCGGCGGCGGCGGCGGCGGCGGGGCAAGTGTACGAGAAGAGCCTCCGCAGCAGCGCCCCTCCGCTCCCGGCCAACAGCAACCGTCAGCCCGGGATCCAGGGCACCGACGGTAGCGTGTACATGGCCGTCAGCAAGTGGACCCTCGAGATGCTGTACGACTTCATCAACCGCCTCTACGAGAAGCTCAAGGCGATCGTCTCCGAGGGCGGCGTGGGCGGCGGCGGCGGCGGGTCGCAGTACCCGATCCCGGGGATGGAAACCACCAGGATCACCAACGAGGACCTGCGCAACCTGTACTCGGTCCTCTACGTCATCTACAGCCTGATCCAGGGCAACCCCACTTCCCAGGCCAACGTCGGCAACGTCGCCCCCCTCCCCGTCCCGATGAACCAGCAGCAGCAGCAGCAGCCCCTGGGGTTCGGGAACCAGCCCACCCGCATCCCCGCTGAAAACTTCTACTCGCAGTTCGGCGCCGGGGCCAACCCCTTGGCCTTCGCCAACGCCGCCGCCGCGGCCTCCTCCTCCTCCAAGGTGTCCAACAACCGCAAGCGCAGCTACGGCTCGCAGGCGAGCGACCTAAGGCCCAACGAGAAGGTCTTCAGGAAGGTGGCCAGGAAGACGGTGGCCAACATCCTCGCCAAGCTCGACGCCATGTTGGCCGAGAAGAATAAGAAGAGGAACAAGGTCAAGGAAGGCGACGGCAAGACCACCACCAAAGTCGAGGTAGTGGACGAGACTCCGTCCGCAGCCGTCGTCGTCGCCACCGGCCCCGGAGCCGCCGCAGTCATCGCGGAACAGGAGGAGAAGGCTAAGAAGGCATAAGCACCACACGTCATGAACCCACACACAAACAACCATCCATCCAACCCTCCCTCGTCCTGAAACCCCCAGCACCTCAAAAAAAAAACCTACCCGCAAGGAAGTCACAGCGAAAGAAAGAAACTCTGCCGCCAAGACGGACGAAGCAGCAGACTGTTAACGACGAAATCTATGACTTATCACTTTCTCTTTCAAACCCGAAAGTCTAAACGATCCGCAAAGAAACTGAAATGTATACATTTCTTGTAAATAAAGGAAACATTCTCTTACGTAAAGAACACGAGGTGAGTTGGAAGGATCCCAGATATATATATATATATTTTACAGTGTTTTTTCAAAAGTGAAGTGAGAAACGCTAATCAGTTTGCAGTCGAAATACTGCAGCGCTGGGTTTGAAGCCTGACTGTGACCATTAGGATTGACCGAAGGTATTGTGGAAGGTCTCATTTTACGCAGAATTTAATGCCATTTTTTATATTTAAATAAATTTTTTTTAAAGAATTTTATACCTGCGCTTTGGCGAAACAAAAGTCAGGGTTTTTTGTCTTTCTTTCATGCAGTTCGTCTTTGACAAGTCATATATTTCAAACTGTTACTTCAAATGGTCTAAAAATTTGGATAATTTTTTTTGAAAACCCTCTAAAGCAATCCTCTAACTTTTAATCATTTTTGTCTCTCACCCTTTTTTTTAAAAATTAATTAATAATTGGACCTCTACTAAGTCTCCAACAGCGCATCGCAGGGAAGTGGGAAAAATCTTTTCATGTAAGGGTTGAAAGTCATATATATAAAATATAAGCTTCATTTATTATGTTTTCCAAACTTTCTTCCGACTCCCCTAATACCACATCATCATCAGGAACACCCTTGTTTTATTTTTTATTTCTTCACTCTTCTATTTTTGATTCCCTTTTCTGTATTAGTTTTCCACTTTCTTCATCACCTGTTCTATATTAAGTTGAACAGCATGACCGCTGCTGCATCATCATCATCCTTGCCTTACTCATTTCTCGATTTCCCCTCTACTTTTCCTTGATCTAATTACTGCTGACTGAGGTTATGTAAAATAAGCCTTCTTTCTAGATATTTTATCCCTGTCATCTTCAGAAATCCTTTAGAAGATTTTTTCTTTTTACAGTTTACAGTATCAATGGTTGTTTCCCTAAATTAACAAATGCCATGAACGTACGTCTGTTTTTTTTTGCTCTTCTTATCCCGTCTTCTAAGATTAGACGCAGTTCAAATGTTGCTTCTATTCTCCCTACATTCTTCCTTAAAACCAAACTGATTTTTTTTACTGACTCGTATTCCATTTCACGTTCCATCCTCCTACGTATATATATCCAATTTTTTGGTAATATTTTGCACGCATGAGTTATTAAACTAATTGCCCTGTGCTGTTCGCCTCTGTTTCTGTTCTTCGGTAAAGGTGTAATTATTTTGTTCTTTTTTTACTAAATTTTTTGCTATTCTTCCTGTTTCGTAAATTTCACAAACTACCCTTAACAGCCGTGATATTGAATTAAGTGATAATTTATAATGCAAAATAAATAAATAAAATTTTCTTCGTCCCTTCCACCCGAGATCCTTTTCAGGGTAGTTTGTGAAATTTACGAAAAAGGAGGAATAGCCAAAAATAAGTAAAAAAAGAAAAACATAATTACACCTTAACCGAAGAACAGAAACAGATGCGAACAGCACAGGACAATTAGTTTAATAGCTCATGGGTGCAAAATATTAACAAAAAATAGGATATATATAGGAGGAGGATGAAACGTGAAACGGAATGCGCGTAAGTAAAAAAATCAGTTTGGGTTTAAGGAAGAATGTAGGGAGAATAGAAGCAATATTTGAACTGCGTCTAATCTTAGAAGACGGGATAAGGAGAAAAAAAAACAAACAGGCCTACGTTCATGGCATTTGTTAATTTACGAAACAACCATTGATACTGTAAACTGTTAAAAAAATCTTCTAAAGGATTTTTGAAGATGAAAGGGATAAAATATCGAGGAAGAAGGCTTGTACATAACCTCAGTCAGCAGTAATTAGATCAAGGAAAAGTAGTGGAAAATCAAGAAATGAGTAAGGCAAGGATGATGATGCAGCAGCGGTCATGCTGTTCAACTTAATATAGAACAGGTGATGAAGAAAGTTAAAAACTAATACAGAAAGGGAAATAAAAATAGAAGGCGAAGAAATAAAAAATAAACAAGGGTGAAATTGTGGTATTAGGGGAGTCGGAAGAAGATTTCTAAAACATAATAAATGACATGAACGTAGTTTTTGAATTTTACGAAACAGGAAGAATAGCAGAAAATTTAGTAAAAAGAAAAACCATAATTACACCTTTACCGAAGAACAGTGGGGGCTGATAGATGCAGGACAATTAGTTTAATAGCTCATGGGTGAAAATTATTAACAAAAATAGGATATATATATATAGGAGGATGGAACGTGAAACGGAATGCGAGTCAGTAAAAAAATCAGTTTGGGTTTAAGGAAGAATGTAGGGAGAATAGAAGCAATATTTGTTCTGCGTCTAATCTTAGAAGACGGGATAAGAAGAAAAAACAAATTTACGAAACAACCATTGATACTGTAAACTGTAAAAAGAAAAAAAACTTCTAAAGGATTTTTGAAGATGAAAAAGGGATAAAATATAGAGAAAGTGAGTTCAGTCAGCAGTAATTAAAATTGAAGTTCAAGGAAAGTAGTGGAAAATCAAGAAATGAGTAAGGCAAGGATGATGATGCAGCAGCGGTCATGCAGTTCAACTTAATGTAGAACAGGCGATGAAGAAAGTTAAAAACCAATACAGGAAGGGGAATCAAAATAGAAGGCGAAGAAATAAAAAAATAAACAAGGGTTTTCCTGATGATATTGTCGTATTAGGGGAGTCGGAATAAGATTTAGAAAACATAATAAATGACATGAACGTAGTTTTTGAAATTTACGAAACAGGAAAAATAGCAGAAAATTTAGTAGAAATAAAAAAGAACAAAATAATTACACCTTTACCGAAGAACAGTGGGGACGCTGAAAGACGCAGGAGGACAACAGCACAGGACAATCAGTTTAGCGACTATTTCTGCAATGGATGACACCTCAGATATTCTAAATTAATTCGCTTTTTTTTATTATTCGACTTTCCATTTATGAATTAATTAAGAGAAGTTGTCTGCTACTGATATTAGTGCTGTGACGTCACGTGACGTCAGGTCTTGATTATCGTCTTACTTGCCTTGCCTTGGCCTTCGCTGATCATCGTCGGAGACGTTTCAAGGGTTGGGGGGATCAAGAGTCGGGAAGTTTCTCCGAATGTCGGACGACAGTTTGACCGTTTCTAGGTGACACTCGAGGTCGTGCTGTCGATGGTGGAGGAGGAAGAGGAGGAGGAGGAGGAGGAGGAGGGAAATGATGGCTTCACCTGCCACCGCAAAGTTAGTTACGTCCTGGGCCTCCTCGACCTCGTCGTCGTCGGTGGCGGAAGGATGGGAACAGGGGTGGAGGAGGAGGCGGTGAGGGGCGGTGAGGAGTGGGAAAGAGAGAAGACTGCTAATAGTTAGTTGGGGGGCAGACTTGACCATCAAACACTTTGTGAGAGAGCGAGCTGCCTGCTTCTTGTGCTAATTGCGTTAGCGTCCAGTTTCCTGGTCAAACAACGTAACGCGATTAAGGGCCATGTATCGAGTTAACTGCTTACATATATATACAGCGCTTACTTTGCCGCCTTCGGAGAGAGGGAATTTCTTATTCGCAAGACTTGCTTCGTGTCAAGATGCAATTAGTCTCGAGTTAAACGCTCGCTCACTCGCTCACTCTCCCGTTCGGAGGCAAGACGATGATGGTGATGATGGCCGCTGCCATAGTCGATGGACCCCTCGAAATTCTCCACTGCCTAGTCTCTATCTCTCTGCTCCAAGATGAGCAACATCTTCTACTAAACTCTCAAATAAGAGAACAAAGGGCCAATTTTGTTAGGGAGAGACAATCCCAGACATGTTGCGGAAAAACATAAACCGAAAAACTACTGACGTGACCGAAGGGAAAAAAAAAATTATGCATTAAATCAGGAAAACGAAAACGCGGAATAACTGTAATAGTGACTGAAGGGGAAAGGCGATGGCAGCCGTTGTCGTTGCTTGGAGAGACAAACCAAGGCATGTTGCGGAAAAACATAAACCGAAAAACTACTGATGTGACCGAAGGGAAAAAATTAAGCATTAAATTAGAAAAAAGGAACGGAAATACTGTAATAGTGACGGAAAGGGAAAGACGATGGCCACCGTCGTCGTTGATTGGATGGACCCTCCTAGTCTCTCTCCCTCTCTCTTTACTCCAAGAAGATTTCACCACCCTTCAAGTTAAGCAATATCTGCCCCTTCTAAGTTGAGAAATTATAGAATAAAATTTTGTGGGAGAGACAAACCAAGACATGTTGCGGAAAAACATAAACCGAAAAACTACTGATGTGAGTTTCTAGCACACAAACCTAGAAACAGAAATCTAGATAATTTGATGATCAAATACAACCCGTTTTCTGATTCAGAGGGGGTGGGGGGAGGGGAAAAATTATAGAATACATATCTAGAGACCAAAAAGATCTAGAAACTCCTGATTGCTTTTCATTTAACTATGAATTTACATTCCGGAGGGAAAAAAATTATCGTCAAAATTATTTTCGTGTAACTAACTTTACCGGGAGATAATGATTTATCTACAGGACTATGACGAGGAATAAAGGGTTCCTGATGGAGTTTTTGGGCGTCAACTAAGACGTCCTTAAGAAGGCATTAAAGGTTAGTAGGAAGATAAAAAACATTATGTTAAACGCTTTATTTTCCCTTTTCGCACGCATTTTCACACACACTCTTTTCCCTGTTATGAAATCTTAGAAGGCGCCATATCAAAGTTGAAAAGGCGGGGTTTCGTCTTTTGTTGAACTTAAAAGTTAGGGACTTGGGAAAACTTGCATAGTCTCTGGTTACTTCTTAAGTACCAGGCGGTTGACGTTAACCACTCACTCACTCACTAACAACTAATTTCTCTTGTGAGAAGTTCTTTGGTGAATCTCTTCACCGGTCGAGTTTTGGCCACTTTTTTTCGACGCAAAGTTGGTATGTGTAAGTCTTTATATATATATATATATAAAAGTATTATAAAAAAGTGTTAAAAAATCTCAGTCTGTAATATAATGTAAAAGAAGGATGGAAGCAGCTATGACTCAACATGGTTTTCCTCTCCCTTTCTTCCCTTCCATATTCCGCCAGCTGTGATCTTCCTTCAATCCTCCTACTCCCATTCACCCTTCACCCTATAACCTCCCCTTCTGTCTTTAGTTTCAGTTGATTAGTTTTATTATTGTTAAAAAAAGAAAATATTTATAAAAAATATATAGAAGAAATCTGTAACACAAATGTCTGTAAATTGTATTCAATGTAAAAGAAGGATGGAAGCAGCTATGACTTAACATAGTTTTCCTCTCCCTTTCTTCCCTTCCATATTCCGCCAGCTGTGATCTCCCTTCAATCCTCCTACTCCCATTCACCACCCTTCACCCTATAACCCCCTCCCCTTCTGTCTTTAGTTTCAGTTGATTAGTTTTATTATTGTTAAAAGAAGAAAATATTTATAAAAAAATATATAGAAGAATTTTGTAACACAAATCTTGTAAGAAATGAAAAAATGCCTGTTATAGATATTCAAGAAAACAGGCTACTAGTGTAATAAATAATTTTTTTAACAAAAAAAAGGGTGCAGCACTGACGTGTGTTCATATGGCACTGACATATCACTGACACACCCGCGTGTAAAGCTAGCCTAAGTAGCCAAGTGGAAAGGCTACGGTCAGTGTGACGTCATCTCTCAGTTAAACAAATTATTTTTTCCCTCCCCGGGTTTCCCGAACTCTGGAAAAGTTTCCGTCGGGAAAGAAGAAGTGGTTTCGGATGTTATGCGGGCGGGCGTGTCTCCAGGAGACTCCAGGAGGCGAGCGACTCCAGTGACGTGACGTGACGTCATCACGCCGCCAGACACGCTGACGACATTTTCCCGTTTCCGTCTCTTATTATTATTATTACTGTTATTATAAAAAAAAATAAATCGTTTCACGCTTTACAGCATCTGGTGAAATTATTTACAGTATAAGGAATAAATGGACAACATTTTTTATTTCGTCCACATCCTTGAATTTGGGTTTCTAGACAATTACGGGTCAAGGCAATTAGTATTATTAATTGGATTCTGGAGACTTCAAGAGCAACATTATGACGTAGACGACTTCATCTCGGCTTTGGTTCTTATTATAATGACTACAAGTGGTTTACAAAGTGAAGTGGATTATTTCAGAACTTTAACTAAGACGCTTATTTCTTTTTTTGGTGTGCCACAAGGTTCAGCGCTAGGACCACCATTTAAATTCTCAAAATCGTCTCCACACTAAAAGGAGTTTTAAATATTTCTCATGGGGTGTGTTAAGGGCTGTTTTGACTCTTCTCCCGTAAAATTTAAAGCTTCCTTCTTTCTTTTGGAAGAAAGAGAAGGATGAAAGAAAAAGTCGAGCGGACCAAAATGTTGAGTATAATGGGTTGAATGGTGTAACAAATTATTTATCGTTCTGATGTTTGTTTGTTAGACGTGATTAATTTTCTATTTCGCCTTTGGTTCTAAATTCGAGTGGTTTACAAAGTGAAGTGGATTATTTCAGAACTTTTACTAAGATGCATAATTTCTCTTTTGGGTGTGCCACAAGGTTCAGCGCTAGGACCACCATTTAAATTCTCAAAATCGTCTCCCAACTAAAATGAACTTTAAATATTTCTCATGGGGTGTGTTAAGGGCTGTTTTGACTCTTTTCCCGTATAATTTCAAGCACCTGATAGTTTTTGGAAGAAAGAGAAGGATGAAAGAAAAAGTCGAGCGGACCAATATATTGCGTATAATGAGTTGAATGGTGTAACAAATTATTTATCGTTCTGATGTTTGTTTGTTAGTCGTCATTAATTTTCTTTTTCGGCTTTGGTTCTAATTGTAATGACTACGAATGGTTTGCAAAGTGAAGTGGATTATTTCAGAACTTTTACTAAGATGCATAATTTCTTTTTTGGGTGTGCCACAAGGCTGAGCGCTAGGACCAAATTCTCAAAATCGTCTCCACACTAAAAGGAGTATTAAATATTTCTCATGGAGTGTGTTAAGGGCTGTTTTGACTCTTCTCCCGTATAATTTAAAGCACCTTTTATTTTTTGGAAGAAAGAGAAGGATGAAAGAACAAGTCGAGCAGACCAAAATGTTGAGTATAATGAGTTGAATGATGTAATAAATTATTTATCGTTCTGATGTTTGTTTGTTTGTTAGTCGTCATTAATTTTCTTTTTCGGCTTTGGTTCTAATTACGAGTGGTTTACAAAGTGAAGTGGATTATTTCAGAACTTTTACTAAGACGCTTATTTCTTTTTTTGGTGTGCCACAAGGTTCAGCGCTAGGACCATTTAATTTCTGAAAATCGTCTCCAACTAAAAGGAGTTTTAAATATTTCGCATGGGGTGTGTTAAGGGCTGTTTTGACACTTCTCCCGTATAATTTAAAGCATCTTTTTTTTTTCTTTTGGAAGAAAGAGAAGGATAAAATAAAAAGTCGTGCGGACCAATATATTGCGTATAATGAGTTGAATGGTGTAACAAATTATTTATCATTCTGAACTTTAACTAAGACGCTTATTTCTTTTTTTTGGTGTGCCACAAGGCTGAGCGCTAGGACCAAATTCTCAAAATCGTCTCCACACTAAAAGGAGTATTAAATATTTCTCATGGTAAGTTAAAGGACCTTTAATTTTTTGGAAGAAAGAGAAGGATGAAGGAACAAGTCGAGCGGACCAAAATGTTGAGTATAATGAGTTGAATGATGTAACAAATTAATTGATGGTTCTGATGTTTGTTTGTTTGTTAGGCGTGATTAATTTCCTTGGTCGGCTTTGGTTCTTTCTAATTACGAGTGGTTTACAAAGTGAAGTGGATTTTTTCAGAACTTTTACTAAGACACTTAAATTTTTTTTGGGTGTGCCACAAGGTTCAGCGCTAGGACCATTTAATTTCTGAAAATCGTCTCCAACTAAAAGGAATTTTAAATATTTCTCATGGTGTGTGGTTCTAATTATGAGTGGTTTACAAAGTGAAGTGGATTATTTTTTTTTAGTTTGATTGGTTTAACGACGTATCAGTCGGAATCGGTTTGATGGTTTGTCAGGGAGAGAAGGAGGAGGAGGAGGAAGGATGGAGACCTGTTGCCATGCTGTCTGACAGGATCCTTCCTTTCTCTGTGCACGTGTCCAGTCCCCTCCAGCCAGCATCACCAGTGCCTTTCCCCCCCCCCTTCCCTCTCTCCATCATCTCTCCTCTCCTCTCCACTCCGCCACCTCCTCCGCCATCATTCCGCCGCCACACCGGTGCACATCTTCTGACCCGGAACCAAAAAGAAAACGTTTTTCCCAGGCTGCTTTTGTTCTGTGTAAGTGTAGCCGGTCGGTCACGCTCGCGTATTGATGCATTGCACAAGCAAATGGCCGCGATCTGTTAACGTCCGCCTAGATCACGCTCTCTCTATTGTGATGCACACCTCGATACCGCACACATAAATTACAACCACACACACACGTGCGCGGCTGCCCGCATGTTGCAAAGTGTTTGTTGTGCCACCCACATCGTCCATCGATTTGCAGCGGCGGGGCGACGACGGCGGGGATGACAAGGGTTGCTCGTGTCCATGCTCTTTACTGTCTTACATGACAAGAGAGAGGGGGGAGGATGTAGTAGTAACACTGCCAGATATATATATATGTGTATGGAACCTCCTGCGGTACAGCAGTGGCCATCGACAGGTGGCTCGGGATCGAATCCCGGCGAGAGGAAGAACGGATAAGGTTACCATCAGAGACTCACGAACAGAAAATGACTTAAGGGATGACACGGGACTGTTTCTTCTCACACCCACTCCCCACCCTCTCACTTCCCCCTTTTCCAGTACGATAAAACATATATATTTTTTTAAAGGGGGGACAACTAATTTTACTGCTCATATTGTAATAAAATGTACCACATACTTTACGACCCAAATACCACCAAAACAGACCGAAATACCTAAAGGGTAAAAACTTTTCCATAATTGATTCCCATGAATAATAACAATAACTTACTAATTTTTTTAAAATAAAGTAAGAAACTTGGTATAATTAAAGTGTAACATATGTTGTAAAAAATACATAAACGCAAAATATTTTTTTTGTTGATGAACAGAATCAATATCCTAATAAACAACATCCCCTAGAAACAGAAAAGTTAAGTAGTCCCGCGAAATACCACCAAAAAAGACCGAAATACCTACAGGGTAAAAACATTTCCCTAATTGATTCCCATGAATAATAACAATAAATTACTAATTTTTTAAAAAGAAAGTAAGAAAATTGGTTTAATTAAAGTGTAATATATGTTGTAAAAAATACATAATCAATATCCTAATAAACAACATCCTCTAGAAACAAAGAAGTTAATTAGTCCCGCGAAATACCACCAAAACAGACCGAAATACCTACAGGGTATTTCCATAATTGATTCCCATGAACAATAACAATAAATTGCTATTTTTTTAAAAAATAATGTAAGAAACTTGGTATAATTAAAGTGTAATATACGTTGTAAAAAATACATAAACATAAAACTCACTGAAAATAAAAATAAAATATTTTTTTTGGTTCATGAACAGAATCAATATCCTAATAAACAACATCCTCTAGAAACAAAGAAGTTAATTAGTCCCGCGAAATACCACCAAAACAGACCGAAATACCTACAGGACTAAAATATTTCCATAATTGATTCCCATGAATAATAACAATAAATTACTAATTTTTTTAAAAATAAAGTAAGAAACATGGTATAATTGAAATGTAATATATGTTGTAAAAAAATACATAAACGTAAAATTGTTTTTGTTCATGAACAGAATCAATATCCTAATAAACAACATCCCCTAGAAACAAAGAAGTTAATTAGTCCCGCGAAATACCAACAAAACAGACCGAAATACCTACAGGGTATTTCCATAATTGATTCCCATGAATAATAACAATAAATTACTCAATTTTTTTTAATAAAGCAAGAAACTTGGTATAATTAAAGTGTAATATATGTTGTAAAAAATACATAAACGTAAAATTCACTGAAAAATAAAAATATAATATTTCTATTTTTGTTCATGAACAGAATCAATATCCTAATAAACAACATCCTCTAGAAACAAAGAAGTTAATTAGTCCCCCCGCGAAATACCAACAAAACAGACCGAAATACCTACAGGGTAAAAACATTTCCATAATTGATTCCCATGAATAATAACAATAAATTACTAATTTTTTTAAAAATAAAGTAAGAAACTTTGTATAATTAAAGTGTAATATATGTTGTAAAAAAATACATAAACGTAAAATGCACTGAAAAATAAAAATAAAATATTTCTTTTTTTGTTCAGGAACAGAATCAATATCATATAATGTAATAGGTTCCATATAACGTAAAATAAGAAATTGTAAGTAATATGTATGTAATTAACACGGTGGACGCTAGTGGCACGGTAGTCGAGAGACCTTAGCAAATAAGAAGACGAACAGGGAAAGGAACTTTCTAATTTTTGTAAAAAAAAAGAAGGTAAGAAGCTTTGCAAAGGTTAAGTGTAATATATACTGAAACATAATTCTAAAAGGTAAAATGCACCTGAATTTAAAAATAATATTTCTTTGTCACCAGAATAAATGTCATATAATTGTAATAGGTATTATAAAACGTCACTTGGAAATTAAAAATAATAATAAGTAATTAAGACGGTGGACGCTAGTGGCACGGTGACCGTGCGAATCATTTTAAATAAAGAGACTAACAGGGACCAAAAAAAAGAACTTTCTTCAGACAAAGATATGAAAAAAAACTTTTGCTTGACGTAGATTGTTCTGACGTCAAATATATAATAAATTTTTATGCCTTTTGATTTATTACAATACGATCAATAACGTTACTTTCTCCACCCCCCTCCAAAAACAAAATCCGTCTTATCGGATTGGGAAAAGTGGGAAGAAACAGTCACGTGTCATCTCTTAAATTATTTTCCGTTCGTGATCCCCTGATTCCTCAATTTGATAATAACACTTCTTTTCTTTTTCTTTTCTGCAGTCTTCCTTCCTCTTCATCGGGAATTATCTGCGGGTGAAAATCGCCGTTTACCAATCTTTCTGTCTGTCTGTGTCTGTCTCTGCGAGACTCGACTCGTTCCTAAGTTTAGGTGTTTCGTGACGTTTATTATCGGCCGAGTCAGATCTTGTGTTTGTTTTTAATGGATTCATAAATGTGGCGCACATGCAAGAGGGAATTTACACCTTGAGACCATCACGCCGGCCTCCCTCTATCAGATCCTTTCCTTTCAAGGAGGAAGCTGTCCGTGCCTGGTTTCGCTCACTCCTCGTGAATGGTGATTGGGGGGAAACGCGAAAGCTCAAAAAACAAGTTACGTAACTCAACTCAACTCATTCTCGTAAATGAATCTCTGATAACTCTCGGTCCTTTAGGGTTAAGCTCGGGGTTGGTACGGGGAGGCAATAAACCCCACATGACATGGGATTAACCTCTTACTAGGAGGATACTCAAGATCTTAATTCAAGTTTTAAGGAAATGGAGAAATTTAACATTTGCAAGGGTCAGAAGGAACGTGATGAAGCTCAAAAACTTTCTGGGTTTAATGAAAATGATTTACACAGCTACAAATAGAGGCTCAAGATGTGAATAGATTTAAGCAAAATGGACAACAATAACGTTTACAAGGGTCATAAGGGACGTCATGAAGGTGAAACACTTACCGGTTTAAGAAAAGTAACTTCCAGGGCAACAAATATATGGGATAGACGCTGAAAAATATGAAAAGTTTTAAGAAAAGGGACAGAAAGGAACGAGATGATATTAAAATTCTTACTAGGTTTAAGGAAAAGAGACTTCCAGAGCAACAAAAATACGTGTCAGAGGTTCAAGATCAAAATAGTTATAATAAAATGGACTAAATTAATCTTTACAATGGTAAAAAAAAAAAGGAAGGCGATGCAGCTCATACTCTTACAGGTTTAAGGAATAGGACTTCGAGGGCCAGAAGCTCAGGATATGAAGAGTTTTAACAAAATGGACAATATTAACGTTTACAAAGGTCGTAAGGAACGTGATGAAGGTCAAACACTTACTGGTTTAAGAAAAATAACTTCCAGGACCACAAATATATTGGATGGAGGCTCAAAAATATGATAAATTTTACGAAAAGGGACAATATTAATACTTATAAGGGACAGAAGGAACGTGATTAAATTAAAATTCTTACTAGGTTTAAGGAAAAGAGACTTCCAGAGCAACAAAAATACGTGTCAGAGGTTCAAGATCAAAATAGTTACAATAAAATGGACTAAATTAATCTTTACAATGGGGAAAAAAGGAAGAGCGATTGGAGCTCATACTCTTACAGGTTTAAGGAAAAGGACTTCCAGGGCCACAAATATATGGGACATACGCTCAGGATATGAATAGTTTTAAGAAAATGGGCAACATTAACGTTTACAAAGGTCGTAAGGAACGTGATGAAGGTCAAACATTTAACTGGTTTAAGAAAAATAACTTCCAGGGCCACAAATACATTGGATGGAGGCTCAAAAATATAAAAAGTTTTACGAAAAGGGACAATATTAATACTTACAAGAGACAGAAGGAACGTGATGAAGCTCAAAATGTTATCAGGTTTAAAAAAAAGAGAGTACCTAATAGATGCTCAAGATTTATATAGTTTTAAGAAAATGGACATTGTTAATACTTACAAGGAACAGAATGAAAGTTATAAAGCTCAAAATGTTACAAGGCTTAAGAAAAAGGACTTTTCAGGGCTACCAAGATACGTGACAGAGGCCCAGGATATGAATAGTTTTAACAAAATGGAGAAATTTAACACTTGCAAGTGTCAGAAGGAACTTGGTGAAGCCTAAACTCTGACTGGTTTAAGAAAAAGGACTTTCAGGGTTAGAAAAAAAAATGTGATAGAGGTTACAGATACGAATAAGTTTAAGAAAATGCACAACATTAATATTTACAAAGGTCAGAAGGAACGTGATGAAGCTAAAAGTCTTACTAGGTTTACAGAGCTACATAAATATGTGATAGATGATCAGATTCTGGAAAGTTTTAAGAAAATGGACAACATTAACATAAGGTTTATAAGGGTCAGAAGGAAAGTGATGAAGCTCAAAATGTTACCAGTTTTAAGAAAAATTACTTTCTGGGCCACGAAGACACGTGATCGAGGCTCAGAATCTGAAAAGTTTTAAGCAAAATGGACAACATTAACATTTACAAGGGTCAGGTAATTAATTTATTAATTAATTACGCTACCACGAAAAAAAAATTTTTTAAGTGTTACCACATTTTGTGATATTATTTCTTGGGCATCTTCTACATCTTCTATATCACAGAGGACTTACGAAGCCAATTAACGGAAACTTAAATAACCTATTAATTGTGTCCTTCGACCGTTTACATGACGATGTAATTGATGATAAGAAGAAACACATTATCGGTCACTGTTTATTGAGAAACCATTTAATTTCTAAAGTGATACTTTGTACGGATAATGGGGTTAAAATTGAATTGTATGTACACGGATGAATATGACAAGAGTAAGCTGCCGAAACAGTGACCGACGAAGAGTTTCTTATATGGCACTAAATAAAACCAACCTGACACGCCAATTAGCAGAAAGTAAAATAAAAAATAGTCTTTGAATGGACGAGGCAACGGATATGAAAGTGAAATAAGTAAATAAATGAGGAAAATATAGTGCTTGGAAAATTTAATAATGGTGGAAAAGGAGGTAATAAAATACAATTATTGAAACACTTTATAGTCTGGGTAAATAACAGTTTTAAAATAGTATTTTATTTTCTCTCAAAACTGTCTGAGCTACGCACGTCTTTTTTTTAAAAAAAAATTCCACTCAATAATGACTATAAAATATTTACATGTGCTTTGTTCACCATTTTAAGTGATGTTTTCCCTCCGGGGAAAAAAAAGGCTTATTAAACTGACGCGTCTGACCTTTCTTTTTATCATTTCCTTTTATGTATGTGTGTGTTCGCGCGCATGTGTGTGTGTGTGTGTGCGTGCAGTTTCCCCCACCCACCACCCTCCTCCCTCCTCCTCTTTTTTTTTCGCAAGTACGACCTCGTTAAGGTCACGAAGATTGACAACGCCATAAGGACTATATTTACGGCTCGAGGTTTTTAACTTTCCCTTCCTTCGACGGAAAATCGTGAGGCTTTGATGCAACAGATCGTGTATCTTCGAACATTACTTCTTAAAGATACTCCACCACCACCACCACGGTCCTGTTTTGGATGGTTTCTCTCTTTCTCTCTCTCTCTTTTCTCTCTCTTTCTCCTACAGAACAAATTGCGGCAATTCTAATTAACAAGCCGCGGGACACACGACTTTGAAATTTAACCGAGCTCATCTGTGACTCCATGTTGCTTAACCTGACGACCTCCTCCTCCTTCCACTTTTCCTCCTCTCCCTCCCTCCCTCCCACCCCGTCCACCTCACTTTACCTCAACCCCTCACTACTACATCATTTTCCTTATCTTACAGAGAGAAAATTTTTTCCACGGTCCGTCCTCGATAATAATATATATATTTTTTAAAAGAAGACAATAAAGCATGAATTTAATCAATACCTAATTAAATTACATAAAAAATTTTTTACGAAGAGTCAAGTGAGACCATAAAAGAATCTGGTGATGGTTAAATTGCCTTCCGACGTCTATATATTAGTTAAACAACTGATGTCCTTGTATGGACTTTATTCCATAAATTTACTCGTAACAACGTTTCGGCACGTTTTCATGCCATCTTCAGGTTTCTTCCCCCCCAAAACAGCGTCAAAACATAAGTGTCACTCGTGTGATGCCTCGGATCCCCTACCACCACTATTCTTTGACTTCTGACGTAATATTTGGTCATGTTTTGACATCGCTGTGTGAGGGGGAAAAACAAAACCTTAACGATAGGCATAACAAAAAAAACATGCCGAAACGTTTTCACGAGTAAATTTATGGAATAAAGTCCGTGCAGGGTCACAAAATCGTTTTAATTGTGTATAACGGACTTTGATTTTAAATCTTTTTTTCTACATATAAAGATTTCATTTAATCGTGTATTTATTAACCTAAATTTAAATCTAATAAACCCGTTGTGTTTAAATTTCTCTTTACATTTTTCAAAAAAATTTATCTTCTTATTTTCTTCTTGCCATTAATAAACATCTTTCAATTAATTGTTTAACAGACAGATAATCTTCAATTTATTGGTAAATAATTATAAAATATCATCAATTATATCTAATAATAAATCATTATAAAATATCTTCATTTATAAATAGTAAATAATTATAAATAATAAATAATTGATTCCATCCAATTTGTCGGCGAACAATATTTATATTTATTCACGACAACTGAAACGTTCCCTCGATATTTATGGACTTTGTCAGCGACTGGACAAAACTTCTGGAAAAGTTTGAAAATTAATAATACAAAACAATTTAATATTATGCTCTAAAATTTATCAATTATTTTTTTTATTTTTTTTGATTGTTACCTGATGAAGACAACAAATACGGATGAAACGTTGTAGATGTCTTAGATAGATCTTCATTTTAAGTAAAATTTCCAACCACTTTCAGAATTCATATTTATTTTTAAAAATTTCCAAAGAGGGGAAAGAAAACCCCCAACGTTTCGGTACTTATTTTACCATCTTCGCGTGGAGAAACATTGATAAATCACGTTGGAAATTGTTAAAAATAAAAATAAAGTCTGAAAGTGGTAGGAAATTATACTTGTAGTTACAAAATCATACTCAAAAAATACATCCTTTAAATATTAATATTTTTGGCGACAAATAGGCTGGAATATTTTAATTTTAAATTTTTTATTCTTTTTAGTCATGTTTATATGACTATAGTAATATAGTAGTTCCATTTATCTGACCTGTAATCATACAGTAGTCATATGTATCTGACTATAGTCATACAATAAACATTAATTTGACTATAGTCATACAATAATAATTAATTTGACTATAGTCATACAACTATCATTAATTTGACTATAGTCATACAATAATCAATAATTTGACTATAGTCATAATACACATTTATCTGACTATAGTAATATAGAAATTATATTTATCTGACTTAAATGACAAAATTATCTGCTGAAATTGCTTTTCTTTTACTCCTGAGAAGGTTCAAATGTAAGGAGCGAAACATGTTTCTGTTAAGTTAATTGTCTAATTTATGGATTCATGTGATTTTATTTCGGCTTGTATTTTCATTTGTTTAAAGTATTTCACCCATAATTTTATTTTTTAGGTTTCTTTAGTTTTAATGTAGACTTATACTATATAAAAAATATTTTGTATTGTTCGCGACCACCAAGTTCTAATTTTGATACAATAGTTTTCTGTTTCCTTGAATATCTCTGGTTCTATTTTATTGAACTGAATTCAGCTTATTGTGAACTATATTCAAAAGTGTTCTACTATTCTTATCCCAGTTACCTTCAACTTTCCACCCCCTCCGTTGTGTGTTAAGAGAAGTCTGAACGTGTAAATTAGTAGCATATGTTATTTAATACTTACAAGAAAATATTAAAAGTATAATTTTATACATGTAATAAGGACGAAAGACAATCAAGGAGGAAAATTTCCCAGGATTTACTAATCTAACTAGTTTTGAAGTAATCTTATATCTTTAATGGACACATCTGAGAAGTTCCCCGACGGGAAGAAGGACCCACCCCACCACCCTTACATTCAGTCCACCCCCTTCCACCCCCATCTCTATCTCTTCCCTTTTAAGTTTGATTGAAGAGTTAGGACTAATTTAAACTCCGCCTTTAATGATGTTTTATTCGGAGTGATATGAATCTATTGAACTGGAAAAAGAGAGATAGGGGTGGAAGGGGGGAACGGGAAGGGGTGGAGAGAGGGAGCGAACAGGAGAAGCAGAAGCATGTCGATCACGCCAACCTCACGATCCGAGTCTGGGATAAGCCTTAATTTAATACACGGGAATGGAAAAGTTTCAAATTAACTCTCACACAGGCAAAACAGAGAGAGAGAAAGAGACATGTTGTTGGTACAAACCGAAACGCTATGAAGTTATGCGCCAGCCTAAATAAAAACCACGTTCGATGCTGCAAACATTAAGAGAAATGAGACTTACTGGCACGGAGGGGAGAAATAATATCCGGAATTATAACTGGAGCATTTAAATGTCCAAACTGGATAAGCCACATCCTAACGATATTTTGTTCAATACACATCATGCGACGGAGGAACACGTGGATGGACTTCTAGAATATCGTGGGAAAAAGGGGAAGAAGGTTGCAAGAGCGCTTGAAGATGGAATGAAGCAGATATTGGGTGTTGAAGGCAAGGTGAAGAAGTCCAAGTGCCTAATTGAAGCACTTGAAGATAGAAGGAAGATATTGGGTGTTGAAGACAAGGTGTAGAATTCTAAGTACCTAATTGGAGCACTTGAAGATAGAAGGAAAATTATAGGGTGTTGAAGACAAGGTGTAGTAGTTAAAGTACCTAATTGGAGCACTTGAAGATAGAAGATATTGGGTGTTGAAGACAAGGTGTAGTAGTTAAAGTACCTAATTGGAGCACTTGAAGATAAAAATAAGAAGATATTGGGTGTCGAAGAAAAGGTGTAGAAGTCAAAGTACCTAATTGGAGCACTTGAAGATAAAAAGAAGAAGATATTGGGTGTCGGAAGAAACGTGTGGCGTTCTAAGTACCTCACACTTGTAGAAAATATTTTGCATATGTTATTGTTGCCAACTTCTGAAGCTTAATTATGATGTCAAAATTGAAGTCAGGATGGGAAATATTCAGAGGAAAGACGAAACAATTTTTCCGTCTACGGATAACCGTATTGTCTTCTTATTAATGACACTTCAGGGATATTATTGCGATTGGCCGATTACTTACGCTCTCTCTCTCTCCCCCCTTTTCTTTCTTTGCGGCAGGTTAGTCTCACTGAAGCGTCACTATAGACCTTATTGCATTTAAAAATATCAACCTACTGGAATACGTTAAAATGTATAGAAATGTTCGTCTGCGGAGTCGGGCTGGAAATCGATCGCACGAAAATTACACGGAAGCGTTTCATAGAGAGTTTCATTGCTATTGACGAATTGTGGAGATTCTTTATTACAGTTGAGAATGAAAGCCAGGACAGCGGTGGAAGTTCTCCGAAATAGGTACATTGTGTGACTCTTATAGACTAACTGGAAAATAAAATATGGCTTGGACGATTACTAGAAACTTTCCTGCAGCAACAATTTTTTGGAGCAATATGGGGAAACATAAAGCACGTTTTTCACCCGGAAAATAGTCGCTGGAAATGGTCCAAAGACGGTTCATCATGAGGTAAATCAGTGGTCACTACAATTACTGGAATTAGTTCCACTGCAAGATTTTTTTTTCAGAAACTACAATTTAAATATATAAATAAAATACAATAGGGCCTCTAGGATTTATATTTTATATATATATAATAGAGGGTTGATGGACTGTTTTTATTTCTACGTCCATAGCAGCCAATATTTACCAGTATTCCAAAGTTTTGTAGAGGTAATTTAAGGTCTTTTGTTAGATATTTTCTTGTCTTTCATAGTTTGTGAGGATTTATCTGGTGTATTTTAATAAGTCAATAAATCTGAAACTTATTATAAATTATAAATAAAAATCCAGCCAATTCGTCAAAAAAAGAATATTAGCATTTAATTAAATAATCTCCAACGTATCGTCTATTATTTTTTGGACTTCACCAGTCGCGACGCAAATTTTTTATCCCCATGTTCATACAGGTTTATCCATTAAAAAAAATTATAAAAAGAAATAAACGTTGTGGATGTGTTTAAAAAAATTACTGCATTACAAATAAAGCACGAAGAGTGCCCAAAAGTCATAAATTTGAACACGTTTCGTCCTCCGACTTTAGGGACGTCGTCAGTTCCTGAATTAAAATATTAGAAAAATTAGTGTTGCTTCTTCAACGTCCGGAAAACCAAGAAGTTTCCGAATCACACCCTCTCTCTGGTAGTGGTGTTGAATTGGTTTCTATTATTCCCTTTGGGTGTGGGTTCAAGTGAAGATAAAATGAAGAGAAAGATACGAAGAAAAGGACCGGCGGGAAATGTATGTGCATATTTTTTTTGTCCCCCCCGCAATCAGTGTGCGTGTTTCTTGAGTGATGATGGTTTTCCCTTTCTTATCAGGGAATCAAAGTCACACAGAAACACACACACACATATACACATGCAGCTGTCCGACATAAGCCGGAAATTTAGCAGCAATTACATTAGCCGGGGAGAAAGAGGACAGACACACGAGTCATATTTCACGTTGCGCACGCTTTTCTCTCTCTCTCTCTCCGTCCAAGTAAATGTCCGCAGTAATAATTCAGAGCTCAATTCTCCGTAGAGTCAGTCTATCGGATAACTCATAACACGATTATCAAGAATTCATTTCTACCTCTACGTAGTTCTCGTCGTCGTCGTCGTCAGCTGCTGCTGCTTCTCTCTCTCCCGCTTGAGGTTTTAAACAAATTGCAATAGTCATGTCGAGTTTGCTTTAATCGTTAAACTATGTGAATGTGAAAATCCCCCCGTTTGTGAGACAAGCAACGATAAAGAAACCTTCTATAGAAAATTAATTTCATCGTAGACAGAGGTGGGAGGGAGGGGAGAAAAGAGAGAGAGGGGGAGAGTCTGAAGATTAGTTTAACTTTGATATTCCAGAATCCCGGATAAAGTTTAATTTTTTTAACAAAAAAGTACAGCACTATTTGCTATCGCGTCCATCTAATTTGAAATATAAACAAACGGAAATTTTTATTTCAAAGTAAATGGACGTAATAGCAAATAATACTGTATTTTTTTAAAAAATATATTTATCCGGGATTCTGGAATAACTACGTTAAACTAATCTCTATCTCTCTGTCTGTCTGTCTCTCTCTCTCTCTCTCTCTCTCTCTCTCTCTCTTTCTCTTTATTTCTCTCTCTCTCCCCTTCCTCTCTGAAAATCTTGACTACAGGTTGACTAAATAAATATACAATTAACAAAATCAACAAGATATGAAGCCATTTATTCAGAATCAACAATATTCAAAATTGCATAGATAAAGAAACATTTTTTTATTAATTTTGTTAAAATGCGATCACAAACAGACTTTCAGACAATAATTTTTCAACAATAATCTGTATGAATTATATAATTGTATATTATATATATATATACTATCTTTTTAATAATATCAAATTAAAAATTTATATTTCTTTATATTTCAAAGTAGATGGACGTAATAGCAAATAGTACTGTATTTTTTTAAAAAAAATCTTTATCTGGGATTCTGGAATAACTATGTTAAACTAATCTCTGTCTCTGTCTCTGTCTGTCTCTGTCTGTCTCTGTCTGTCTCTGTCTGTCTCTGTCTGTCTCTGTCTGTCTCTGTCTGTCTCTGTCTGTCTCTGTCTGTCTCTGTCTGTCTCTGTCTGTCTCTGTCTGTCTCTGCTCTGCTTCAGTCCTATCTGATTGTCATTTGTATTGTTGCTCCGCTTCTACTATGTCTCATCTTCTGTATGATTCTGTATTGTCTATCTATGTCTGTATATTATGTATTATCTTTTTAATAATATCAAATTAAAAATTTATATTTCTTTATATTTCAAAGTAGATGGACGTAATAGCAAATAGTACTGTATTTTTTTTAAATCTTTATCTGGGATTCTGGAATAACTACGTTAAACTAATCTCTGTCTCTCTCTCTCTCTCTCTCTCCCCCTTCCTCTCTAAAAATCTTGACTAATTGATGACTAAATAAATATACAATTAACAAAATCATCATCAAGATATGAAGCCATTTATTCAGAATCAACAATATTAAAAACTGCATTGATAAAAAAACATTTTTTTGTTAATTTTGTTAAAAAGCGATCACAAACAGACTTTCAGACAATAATTTTTCAACAATAATCTGTACAACGATTTTTTATTAAATTTTCCAAAAAAAGTAACTATATTATTTTTGCAGACATTAAAACTATTTTTCTAAGAAAATGAAATTTTTTATTTGTAAAGCAAAATTGTATAAATTTATATCCTCTAAAATTCATATTTCCGTAGATATATATATATATACCGCTTGCCGTTTAAACATTGAGCGGTTTGGCAACAAAACAAAAGAAATTTAAAAATCAATTGAATTAATTTTTATTCTTTTGTTTTGTACCAAACCGTTCAATATTTAAACGGTAAGCGGTGTATCTATATATATTCTACGGACATAAAGGGGGGAAAAATCACATTTACTTTTGATACCCGCATTAAATTAAATTTCGCATAATTTTCACACAGCCATGTTCAAGTTTTAACTGTCCATAAATTTATGGTCCAGGACCGTAAAAAAAATTTAAATTTGGAACCTTTAATTTTTCTTAAGTCCATTAATTAATTACACACAGAGAAAAACAGAGGAGAAAAGTTTAAATTGAAATTTGGAAATCAGAATGGAAAAATCTCTACTGTACCCGGAATCTCCCTCTTACCCCTTTTAGTTACATAATTAAAAATTTGAAGTTATAATACTTTACTCACTTTAACAAAATAAATATGTTATTATATTATTGGAAAAAATTATTTTTAACACAATACTGCAACTTTAAACATCCTGACTTTCTTTCGTAGTAAATATATTTTTTTTATTTTTGATAAAGCCCCAAATGCGAAGCCGAAAAGTAGTAGCGGTAGTAATTCAAATAATCTTCTTACTTTCATCTTGGTGTAGCTTTCTCCTCCCCCTTCCTCCTCCCCCTACCCCTCCAAAATAATCGACGTCAAGTTAAGCGTTGTAAATAGTTGTTGGGTCTTCCACCCCGGGGTTAGGTTCGTATTTTACCACGACGTTTCTATGGTAAAGATCCCTTCTTCCATCTTCATCAAGTGACCCGGGGCGACAAGTTAAACGTTATTTATAATTATAAAATTCGTCTAATATTATTAATTCAAAATGTGTTAATTGAATGGGAAAGTGGTCTAATGAGTATTTAAGAAATGAGACAGCTATTAATATGAATGTGAATGTGAAAACAAAATATTTATTATTTTTCCTAGAAAAGCTTGAACAGCAGGAGGAACGTTAAGGTTAATCTAAGCGGTTTAAGGAAAGATGGCTTCAGTGGAAATTGGATAAGTGAAATACTTAGGCAAATACTATCTTCATGATCCAATGGACACGGGAAAAGCAGGATCCGTGTCATTCTTGGCTAAAGAAAAAATCATTCTTGATGGTTATAATGGTGAAGATAAAGACGACCGCCCTATGCGACAACAACGAGAGTGCTGCGAGAAGAATCGTGAAGAGAAAGGCAGGGGCTGCGACAATTTATGACGGGGCGAATTTGACAGTCGAATATGTCGTCGTTGATGTACTCCATCCCCCACCCTCCATCCCCCTTAAATATATTAAATCACTTCTTCAAATATATTCTACACGTCCCCCTTAACACACACACACACACACCAATTGTAAATCAATTGATTTCCTATCTCTTGGTGGTCTTTTTTATTCGTTTCACTTTCCCCCGATTTGGCTTGAGCTTCCGCCTGATGGAGGAGAATCTGGTGCGTGAGCGATGTTTGATGGAGCTCCAAATCGACGGGGGAGGTTCCTTCTTTTCCCCCCTCTTCCCTCTCTCGGAAATACTGATACAAGTGTCACGTAGCTTTATTGCCCCAGCAGTTTCGCCTCGCCTCGCCTCTCGCCCTCCTCCCCCCTCTCCCTTTCCGCATATATGCTTGCTTTTCTCCTTCCCCTTTTCATATCCCCTATAAAACATTCAGTTCCCACGGTAATCCATTCCAGCCTAAACTGTTCTCTCCCGTCCTATTTCTCTCTCTCCCCCTGTGTGTGTGTGTGTACCTTCTGCCTGAAGGATTCCAACTCTTACGGAGGAGAGAAAAAAAGTCAGATGCGTGTCAGACACTAAGTGAGACATTCGTATCTTCATCCACATAACATTTGGTTAATGAAATTAATTGTTGCATATATATTCATTCATTTGAACAAAAAAAATATATTTTCTCCATTTAAATTTCTTAAATTGTTTTCAAATTGTACTTCATGGTTATTCAAAATATTTACGTAGTTTTCATATTTCTGTGACTACTTTTTTAATTTTACAGGTATATTTTCAAGCAATTATATTCCTAAAAAATTTCCCAATTTTTTTATATTAGAGAATGTTGATTTTCCCGGTGAATCAACTGATTTCTCGGGGTTTCTATCAAGGGTGTGGCAGAGACAGTTATCGAAACGTTATTTTTTAAGAAGCGATACAACCCGGGTACGAACCCGAGAATTTTACATTCAATTTTATATTTATTACCTTATTTTATTAGTTTTTCAAAGGTAATGTATTACATGAAAAAGTTTTTTGCAAATAAGGTTTCATATAAACTTTTACCTTATCCTATTCCTTATTGAAATAGGAATGAGTCCCGAATAACGTTATTAAAATTAAAGTGCATACCTAAAAGGAAAAATTACGGAGTTGAGAGAGAAAAATTCAAACTTAATATTCTGACATTAAGTTTACAATAAGTAAAAAGACGGCAAATAAAATCATATAATCTTTTTACTATTTATTTTTATATAAATACGACGTTTCGTCTCCCTTTTGAGACATCGTCAGGCATAAGATTTAGTGACTCATGGTCCTTCACTCCTTGACTCACTCGGCCGAAAACAATATTAAATGTAAATTCCTGGTGTACATCACACCCATATTTACATTTAATAATCATTTCGGCCGAAGGAGTCAAGGACATGACTTTGCTAAATTATATACCTGATGAAGTCTCAAATGTGAGACGAAACGTCGTGATTATATAAAAATTAAATAGTAATAAAATTATTTTCTGACTTATTGGCCGTCCTTTTATTTATTTCAAAAACAGAAAAAATAATTTTTTAAATGTACTACGGAGATTTATTTCACAATAAACTCTTCATTTTACGATTAATGAATTTGATAATTAGATTTATATTCATGTAACGCAAATTCTCAAAAACAGTTAATGTACATGATTAAAAAAAGAAGCCATTGGTTTTAAACCACTCTCAATTTTAATAAAATATAACGTTATATAATTTTAATTATAGTTTCTTGATAATATATAAGATACCTTTCAGTACATGCCATTGTGTTATCTAATAAGGAAGAGAAATGAACCATTACTGAAACATTACTAAAATTTCTTTAGAATAACAAAAAAAATATTTAAATTAGTTTAATATTTTTATTTTTAAGTGACTTTGGCATGTACTGAAACCTCCTTCAATAAATTTTTTTTTCAAAAATTCTAATAAAAATAAAGATACTACAATTTTCCTTTTTAATAAAGGTTCCACTAAATAACTGTCAGTAATTGAATATGAAAATATTTCTCGATATATATTGTGGAATAATTTTTAGGGTACATTTAACGATACGTAACACATAATAAATAAATAAACAGCCCTGAGTCAGAAAATTAGTCTTTTACTCATAAATAACATTGAAAATAAAATTTAGAGACAAGACTTAGAACAGGTGTGATAATCTTGCCTCCAAGACTTCTTAATGAGAAGAAAATAAATTATTTAAATAAAAAAACTCCAGAAATACAAACAAACTGAACCAAACATCTTAAGTTGAGTTTTACGTTTGGGCCAACGATTTTGTCCACATCAAGAAATAAACACTTTAATTATTCCCTGTAAATTACGCGAAGAAACCTATTTAATTATTTCCTGTAAATTACATGAAGAAAAACGATTTAATTATTTCCTGTAAATTACGTGAAGAAAACTATTTAACTATTTCCTGTAAATTAAGGGAAGAAAACTATTTAACTATTCTCTGTAAATTAAGGGAAGAAAACTACTTAATTTTTCACTGCGAATTATGACGCATAATTTACAGAAACCTCAACAAATTGATACAGACTTATTTGTAATAAAACTTCAAATTCCCTAAAAAAATTGATTCAATTTAAACTATTATTCAGAGTTACTTATTATTATTTTTCAAAAATGATCGAACTTTTACCTTTAGGCGTGTCTCCGCGGGCAGCAAGCAGCTTCTTTGGCCCTACCTGTGAAAAAACAATAATGCACTCTTATTAACGGTAAGGAAATGATTCTACGCAAAATTACTAACATTTCCATAATACTTGAAGAATTAATTTTTTTTACCTTCACGATGAGGACAAATATATATTTTTTAAATCAGATTAAAATTAATATTTTAAATGAATTACAATGAAATGGTAGAAGGATTTCAATGCTAAATAAAACGTTTCGTTCTCAACTTTTGTGACCTCTTCAGTGCTTTAATTTAACTTAACGAGATATTTTGTTACAACTCTGGGCCGAAAATCAAATATATTTTTATAATCATTTACGTTGAATAAAAATTCCTCCATTTCCGTCCTTTGACCGTTCATTTATATTATAAATTTTGTTGCAAATTCGTCATCCCTCGGAGAAAAGATAATCTACGGCTATTAAATATAAAATAATATTAATATCGTATTTATAACAGTAAATACAAAATTGTGAGCGAAAGTTAATATCAATTTTTTTGGGTCTTCGTTTTGAAAATGAAATTGTATAAATAATGTTTCTGAAGGTGAAGGTGACTTAAGGGTGAACGTTTCTTCAGTAAATGCTTTTCAGATACCTAAATTAAATGCAACAGATTAGGGCTGTAAATAATTTATTCACAACAGACGGATAGAAAGGTTTTGTGCTGCAAATTATTTTCCTGCCCCCGTCGTTTAATTTTTGCCCCCTCCCCCTCTCACATTATCACGTGACTTCTTATGCGTGTCCTATACAGAAAAAGGCAGGTAGCAAAACTGTTTAGAATATAATTTTAATTAAGACGTGGCCACTAAGGTAAGGCGATACGTAACTACAAATTTCAGTTACACCTTTGGTGCAGTGCAGTGTGGTGAGAGAGGGGGTGGGGGAGGGAGAGGGGGGAGAGGGGGGGAAGTCAAGATTAGAGAGCGTGAAGGAGTTCTTGATTCGTGTTAAATTATTTGGCTGATCTCGTCGAGGCCCCAGAATGTATAAGTTATGAAGCATTATGTTTCTCAGAGAGACAGATTGCGTGTGTTGTTGTTATTATTGTTATTTCTCTCTCTCTCTTCTCCTTGAGTGAGTGAGTGTGAGTGTGTGTGTGAGTTACGACCGCAATCTTACACGGCATTACACTGTTAATGCTAATGAGACACCAGAAAACAACTGTCATTAATGCGAGCAGGCTGTTAGCTTTCCAGATAACGTCGATGGCCGGCCAAGCTCGACCGTAAATTTCTGTGGTTATCGAAATTTGTTTTTCCCTTCGGTTTAAGTCACACACACACACACACACGTATACATTAGTTTTCACACGGTTGGCCAAATAAGCTGCTTGGCCGCGACGCACACGTAAAGGTCGAAGTTCAACGAAAACTAATAATACTGATGGTTTAAGTTGAATCAATTTTTATATTTTGAGGGAATTTGAAGATTTACTACAGATAAGTCTGTAAGAAGTTGTGGAGGTTTCTGTACATTATGCGGCGTAATTTACAGGGAATAGTTTTCTTCGCGTGATTTACAGGGAATAATTAAAGTGTTATTTTCTTCACGATGTGGACAAAATCATTTGGTTCAAACATAAAAAAAATCGACTGAAGTATAACTAATTCTGTATCAAGCTGTGGAGGTTTCTGTACATTACGCGTCGTAATTTGCAGGAAATATTTTCTTCACGTGATTTACAGAGAATAATTAATTATTTTTTGTCTTCACGATTTGGACAAAATCTTTCGGCCCAAACGTAAAAGTAAATCGACTGAAGTAAATCTTAATAGCAATGGGAGACAAATTAATTATTTCTATAGCAATAATAACTTTTTATTAATTATCGCTGATTATAGAACGAAGATTTTTCAAGGTGTAGAAACTGGTTAGAAAGAATTCCCGGGATTCAATTTGAATTTTATACTGTATCAAGCTGTGGAGGTTTCTGTACATTATGCGGCGTAATTTACAGGGAATAGTTTTCGTCAAGTGATTTACAGGGAATAATTAAAGTGTTCTTTTCTTCACGATGTGGACAAAATCATTTGGCCCAAACGTAAAAAAAATGACTGAAGTAAATCTTAATAGCAATGGGAGACAAATTAATTTATTGGATAGTTATAAAACTTTACATTAATTATATATGATTATAGAACGAAGATTTTTCAAGGTGTAGAAACTGGTTAGAATGAATTCCCGGGATTCAATTTGAAGTTTTATTACAACTAATTCTGTATCAAGCTGTGGAGGTTTCTGTACATTATGCTTCGTAATTTACAGGGAATAATTAAATAGTTTTCTTCGCGTAATTTACAGGAAATAATTAAAGTGTTCTTTTCTTCACGATGTGGACAAAATCATTTGGCCCAAACGTAAAAACAATCGACTGACGTAAATCTTAATAGCAATGGGAGACGAATTAATTATTTCGATAGTAATAATAACTTAACATTAATTATCGCTGGTTATAGAACGAAGATTTTTTCGGGTGTAGAATCTGGTTAAAATTATTTTTCCCCGGGATTCAATTCGGGTTAACCTTGTCAATTGACTTTCCTTGTCGACGTCATCGTCAAGTTTACTTTGCCAATACAGAAATTTTGTAATTATATCAATTTTGCTTTATTAAAATAAGTAAATTCAATTTTAATTTGATCATTTACGCTTTAATCCTGTCAGATTAGATAATTTTGAGTTATTATACTTTAATTGATGAATACTTCACTTATATACACGTACTCTGTATAATTTCCTTGATAAACTCAAAAACTTTTGCCGTGGTTTTAGTGTATGCAGAAGATATGAATTAAGACGATGACCAAAGTTATCGAAACGTCGCCGTTTCTTATCGACCAGTTAAACCGGATTGAAATCACTGGAAAGCCTTCATACAATTATAGTTAATAATCTTACGGATTATTAAACTAATTGACGTCTGTCTTGTCAAAATAAAAATTGAATACATTTAGGCACAGAACAGACAAAAAAAATTATTCAGTTGAACTGAAGTTTTTACGTAATTTTGGGAATTATTTCTCGTAATATTTACTACAATTATATGGTCACTTTTCTTAACCTTCCGTAGAAAATTATATTTTTTATCTGACATATTTAAAATACTAAGATATGGTGTAAGTAAATAATCCACTTTAATTTTGTCTTTTGATTCTTTGAGATAGATTTTAGGGGACTCGAATAGCTGCTCTGTTTTTTTTCCATGGGTTCTCCTGTAAAATTACGAAATTTTCGTAATCTGAATACCACAACAACAAAAGTTATTAATTAAATACGTAATATGTAAAAATTTAAGCAGTGAAAAAAATATATACAATTGAGTCATGTATACAAGAAAGATGAATACTTTATTAAGGAGTTTTCGTTTTTAATGTATGGGTGTATAAATCGAATCGAAAAATCTACGCAGACTCTATAAAATAATATACATGTTCCCTTTATATTTTAAATATTTTACTTTCATGAAATTTAAAATAATAATTATGCACTGATCATCATTCGTAATTTTGTGGTTTCATAATCTTATTACCTACGATAACGTCACGTTGATGTCACGAAAGGTATCTGTCAATGTCTTGATGTTATCAGCAGGGGATGGGAAACAGGCTTTAAAAGTCTTATGCATATGTGTGTTTGTGTGTGTGTGTGTATGTGTACTGTTACAGAGTCCTCAGGGAACAGGTGAAGGAACCTGAAGGAGGTGACTGATGACAAACATTGCTCGGGACACAATGGACCATATGTCACGCGATTGAAGCGGACCACACAGGCTGGATGGAAGATAGACACGTGGGAAATAAGAAGAGGGGGTGAGGTGAGGCAACACGATCGTTCAAGGACTTTCTCACAAGGGACAAGAAAATCAGAGGAAAGAAGATAATCGGAGGAGGATGAAGTTAGTCACCAAACCCCAGTCGTTTTCCCTATTCCACTCTTCAACATTTTCCTTCAGCCTCATTTTTATGAGAAAAATTCATTACAGCAAATAGGGGAAATCATTGAAAAATTAATAATTGGTTTACGTTTGGACTAGTATTTACGTTCATCCAAAATAATCCAAAAAATTGTATAATATTTTTCTGTGTGTGCATGTTATGTTTATATATATATACATATATTTAATTAATTAAATTATTTAATCTCATTTTCTTCAATTATAATTATTTTTTGCAGATTATTTTCACACCTGAGGAGGTTCCAAACAACGGAACGAAACGTCGCGATATATAATTTAATAAATAAATAATTTTAATTCTGACTAAATTTGGCCGAAATTTTTCGCCTTCATTATTCGAGGTGCGGACGGAACAATTATAAAGTTTATTAGATTATAGTTTTAGTTGTTTAAGTTTCTGTTGTTTGAACTGAGAAAAAAGTCAGAATTAAATATATATAACAATTTATTAACAAAAGAGACGTTTCGTCTCCATTTTGAGATTTCTTCAGGCTTTACTACGAAAAATATTATCTTTGTATTAAGCTTGAAGAAGTCCTAAAATGGAGATGAAACGTCGCTTTGTAAATATTTCAGTCAGAAAACTACGATGTGATTAGTTGACGAATTGATTAAAATAGGGGGATTATTTCCACGACGTCAATGATCTTAACTAAACGATTTTCCGTAAATCGTAATTTTCCCGGGCCAAATACAACGGGGGAATATGTCCGGGACATTCGAAAAAAAGTTTCGATTCGGCTAGTGGTAAATGTTTAAATATTTGGCCAATTCAGGTTTGCGTTTTAAACTCTCTATTAATCCCAGTACATTAATGAAGGTATTATAAGAAAGCTGCGGGAAAGTTTATAAAATCTTCTCCTGCCGAAAAGTGAACCGTTATTTTAAAAAATTACGGTTTAAACTGCAGTAAGTTTCCGCATAAAAGTTTCCTCCTGGTCTTAAAATAAGAAACCTCGTCCGATCATTTGGAGAGAGCAGAAAAAAAACCAACCCCCAAACGGTAGCAAATGATTTATCTGCATGAACCGTGTATAACTTCTCCTCGATAAAATGTTACGTGATGGCCGAGAACAGTTTGTCAAAATAATTGCCCCTTCCTAACTTTACCTCGTTTCGAGAAAGAGAAATATATCGTAAATTATTTTGCGATGACGCATTCAATATGTCGGCTGATTTATTCGAATCGAACGAAGGACGAACTTCTTGTGTGTCACTGGTAAATGATTTACCAAGAGTTCTTATTCCTGAGGGGGTTGGGAGGGAGAAGGGGGGAGGGAGGAATAACTGCTTCCTGCTGTAAAATGTGGGGATCTGTCGTGATACGTTGTCATTATCGGGAAATATCGGATCGCAAGAAATAAATATATATACACACACACACAAGGTGAAATTTAAAACTATTTATAAGAGGAAATGAAAGGACTGATAGTGATGAAATCAGCCATTTTAGACGGAGAATTTAATGAGCTCCATTAAATAATAGATCTCGGGGAAAACAGTTAAACTTTTTACTATAATATGCACCTTTACCAGTAACAGAAAAGTTTTCTTGTTGTAACAGACGCAGCGGATTGATACGTGCATTATCGTCTTTACACATGAACATATTTTTAAACTGTTTCAACCCTTGTCTTATGTTTTGTCTGCTTCTCTTCAGTTCTTTCCAATTTTTTTGTCTATTTTTTTTTGGGTCAGTCTGCGTTATGTTGGTATTCGTTCACACCACATCTCTTCTTTTTTTTTTCTCCCTTCCTTCAACTTCTCAACATTTGTCTTTCCTCTTCAACAGCTTGTTTAAACTACAGCCGGGAGTCTTCAGGAATTTTTTTTAAACCTTCAAAAATACCTCAACCTTTTGTTACGTTTGGGCCAAATAGTTTGGTCCAAAGCGTGGTGAATGAAGTTCTGTGAATAGGGTTCAACCGTTTTCAATTATTCCGTAATTAATGTTCCATATATGATTTTCCAACTTATCATTTTCCTTTCTTCTTGCGTGGGTTTTTTTCCCCCATTGCTCTCTCTTCTTAGTGTTTAACATCCGGTTTACCCTTTCCTTCCACAAAAGTTTTCCAGTCTAATTAGTGAACGTTTTACGGGAAGTTGAACTAAATTTTTTTGCACTGCTGTGAAGCAACAATGGGTTAACAATGAGTTTCACTGTCCGAGTCTTTCATCTTGTCTTGTCTTCGCAAGAAAAATAGTTTAGTTCTGGTCAATTAGTGAAACGTAAACGAACGTAGATAACAACTTTTACCCTATTTGACATGGAAAAGTGTGATTTTTTCTTCTTCCCCCTCTGGGGTACAGATGCGTTGATCACGCCCCCAAATTTCTGCACCTTTTTTCAGCAGCAAGAGAGTTTTTGTTATTAGGATTATGAAGTGACGCCAACATCCACCGAATTATAATCCGGGGGAGGGGGAGGAAGGTGTTTAGTTCCCAATTTGTCCATTGGTAGCACTTCATTAAAAAAAACACCCCCTACCCTAGCCACTGTACTCTGAATAAAGGGTTTATTTATATATAGAAGGAGAAAAGTGGCGTCAGTAAGAGATCGATTTATCGAAAACTACGCCTTTCTAGTGGGAATTAATTTTCTTGTTGTTATTTTAATTAATTATTTAATGCATTAATGGCCTGTTTCGTGGTTTATATATTTGTGATCTTAATCAGCCCGTTGTACAATTTTCCGATCCACCACTAAACGTTTGCCGGAACAATTAGACACATGTGAGCCGTGTTTAAAAAACATTTTTTATTTTGACGTTTCTGCCCTTAATTAAACATAAAAAACACACACTATTGTTTGAGAGAAAAAAGAGTGGCCGAGGTCAGACCTGGCTTGGACATTTGGGTTCCGCAGACATCAAAGGCGAAAACCCCTAAAAGTAATGGAGGGGGGGGGGTTGTTCCTGCCCTGGCGCCTTCTTCTCCGCTTTGTCTCTCTCCCCCGGAAATGACGACATCACGAGGTGGTTTCCCGTTGTTGTATCAACTAAAGGGGTGGGTTGGTGGGGTGGGAATGGGTGCCACAGCCGCCGCCGCCGCCTCCGTCCTTGTTGCTGTGTAGACGATGGCATACAAAATAGTCTCCCACTTTAAGGACTTTAAAAAAAATATTTCTCATGGTGTGTAAATGACTCCCTTAAAAATTAAAGTATCCATTCTTTCACCTTTTCTATATCCATCCCTACTGTTAACGTTTCCTCCCAAGAGCAACGTTTTTCTTCTTTTTTTTTCAGGGAAGAATCAGGAAGTGTAAGTGATCCTGAAGTGCAAGTCTAGTGCGACGGGGAAGAAAAACCATCTGAACAGTGGATACTTTTTTACCTTTTTCCTTTAAGATTCACTTTAAATTATTATTTTTTTATTATTATTTGTAAAACTTCACATTACTTATTTTAATCTTTTTTTCTTTGGTCTTGTAAAACAACTTTCATCTAACTTTGTTTCAATTCCCACAGCCAATATTTGAATTTAACTTTTAGGCCTTTCTGAAAACGTTTCCTCCCAAGAGCAACGTTTTTCTAGGGAAGAATCAGGAAGTGTAAGTGATCCTGAAGTGCAAGTGTAGTGCGACGGGGAAGAAAAACCATCTGAACAATGGGTACTGTTTTACCTTTTTCCTTTAAGATTCACTTTAAAATTTTTTTATTTGTAAATATTCACATTACTTATTTTAAACTTTTCTTCTTTTGGCCTTGTGAATCAACTTTTATCTAACTTTGTTTCAATTCCCACGGCCAATATTTGAATGTAACTGTTAGGTTTTCTTTGAAAACGTTTCCTCCCAAGAGCAACGTTTTTCTTTTTTTTCATGGAAGAATCAGGAAGTGTAAGTGATCGTGAAGTGCAAGTCTAGTGCGATGGGGGGAAAAAAACCATCTGAACAATGGGTATTTTTTACCTTTTTCCTTTAAGATTCACTTTAAAATTTTTTTATTTGTAAATATTCACATTACTTATTTTAATCTTTTTTTCTTTGGTCTTGTAAAAACAGCTTTCATGTAACTTTGTTATAATTACCACGGCCAATATTTGAATTTAACTTTTAGGGTTTTTTTTTGAAAACGTTTCCTCCCAAAGGCAACGTTTTTCTTTTCTTTTTTCAGGGAAGAATTAGGAAGTGTAAGTGATTGTGAAGTGCAAGTCTAGTGCGATGGGGGAAAAAAACCATCCGAATAATTGGGTATTTTTTACCTTTTTCCTTTAAGATTCACTTAAAATTATTTTTTTATTATTATTTGTAAATATTCACATTACTTATTTTAATCTTTTCTTTTTTTTTTGGTCTTGTGAAACAAGTTTAATGTAACTTTGTTTTAATTCCCACAGCCAATATTTGAATTTAACTTTTATGTCTTTCTTTGAAAACGTTTCCTCCCAAGGGCAACTTACAGGAAGTGTAAGTGATCGTGAAGTGCAAGTGTAGTGTGACGGGGAAGAAAAAACCATCTGAACAATGGGTACTTTTTACCCTTTTCCCTTTAAGATTCACTTTAAATTATTATTTTTATTATTATTTGTAAATATTCACATTACTGTAGAAACGTTTCTCGGGTTTCCAACCGGGTAATCTCAGTAAACAGCAACTCCGTCATCTTCCAGGCTGAAGTCTGCTGGAAGATGACGGAGTTGCTATTTACTGCTGTTTACTGAGATCTTCACCGGGAAAGCCTTCGTTCTTTAATTCACATTAATTATTTTAAGGTGCGGTTTATTTTTTGGTAACTGCCACCGAGTGTAACGCAATTGCAGTTTCAATAAATTCATTCATTCTGCATAAATGAAATGAAAGCGCCTGAAGAAGGTGCACCGAAATGTCATTCATCTACGGAAAGAAATGGCCTGAATAAGGTGTGCACCGAAACGTCGTTATTCTTCCATTTGGGCTGAGTAAGTTTCTACCGGGGGTGGAAATAGGGGGTCATAAATTACATTTATCATTCAGTTATAACGTTATTGTTAGAATAAAGTTGACGCGCTGTATTTGGAAATAGTTTTTAAAGGATTTTTCAAGGTCGTACGATTATCGTACCCTGTGGCACGCCAAATTTGAAAGCAACCCACAGCCGGCGCGAATGCTGCACGTATGACGCAACTTTCTCGTTGCAATATGTTTGCGTTCGCGGGTGTTGTAAACGGTCTCAAAGTAATTTTCGCAGAGGTCTGGATATTTTCGTGGAGGGGGTGGAGTGTTGTGATGTTTAAGACGGCCCTTCGAGCGAGGCTAGTGGCCTGCCTGCCTGCCTGACTTAAGCAAGCAACTTCCTCAAGCAATCCTTCCCCCCACATGCACAGTGTTTATCGATTACTCCGACATGACCAGCACCTTGGGCTTGCAGAAGGGGTTGCGGGGGCGACGAGGGGGGTGGGGGGGGCGGCGGGGGGAAGTACGACGGAGGGTTGCTTCATCTCGGCCAGATGTATTAATTGGTCCAGCCTCCTTGCCTTGCCTTGCCGCCCCCCCCCCTTTCTCCTCTCCTCCTCCGCCACCCTCTCAGCCTCCCGTCTCTCCACCCCCCGCCCCACCCCCCCAAGAAGATGGTCCAAGAGCCAGCCAAGCCAGGGACAATGTATTTACATCTTCTGCACACCAGATAGCGACTCAGTCAACATCTCAGGGAGAAGGAGGACGACGGGGGAGGACGACGTCTTAATCCAGGGGGCGGTGGGTGGGTGACAGGGGCGGAGGGAGAGAAGAAAAACAACAATGAAGAAAAATGTGACGAAAAATAAAGTAAAGTTTAGGGAGGAGAAAAAAAAAAGAAAGCGCGCGCGCGCGCGGGAGTAATAATAAATGCACGCTGGCCCTGGCGGGGATTATGCAAAGTATCGCGACTAAATCTTGCGCTTAAACGTTATTGCTCTTTCCGATGTGTTTATCGATTAGTCGGCACGCGCGCCGCCACATCTGTCTGTCTGTCTGTTTGCGCATTTCCAGATTTCGGGCTGATGATAATATGCAAAATAAAACGCCGAAAACAGGATGACCTAAACCTTTCCCCTTTCCTCGACACCCAATTCTATGAAAGAATTTTTCTGGTAGCATCAACTGAAAATATACATTTAAAAAATAATGACATTTTTGAATTAATTAAATATTCATTTCTGAATATCCCGTAACTTTATTCGGGGGGTGGGTTTTTTTTCAATAAGGGGTGGGTCGATGCTTGAAACGGAATAAAACATGCCGTGTGTCAGGATTTTTTTAACTAAATTATTTATTTTTATTTTTAACGGTACACAAGGGTCATGGTAGAATTATAACTAGACGTAAAGAGTAGGATAGCAAAGGCGAGAAAAGAGAAATTTACTTACTTATATTAGGAAATCGTTGCTAATAATGTCGGTATGCAGCGTGGGCTTTGTAAGGAGGGTGCGAAACGTTGTCGACAGGAGTTACAGGAGTTAGGGGGGAAAGGGAAAAAAAAATAGAAGACTTTGAATTGTGGTGCTATAGGAGAGAATGAGATAAGTGGATAGAATCACTAACGAAGAAGCTCTAAACAGAACTGAACACTGATTTGCTCAGTAGTAATAATATAATATCTTAATTTATGAATTGCAATTCATCAAATGTATAATTATGGACGATAGGAGTTGGGGAAAACGATAAAAAAAATTGAAGCCTTTGAAATGTGGTGCTGTAGACGAATGCTGAAAATCAGATGGGGTGGATAGAATAACAAACGAGGAAGTTCTAAACCGAATAGGGGGGAAAAGCGAAAAATATGGATGACGTTAACTAAGAGAAGGGATAGATTAATAGCAGGCCACACTTTAAGACATGAGGGTCTTTTAAAATTAGCGTTAGAGGGAAGTTTGTGTGTGTGTGTGAGGGGGTAAGAACAGAAGAGGAAGGAAAAGGATGGAAAATGCTAAGCAGATTAGGGAGGATGTTGAGTGTGCAAGTTAAAAGGATATGAAAAGGCTTGCGCAGGGAAGGGTTGCATCAGACCAGTCTTAGGAGTGAATACCACAACAACACAATTATTATCTTTGTTTAGTTTTAATATTTTTTATCTTTTGGTTTCATTATATACCGTATTCTTTGTCTCTATTGCTATATGTTTGTAATTACGTTCAACCTGAAGAGGCTCCACTGATCAGTACCGAAACGTGTAGTTATTTATTATTATTATAGTTATTACTAAGCTGCTATTTGCCCTGAGGCTGTGACTGCAGCAGCAGCTATATACAAAAAGAAAATACAAATAAAACAAATAAATACAATCAGGAAAAGTTTACACTAAGGAAGAATTTTGAAGTGTAAGTTTTTTTTATCTGGAAAAAGAAAACAAAGGAGGTGCACAAAAAAAAATCACTTCACTGCACTTCACTATTATCACTTCACTGAAAAAAATAAATAAACTACTCACCTAAGTTTTCTTAGCCTATTTCTAAACTGATTTACGCTACCCGGGAAAAGTCGTCAGGCAAGGAATTACAATCAATCGCGTATTGACCTATTTACAAATGAAAATTTTCCTTCGTCTGTTCGTTGTTGCCTTTTTTCTTTAATTTTGAACGAATGGTTGTTAATATATTTTATGTTTTCCCTTAATTTTGGTCTGGTTTTGGCCTTATTTAAACTTATAAATATAACTATATCAAGTGAAAGTGAAAAATAGGTTTGCATTGTTGTACGTCTAGAACGTCATTGTTGCTTTTCCTGATTGTCGTTATCGTGCAGATGGGGAGACGAAAATAAGGGAAAACACATTTTCCTCTCCCTGGAAGTGAGTGACGTAAGAGCAACGACACGAATGCAATGCAATGCAATGCAACGCGCGCCACAAGTAAACACGAAAAGTCCCAAAGTACTCCGCCAGGTAACTGATATTTTTGGCAGATGGTTACGACGATTCGGCTTTCAGATACCTTTTTTATGGATGATTAATTTGAATAATTTTTGCGGGGCTGAGGCCGCCAACCCACCAAATGTTTTACGATTCACCCTGGTTGATGAGTCCCGCGATTAGGAAAACTTCTCTCTCTCTCTCTCTCCTCCTCCTCCTTTCCATCCGCTTTTTTTCTTCTCTTTGTTGTATTTTGTTCTACGCAGGTGCGTGCCAAGCTCCAACCATTAACTCTTTATAGCTCCCATTTTTACCCCCTTACACTTTTTAATTGGTAACAAGGCTTACTATTAGTGGTGTTCCGCTATCTACCCCTCACCGTTTCCGAAAAAAAGAAGAGAACGCTGGATGAAAAAAACTTCTACAGGAAGTGTAATTAATGGGTCATTGGGCAGTTACACACAAAAATATAATCATGGAGCTAAAAACCACACACACACACACACATCGGCTTCTCCGACGAGAAATGAAACGTATTTCCTCTTCAGCTGTCGTAAAGCATGTTTTAATTATTTTTACTAAATCCCCTTGCAGGATTATTTGATTTCGTTTTATTTTTAATTAAATTGGAATTTTCCCTGAAATTATTACCGGAACATCCTAAAATACCTAGGCATATCAGACGACAGTTTCATATCGATTATTCAGTCAATATTACACTGACGAAACCTTAATTAGGCTTGTGTCGACTTGTTTCGACCCTGAGCGATTACATCGTATCTGCAATCGAAGGTTAAGGGTTCAAAAATAAATATAGATTCCTTTTTAAAAAATTAAATGACTTACATACGAAAGAATTAAAACGATTAATGTCCATTTTTTTAAGGGTGGGGGTTAACATGAGGATAATCCTTAAACTATAGCACGGAGGCCCTAGTCAACCGTTGACTATCTTATTTTAAAAAATTCGTACAAAATTTTGGAGCGTTGCTACAGCAAAGAAGCTTATATTTTATATTTACGACTTTGAACCACTACAAGAAAAACTCTGTCCCACTCTTCCGCGAAGAGGTCCACGAATAAATTAATTTTGAATAAAGCAAGAAACACAGATTGTTCAAACTTTTTGGAAAGGTTTCAGAGGGTTTGCTCTGTGATTTGTAAATTTTTCAGATCATTTGAAGAAACAGTTTGAAATATATGAGTATTCCAAGTGAAGCAATATGAAAGAAGGTCAAAAAATTCCTTTCCATTTTCTCAGAATTTTTTAACGCTTAAATGCATGCTTGAAATGCTTTCAAAATTTATTTATTTTCAAACGTTACATAATGATATTAAATTCTGCTTAAATTGAGACCTTCCACAATGACGTAGGTTATTCCGAATGGGCACAGTGAGGCTTCAAACTCAGGGCCTCTTCTACTATTTTGACAGTGACGACAGTAGAGATGAGAAACTGATAAATGTCATTCGTTGGAAACAGATTCCTGTGTTCAGTTTCACGTACTTAAAAGAGTTGATGAACGAATGGTGTCAGGTAAATCATTTCAAGAATGGCGTGAGACCTGATTTATTGAAGCGCCATTGTTACGTTCAGTTCATTGGAATGATCATACTCCTGCGGGGGAAAACTTATCTACTTTTGATCAGACACGAGAACCAAAAAATGATCATAAAACTGGATTCAATTAATATGTTTCTAGTTCTAGACGAGCTACAGTTTATTTTCAAGGAAAAATTATCTACTTTGATGAGTCGCGACAACCAAAAAATTAATCATAAAATTCTATTCAATTAATATAATAAATATGTTTCTAGTTCTAGAGGAGTTACAGTTGATTTTTGAAGGAAATCTTATCTAATTTTATGAGACACGAGAACCAAAAAATGATCATAAAATTAGATTCAATTAATATGTTCGTCTAGTTCTAGACGAGCCACAGTTGATTATCAAGGAAATCTTATCTTATTTGATGAAACGTGATCATAAAATTCTATTCAATTAATATAATTAATATTTATCTTCTTCTAGACAAGCTACAGTTGGTTTTGAAGGAAAACTTATCTACTTTTATGAGTCGCGAGAACCAAATATGATCATAAAATTCTATTCAATTAACTTTTCTAGTTATAGACGAGCTACAGTTGCTTTTGAAAGAAAAATTATATACTTTGATGAGACCGACACCCAAAAAATGATCATAAAATTATATTCAATTAATATAAAAATAGGTTTCCAGTTCTAGACAAGATACAGTTGGTTTTGAAGGAAAACTTATCTACTTTGATGAGACGCGAGAACAAAGAAAATGTGACCATAAAACTGGATTCAATTAATATAATTAATGTTTTTCTAGTTCTAGACGAGCCAGAGCTGGTTTCTTAATCGACAATCAGATACGACAGAACCTTGAGTAATTTGCAGGGGATCTTGGTGGATAACCATCGTGCCCTAGAAAATCTCGTTCCCCATCTGTAGTACTAAACAATTTTCAGGTTACAATGGGCCTTTACGGCCACCACCTGGAGTTGAAAATTCGAAACAGTTTCAATGTGTGGGCGTTTTCGACAGTTTGTGTAATGAGGGAGGATTATCTGATCCTGAGAGGATTGGCGGCACGAACCGCGAGGTCGAGGCAGATTCGTCCAGCTTCCCTCCCCCGATGGAATCAGCAGAGTGATTGCGAATGTGTTCTGGGAGCAGCGATTGTGGGAGAGAATCTTCCGATTGGGCTCGGAGGATTAAGGACCGGAACGGTCTTGAGCTTATCTGAATTGTGCCACTATTAGAGTAAATTGTAAGCGCTGGTGTCGGGCTGTGTATATATATATCTCAGAGCTTCAGGACTATTAGGGTCGGTCTGTTGTCGGTCCGGCGCACGTTCTCGTGTGTTTATTGCGGCCGGCACATCAAGGAAGGAGCCCACCCGCGCCTCCCGTCATCAATTAATTAGGGGGGGACGCTTCTTTCTGCGGCCGGCCTCCCGCAGAGTGGCATAAATCCACTCGCCCCAATTACCTCCATATCTCACGGAGAGCCCGGCTAATTGCCACCAGCTCGCCGGGCCATCGACGGCTAAATCATCCCACTCACCTGGTCCGGACGTCGCGTCCCGTAGCGTCGCTATCCCAGGATACGTCAGTGGGGGTGGGATGGACGGATCCTTTCAGCGGAGAAAGACTTAGTCTCAGTGACTCGCAGGGCACCGGACATTTTTTTATTTATTATTATTCAGTTCTAAGAGTGGTCAAATGCAACCTATTTTGCGCAAGCCTTTTCATATCCGGATAACAGCAACATTTACATCCTTACCTAATTTTCTAAGCGTATTCCATCCTTATCCTTCCTTTTCTTTTCTAACCCCACAATCACTTCCCTCTTATGCTAATTTTACAAGACCCTCGTGTCTCAAAACGTGGCATGCTGTTAATCTATCCCTTTCTCTTAGTCAACGTCCTCCATATTGTCGTGCCGTGACCAGGATAGTTTTATATAAATACAAAGTTTCGTCCACCTCTGTGGACTTCTTCAGGTAAATTTTTATACGGATGGCGCGTTATTCCACCGTGAGAAATTCCAGCGTTGCTTACTGTAGGGGTTACCTTTAACACCTTTAGCATCCGCGTGACTTCCGGCGTATTTTTTACCGTCTTGATAAACAGAAATAAACAATAGTCTTATTGTGGTCGGTTAATTTGCGTGAAAGTTCTTCAGAACATTTACTACGAAGCTTAATTGTTTCTTTTTTTGGTGTGCCACAAGGTTCAGCGCTAGGACCGTTTAAATTCTAAAATGGTGATTCCTTAAAGGGGGAATTCCCCGTGCAACGTCACGATATTTTTTAAAGCTTTACCGTGTTGCATTAGCAGAAGAGGTGATAAATGTTAAAACGAAAAAAAGAGTTTTATGATAGATTTATATAAGAAATAATAATTAAGCATATGGCTGAATATGGTAAAAAGATTTCATGGAATAAGAAAAATAATCAAGAAGCAAACAAAAGAAGCATTAACATTATAAGATATCAATGAAGCCATCACTGATAAAAGAGAAATTAATTTAATAAAAAGGAAGGCAGCTTAAGTTTATCTAAAAATTTTGGAAAAGGAGAAAAACCCTAAGCTGGCCAGATAATGCAATTTTCTAGGGGGTCAGTTAAAAGATATTTTTAACCATCTCGTGTTTGTGGTAAGCCAACCAATTAAAGGGGAACTGAGGTTTCAAATTACTTTGTGTAAATTGTAAACGCTACACGACGACTAATAAGTTTATTTTTAACAAAGTAAAATTACTAATTTACTACGTGAAGGATAATTTTAAATGTGATTACATCAAATTTTTCCGACTTAAATATTTACAATAAATAAAAAGAGGCCAAAAAATGTCAGGATTAATTAAATAACCATTTTTGTAAAAAAGCGACGTTTCATCTCCGCTGGAGAAGTTCCAGGAAATTATTCGCATAAATTCAACAGTCAAGGAGTAAATAGGACGTATTGATAATTTTAAGCGTGAAGAAACCCTCAAAATGGAGACGAAACGTCGATTTTGTTTTTAAAAAAATATTTATATATTTAATGCTGATTTTTTAGCCGTTTAAATATATATATGTATATTATATTAAATGTGATTATTTAAGAAAAGCTGTAAAAAATGTTGTTGTGGTATTCAATCCTAAGACTGGTATGATGCAACCTCTCCACGCTAAACTATTTTGCGTAAGCCTTTTCGTTTCCTCATAACTAGCACACCATGCATCCTATCTAATCTGCTTTGCGAATTCCATCCTTTGTATCCCCTCTTCTGTTCTTACCCCCACACAGTTCCCTATGACAAGACCCTCGTGTCTATAAGGGACTTAAAGAGATAAGTAAAACAATGGTTAATGGCACGTAATTTAAATAAATAAATAAATTTGAAGCTCGAATACAGACTCAGGAAAATATTTCGTAAATTAACCGTTTTTGTTTTTGATACTTTGTTGTCGCCGTCCCCCACGTGAATGAAATATTAAATTTAAATAAAATCCTCCCCCGTAGTGTTTGTGAGATAAATTTCATTTCCGTGTCAATTGCGTCTCTCACCAATTTCCCTCATCGCATCAGAGGTTTCCCCTTCAACAGTCGTCGGGTTTCTCCTGTTTTCCCGTACCGCTGCCCACTTCTGGCCTCAATTTTTTTGTCGCGATCAGAAGACGAAGATGAGGAAAACTGTTTCTGACCGGTGTGGACGTTTCTGATCGTTACAGTAGAGTAGAGTCGTGTGTGTGTTAAGGAGAGACAGCGAGCGGAATGTGTTATATTGCGGGTTGTTCATCGACCTGCAGCCACCTCCTCCTCTTCCTCCTGTTCCTCCTCCTCCACTAACTAACCCTCTTCACATTTCCCTGCTGTAAGCCGCGTGCACTGTAATTGTCCTCTTCACACTCACGACTACATGCACCACTTTTATGCGGCCTCAACAGCTTTGACCCACATCCGCGAGTCTCTGCAAGTGTGAGAAGCAACCCTCTTGTCTTCACTTCAACGGCCGCAACTCGTCCCCAAAATCTCTCTCTCTCTCTCCACCTTCTGCTCGCTAATTAACGAAACATCGACGCGCCTCAACATTTGCATCCTAATTATGATTAGTATTTCTTTCTTTCCTTCCTTCAATTGGAAAATATCTGCAGAGTAAGGTACGGGACACTGCGATCCACCCTAAAATTCCACAGAGCCCTAAATTCTCCCACTGATGTTGTTAATCAGCCTAAAGAGCACAAGCGCCGACCTACTGTGGTGTAGTGGCTAGCCTGCCTCTAGTTGCTGCCTCACAACCCCGGAATTCCCCGGGTTCGAATCCTGGCATGGGCTTGGATGTTTGTGTCGTCATGGTCGGGATTAAGACTGTTGGAGGATCGATACGCTGAACACCACGTGTGTGTCACTCCAAATTCGGAATGTTTCGTGCGAGATGGCAGTCCGCAGTCGACTCGATAGGCCCAGGCCCCCCTCAATGGGCAGTAGAGCCATGGAGAAAAAAGAAAGAAAGAAAGAAAGAAAGAAAGAAAAGAGCACTGTACCAGTTCAAAAATCTGAAAAAAAATAGGAAAAACCCAATCAACACATCAGGAAAATTAATTACAAATGAAGGAAATACGTTGATTGACTTGTTCTTGTGATATTCAGTCCTAAGGTTGTTCATTTTCAAAAATAATACAGACAACTGATAAAAATCATCAGTCCTAGAAATTAGTGTTAAAAAATCTACACCATATTTAATTGTGTAACGCAAGGAATATTTTAATTATTTTCAAATTATTAAAATAATTTTCAAAAAACAAGTTTACAGAAACAAAATTTTTGGTACGTTGCTACACCTGCGCGCGCGTGCGTGCGTTGTTAAACACTCAGCTAAAATTTCAGCCCAGTAGTTTTCCATTTACAGGAATTTCAAAAATTTTAGTCCCCGTATCCCTTAAGTTAAACCCAATTGAAAAAAATGTTGACGTTCGTGATATATATGAGGACGTTTTATTGCGATCGAAATGAATGGAAACGGTCTTGAATGTGTGTGTCGGGACATCCTCAGTTTATAGTGTAAAAAAAAGGAACCTCATTTTCCTTCGTTTGGTGTGTCTGTATTGTAAGATGACGTAGGGTGGAGTAACTGAAGACGACGCGAGGAAGAAGAAAGAGAGAGAGGGGGATAAGGGGTAGGGGTGGAGGGGGGAGAGAAGAGTTAAGATTAAACTAGACGCAGTTAGAACGTGATAGCCTATAAAGGAGGCGCTTTTACTGTGGCAGCACCTGTTTTGATGACGAGTGAGATACACGACGACATGAGAAATCTTTGTGTTGGGAATAACGGACGGACGGACAGAGAGAGACAGAGACAGGAGCAGCAACAGCAGCAGAAATACCACGTGCACACGTGGCCGAACGTGACGCCGATTACATCTGTTCCCTGCGAGAAGAGCAGCAGCGGGAGGAAGAGATTTAGCAACGTAAACCTTCCCTTTGTCTCGAGTCAGTATTCATCACTCTCATCGAACACAATCTTCACGTGGAAGGTTTCTATATCGACGGAAACTTTTCACGTTATAGAAAGAAAAGAAAATCAAAAAAAAAGTCTGAAAGTCCTCACATGAAAGGTTTCTATATCAACAGAAACTTTTCACGTCATAGAAACAAAATCTACAAAAGAAAATAAAATAAGTCTGAAAGTCCTCAACATGGAAGGTTTCTATATCAACAGAAACTTTTCACGTTACAGAAACCAAATCTAGAAATGGTCTGAAAGTCCTCACATGGAAGGTCTCTATATTAACAGAAACTTTTCACGTTATAGAAAAAAAATCTAAAAATGGTCTGAAAGTCCTCTAATGGAAGGTTTCTATAACAACAGAAACCTGTCACGTCATAGAAACAAAATCTACTAAAGAAAATAAAAAGTCTGAAAGTCCTCACATGGGAGTTTTCTATATCAACAGAAACTTTTCACGTCATAGAAACAAAATCTACAAAAGAAAATCAAAAAAATGTCTGAAAGTCTTGGAAAAATGCCTCCGTCTACTGTCGTCACTGTCAAAATAGTAGAGCCCTGAGTTAGAAGCTTCACTGTAACAATTATTATTGACCGACGTTATTGAGAATGGTCTCCTTTTACGGATAATTTAATCGCCATTTTAAAACATCCAAATTAAAAACATTTTAAAATCATTTTATACGTGCGTTTTGTGCGAAAAACCCGAAAAAAACGTCAGGATATTTTTGTCTCTCTTTCATGTAGCTCGAATTTGACAAGTTATAGATTTCAAACTGTCGCTTCAAATGGTCTGAAAATTTAAGCGGAAGATCAGTGCAAAAACGCACCCTTTTCAAAACCTATCCGAAAAGTCTCTAATTTTATTTTCATATAAATTAATTAGTGGACCTGTAGTAACTCTTGGGACAGCGCATCGCAGAAAAGTGGGACAAAGTTTTACTAGGCAGTGGTTGAAAGTTATAAATATTAAATATAAGGTAACAAAAATCATAAAGTAAAAAAAAAATTTATTGAAGTATTATTGAGATTCTGAAATTTTAATTATTTTCGGTGAAAGCCCACATGCGTAGTTATTCGAGTCCTCCAAAAATATATATCAATTAATCTAAAGACAAATTAAAGTGGATTATTTAATTACAACATATATTAGTATAGTCAAATATTTTAGATGCAAATATAAATTCCTACGGAAAATTAAGTCAAGTGGGCCATATAATTGGCACTATTTTTGTAGTAATATTACCCTAAATTAGTCCCGTCCAAACTTCAGCTCAACTAAATAAAAGTTTTGTCTGTTTTATTCTTAAATTTATTTAATTTTTTATTATTTTGACAAAACAGATGTTACTTGATTTGAATAATTTGTTAAATTATAAATTATTTAGAGTTCTAAAATTTATTTATTAATATCGTTTGAATAAAAAAACTCGGCAATATTATGAATCCTCTTTTAACTCTGCATCTAAACGCTTTTGCTCCAAATCTAATCAACAAAAAAAAAATATCGTCCTGGACTATTGCAACAAAGGACACTTTCAACCGAAACAATAATGAGCAGCAAGCTACAGAAAATAATTTTTAAATGATATAAAATGAGATTAGTCTCCAGTGATAATTTCAAAATACGATTTATTGTCTCAATTAAAACTTTAAAATGTCGTTTACAGGGAAAATTAAGAGGCTATCGCGTAGATAGACTACAGCAGATTACAACAGTGAAACATACAGGACTTGACAATACGGAAACACAGACACATAAAACCAGAAAAACAAACCGCAAAACAATAACAAAAACACAAAATAAAAAATATATAAGTAAAGAAGGAAATATACGTGAAATTAGTTTGGAAATGAGAGCTATAAAATAAGGTGACGAAGGTAGGTACTTAAAGGAGAAGTGATAATATAGTTACAGCCAGCGATAACGTTACATCTTTCAGATTAATCCTGGTGACGTCACCGTGTGAGATTGCAAGATGGAGTTGTTGATGTAAGGAAAAGGTAAGGCGAGGCGAGGCAATGTAAGGTAAGGCAAGGCAAGGCACCTTTGAAGGGAATGAAGGGAAGGAAAGGAAGGGAAGGGAAATTCCCCGCGGCGATGGCAGCACGCGAAGACGCTCACGGCGCCATTTCTCAACGGAGGCGTCTTTTGTTGGCAAACCTGGCAACGCGGAGGGTGACGAGCAAAGAAAGAGGAGCTGCTGGACACGTGGACAATGCGTGTGCACCACTGGGTGAAAAATTACTACCTGGACGCCGCTGGATGAGGCCGCCACCGCCGCCTTTCTTGTTTTCCCTTATGGTTCGTTCGACTTCATTTAAGGGGATGCCTCCGAGGGAAATGTTCTTCTCTGTCCACATTACGCCCTCTCCCCCCCTCCACCTTCCCTCCTCTCCTTTTTCTCTTCCCCTCCCCCACTGTCACATCTTTTCTCCATCCACACAGGTAATTATCGTAGCAAGAAAACAAAAAGCCCTAACACAGATTTATTTATTGGCTCCATATTAAAAAAATAACACAAGTCAAAACTACACATAGTTATCTACCATATTAAAAAATAAATTATCTTTAATATAATTTAACAAATGTACAATATTTTAATGGAGGATAAACAAGACATCAGAAAAAAAAAATAAGAAAAAGGCCCAGAAAAAATTTTGGTACTTGTGGCAATCAGTCTTAAAAACTCGTCTATGAAAGCCCTTTTAATTTTTACATAGATACCACTTCCCACGTCCTATCCAATCTGCACAGCGTATTCCATCCTTTGCCTCCCGCTCCTCTTCAATTCCCTCTAATGCTAATTTTACAAGACCCTTCATGCCTTTTCTTCTATCCCTTTGAAGGTCTACAAATTGTTCTCTCTTCCCCTATTCTGCTCTGAACGTCCTTGGTTAGTTACCCCATCCATCCATCTGATTTTCGGCATTCTTCTGCAGCACGACATTTCGAAAGTTTCTATTTTTTTTCGCCCCCTAAATGTAACTCCTTATCGTCCACGTTTCGCACCCACATAACGCCACACTTCAGACCGAAATGTTTAATAATGATTTCTTAATATTACCACTTATGATAGCCTTGCCCTGTGCTATCCTACTCTAGTAGCAGAGTTCCTTAACTTCCTTCAAAATATCCCTTCACATTCTAACAACCTTTGTTATTCCACTGTTTCCGAAAACTACATTCCATCACATCGGTTTTCACTCTATTAATCCTCATGTTGTGTGCTCTTCCTCCAGGATCACGTCGATACCATTTACTATGGTTTCTAAGTTTTCTTCATCTGGTTTCCCCTGATACTGCAACATCATCGAAACACATTAGGGATTTTATTTCTTTTCATCTTTGAATTTTGTTTCCCTTTCTATATTCATTTTTAACTTGTTCCATCGCCTAGAAATAATTTAAACAGAAAGGACGTCCTTGTCTTACTCCTTTATTGATTTCTGCTTTCGTTTTGGCCCTTCAAAATTCCAGTTATTTCTGGCTGACATCTGTAGAGGTTATGGATAATTCTTCTTTCCCGATATTTTACTCCTGTGCTCTTTAAAATCCTTAATCCCAGTTAACATTACCGAACGCTTATTTTCTGAATCTACAAACGCCTTCAATTAAGGCCTGTTTCCTCCTTATCTTGTCTTCTAAATTAGACGCAGAATCAATATTGCTCGTCTTGTCCCCCCTTATATTCTTCCTAAAACCGAACTATTCTTCTCCTACACATTCTATTCTTAAGTTCCTTCCTCCGTTACACTATTTTACTTATTATTCTGCATGCAATGTGATACTAATCTAATTGTCCTGCATCTATCAGCGCCAGTCTCCTTCGGTATGTGTTTCGTTATTTGGTTCCTGTAATCTTCCTGTTCCGTAGGTTTTGTAAAATGGACTGAAAAGCTATGATATTGCTTCTTATTCAACTCTGCTGGAATGATATCAATTCCTGGCCCCTGTACCCTTATACCTTTATATATATTTTTTTCTGCTGGAATGATATCAATTCCTGGCCCCTGTAGCCTTATACCTTTACATATATTTTAAAGAGAATGCAAGTAATATTTTCTCATGATTCCATTAGTAACACGCACTTTCGTTGTTGTCGACGTCATCATCACCATGTTCACTTTGCCTCAACAGGAATTTTTTTATCATATTTTATAACATTCTGATGTTTGAATGTGGAATGGGGAAAATTATTTAGGACTCGGAAAAATCAAATAGGATCGTCGGAGTGTGGAAAAACAAAATTTTTCGCTGTTATTTTCCGGGAAGTGATGGTAATTTTTGCCGTCCACGTGTCAGGGTGTCTGTTGGCGGCGGCGCTGCTGCTGCTGCTGTCCTCGGTGACGTCACGTTCTTTATTAAAGGCCTCCGCGAGGAACTTAGGAATGAACGACGTTCCGGCCGCCTCACTCATCCCACCAACAACACAATATATGCTGAAAAGGGTTCCACGCCGCTGACCGCGACCGACTCCCAGAACCATGCTGTAGCTTAAATGTGGGAGGATCAATTGATTGGGTATCTGGATCAAGAAACTTTGTTACGACGACAGACAGTTTCAGACCTACAACTCTATTCACTTCATTATTACAGAAATTTTCATGCATTTTTCTTCACTCCCACTTGGTTGCTCCGAAATATGAATGTCAACATTTCCTTCCCCTGATCCAAAAAAATAAAAGTTGTCGGGATCATCACTTACATCTTTCACGATCCTTCTCCAACATGGAGAGTTGCATCAGACTGTTCTATGAACTCTGTACTACAACAACAACGACGACAACGACCTATATTTTTTACAATACCGCAGCCAGACAGCAAATTTAATTTTAAAAATACAGGTAAAACATAAAAATATGACGTCATTCTCGAATATTGACCACATAAGGAGTGCGGAGAGAGGGAAAATAATAGACGATGTTGAAATGTAGTGCTACAGGAGGATGAGGCGGGTTGATAGAGTTTTAAGCAGGATAAGACGAAAAGAGAGGACAATGTGGAGAACTCTGGAAGGATAAAATTTATATGGTAAGTTTTGAGATATGAGTAGTGTTAGTGGGAAGTGATAAGGAGAGGGAGGTCAGGGATGGAATGATTTAAGCAGTTTAGGGAGAGGATACAGTAGTTTTAAGCTTAGTTAAAATTATAGGGCAATAAATAGGTGATTTTAATTTATTACTTATATTTTAATAATACCGTATTATGCAATTATCTATAGTGCTTTAAATTTAAGTTTTATTAAATTACTATTATAGGAGATTTTAATTTATAGCTTAGATTTTCATGAGAACCTATTATCCTATTATCTATAGTGCTTTAAATTTTAAGCTTAATTAAAATTGCTATTATAGGGCAATAAAAAGGGGATTTTAATCTATAGCTTTGATTTTTGTAAGACCGTATTAAGCAATTATCTATAGCGTTTTAAATTTAAGTTTTATTAAATTACTATTATAGGGCAATCAATAGGCGATTTTAATTTATAGCTTAAATTTTTATAAGACACTATTATACAATTATTTTTGCGCTTTAAATTTAAGCTTAATTAAAATTACTATCACAGGGAAATAAATTGGAAGTTTTAATTTAAAGCTTAGATTTTCATGAGACCCCCTATTATTATATTATCTACAGCCGTTTAAATTTTAAGCTTAATCAAAATTGTCATTGTAGGTCAATAAACAGGAGATTTTAGTTCAGTATGATTAAACAGAATGTGTTACCATGGGGAATCAGACCATTATAAGGCCTCAATACAAATATATTAAAAAAACAGCAACAAAATTATAGCGTTTCATCTTATTAAGTATCATCTATATGGACGCCATGGTACGATGTTTCCCGTAAGAAAAAAAGGCGTGTGGGGAAAAAAAGAGAGAGTGAAAGAACCAGGGAAGGAAGAAAGCGAGAGAGAGAGAGAGATTTGATTTATTGTTGTTTCCATTAATTCTCGAATGAGGAAATAGGATACGTCATACCATAAAAATTAAAAATTAAAAAAATAAAGTACATAATTAAAGACAAATAATCATAAAATAAATTAATAAAAGAAAATGTATATATATATATATATATAGAGAGAGAGAGAGAGAGAGAGAGAGAGAGAGAGAGAGAGAGCAGTAATAATATGTACTTGTGGGTCGAAATCGAAGGTAAAACAAAAAATAAACAAGAAGCAGAACAATAAAATTAAGTGGGGGAACAACTGTGTAATAAAAGAAGAATATTTAATATATGAATAAGAAAACAGAATTTTTAAGACACAAAATTATATATTAGAATTCCGTCAGAAATTTTAATAGTAATGGGAAAACCGGAAAAACTATCGTGAAAAATGTAATTTTGAACGGAAACGGGAGGGATAATCATTCTAATAGTAAGTAGGTCGATAATTCGACGATCAGAAAATCTAGGGTTATTAAAACCGGGAAAATAGGGTAGAAGAAAAGTCGACGCACTTGTCCTACAAAGTTAACAAGCAACATTTTCTTCATTATTTGAAACAACTTGTGCGCGTATAAGTATATATATATATATATATATATATATATAATAATTGATGTTGTAGTAAGGTAACGTGAAGTATCCGTCGAGGGAGGAGGTGGAGAGGTTCCCGGAAAATAATTTCAGACACGCTAATCAGCTTCGAATGAATACTGTCGTTTCTGCTACTTTTATAATTACCCCTGGCTTCACGAAAAGATAATTAGAAGGCAGACGTACCAACACAAAGTACTTTCACTGCGAAAAGGTTAATAAGTCGTGCGTTCCAGAATGAGGGAAGGATTTGAATCATTCCAGATGATGTTACCCTCTCCTCCAATGTAATTTATCTGGAAAAGGCAACGCGCACAATGAAGCAGACGAAAAGGCAAAGAAAAAAAAAGAAAGAGAAAGGGCGAAAGAGGATGCTGCCCTCTCTCATCTCTCTATGTACTTCACAATGAACGATAAAAAAAAGACAAGGCTGCTTGAGGAGGGGGGAGGGGGAATAAAATAAAATAAAAATAAATCCCTTCTATCTATCGAAGAGCAACGCGTCCTTAACGACGAGTAATTACAAGAACATTTAGTAAAAGGCGATCTTCAGGTGAACCAGAAAGGTGGAAAGCTGCAGACAAAAACGCAAGTCCCCTGTTTTACGGAGACAGTAATAATGGTGGGTAACTGTTAAAGAAGGCGACTGTAATAACATCAGCTTCAGACTTGACTTAAATATATATTTTTCATACCACATAATGATTAAAAGTAACAAAAATCATAAAAGGTGAAACTGTCTGAAGCTAATACGAAAAAATGAACTGAGTAAACAAAGTTGTAAGGTGTAAAGCCAAACAAAAAAGTAAAAATTTAAGTCGACGCAATGTGATAAACGAACATAGCAATAGCGTTTTAATAAGTAAACTCGTGTAATGATAAATAATACAAGGGAAGAAAAATTTAAGAAGAATACAAATTTAAAAAACCATAGAGAAAGACAAGAAAATAAAGTAATTTAAGACCTAAACGAAATTTCAAGAAAACTAACAAAAAAATTGTAAGAAACATTTAATTAATCAAAGTGAGGTAATTCAATATTGTATGAAAAAAATTGAATAAATAAGAAGAATGTAAGCAATTAAAAGTTGCTAGGTGTACAAGAACATTTTACAAATTAAATAAAATAAAGATGTAAATGAAAAAATTTCCTGTGTTTCGAAACTGTAAAAATAAAAAAATTATAAAAGAAAATACAGCTGTAAAATTATTTAATAAATAATTGACAACACAAAATAAGCAATTAAATTTGGAAAGTTACCGCATACTATCAATTACTTAGATGAATTAGGAACAATTCACATGAATAAATAATAAAAAAATTTCCAAACTGTAAAATAAAGAATGTGTAAAATAAAATACAGCTCCAAAAATGATATAAAAATAATTGAAAACACAAAATAAACAATTAAATTTAGAAAGTTTCCCAAATCAATTCAACTGCATATTTATTACTTACATGAATCAAGAATAAATATGCAAAAAAAATTAATTCAATGTCCAGGAAAAAATACGACGAATTAAATTTTTACTTTTTTTCGACAAAATACGGGATGAACTTAATTAGCCCAATAGAGGTGAGAAAAATACTGATGAAAATTTAACATAAAGGAACATGATAAAAAAAAGATGCAAGACAAATGGAAACATGTTTGAAGTAAAAGACAGGGAAAGAGAAAGAAAAAACCATCATTAGATTTCTAAATTGACAAGAACTTATCAGGGCGTTGAATGACTAAATTATCTTTGCAACAAATGATGTAAAGAAAACAAGAATTAATGACTGAACTACGAATGAGAGAGAGAGAGAGAGCGATACGACGACAATCATTCTTACGACGATCAGTTACTAATTACTTTACCTACTTTTACTACGTTGTAATAATTAATTTTTCATAATTGCCTTCATCCTTTCGCTCTTTTATTTCACTACATGTAAGTTGTCAAATTTTATTCTTTATTCTTTCTGCTTAGAGCAGAATATTTTTGACTAATTAAACTATTTTTTATTTATTATTATTAAGTTTTATTCCTATGTCAATGTAAGTTAGTAGATTATAAAAATCTGTCTTTTATATACATTAAACAATTTAGAAATTAGAGAAAAATAAATTTTATTTACAAAATTTTTCAAAATTTTGAATGCCTTCTTTTCACCCTGCATTTATGAACCGTTTCCCTGATAACTCAGTTATTTTAAAAGATATTTGTGTTCTCTTTATTTTGTGGCAGTAGCTGAAACTCCTACCTGCTTACGTCATCATGCTTTTCGAGTTAAATTCCTTAACAGATAATTCTAAAATGTTGTTCTAAATTTAAATAATTTTTAATTTAAAAATTTTTTAAATATAGATTATTTTTATCTGAAAAAAAATTAAATTAATTGACGTAAGTGATTTTGCACAATATCATAGATAAAGCATGAACAAATCCACACCAAAAGGAATTTACAATAATATCTTTGATAGGTTTTGAGTTATCGGGGAAACTGGTTTTTAAAAATTCAATTTGTGGAAAATTAGTGTTAGACATTTACTTAAATATCTTTTAGTGAATCTTTGATAGAAGCCAATTTTTTAAGAATCATTTTGGCATAAGATATCAAAATAATTTTTTACCAGGAAAATAATATAAAGTAACTACTCCATAAAATAAATTTAAAGTTTTTGAAGGCTTTAAGCTGTATGATCCCCCCTAATTTAATCGTGCACCTTATTAAATTCAGAATAATGTTATATATATCGATTAAAAATTGTATGGAAGATGGATGGAGGGAAAAAAAGAGAGAATGATATTGAAAGCAAAAAAGAAATTTGTTATTGGAAAAAAGTATAAATTAATATTTAAATAGGTCAATTAAATAGTTTTCTTGTCATCATGTAATCGTTTGACTGGTGGTCCTTTATATATATTGTGTGCGTGTGATTGATCCAGCGTGTTGCAACAGGCTGCTGCAGCTGCCTCCGCTTTCTCTCTCTCTTTCTCTCTCACTCACTCGTGTTGGCACAGATTTATCTCCACATGATTTCCTTCCTCCAGGGGAGTTTTATTCGCGAATTTGCGGCGTCGGTGACCTTGACGGGAGGGGTGAGTGGGTCTCTCTCTCTCTCCCTCTCCCTCTCTCTTTCCCCCCTTTTTCCCCCCCACTACTGCACCCCCTGTGAGGAGCGAGCGAGGGAGGGGCGTGGTCCAAGCAGCTGACCACTGGTCAACGCCCCTCGCGACTGCGCCCTCAGCTGCAGACACACGTGGTCTGGACCAGCGCCACATCTCATCATCAACCCCCCAACTACACCCTTTCCTATTACACTTACCCTTGTCCTCGCGCCTTGCAACTGCTAAGACGATTCCCCAGTCCTTCCAAAAAAATAAAATATATTAATTCTTTCCCCGCGTAAATAAAAAATCAATTTTATGCCTTTTATTTTTTTTGGCAAACCCACGTGTGTCTAAAAGATGCTGGCTCCTGATCTGATGGTCACTCGTCGGACATCTTGACATACAACAGAGGAATGTGCTGCCTCCTGTAACAGTAATCTTCCCCCTCCCCAAGTCCGACATGGATATTACTACCTCGTAGCCAATAAAAAAAAATTCCTCAGAGCAAATTTCAGATGCTCCATGATGGTACGTTTCTAGTCAAAATGGTTCACGAAGTCATCTTTTAAATTCCGACCCCCGTCAAAGCATAAAAACGGTTCCAAGCATTTTTAAACAAATCAAAAGTCGGTAAAATGTTCTGATCCAGGAATAATTGCAGAAACTCTAGAAACTGACCTCTACCACCTGTGAAGATTCTTCTCCATGGAGGATACTGTAAACCATTTTTTTTTCTCTAGAAGTTGCGAAGACAGAAAAATAGCGTACAGAAATATTTGGTTATGCTACGTACAACCTTCTTGTCACTAAACTCGGACTAAACCGAAATGTTCTTAATTGGTCTGTCCTATGCTCACCCTAGGATTATGAAGAGCGCTGGAATAAAATATCGAAAAAGGAGGTTTGTACATAACCTCTCCAGCAGTAATCAGAATAGAATATCCAGAAAATAAATCAGAAACCCAGAAAGGAGTAAGATAAGGATGCAGCAGTCTGTCGCCCATGGCAGTTTAACTTATATATAGAACAGGCGATGAAAAATGTTAAAACTGAATATGGAGAAGGAATAATACTGCAAGTAGAAGAAATAAAAACCCTACGCTTTGCCGATAATACTGTAGTATTACAGGAGTAGAAAAAAACTTGGAAACGGTAATAAACGGCATGATGAGGAGGAGGACAAAGAGTTCAATATGAAACGGATTCTCTCTTATCCATGCTCTTTAACTTATGCATAAAACAGGCGACGAAAATAGTTAAAACGTAATATGGGAATGGAATCAAAATGGATGGAGAATAAATGCCCTAAGATTTGCCGATGTTATTGTGGAATTAGGAGAATCAGAAGAAAACTATGCCACAAAAAATTTCAAGAACGTGTTCCTGGGGAAATAGTTCAATATGAGGATTAATAGAGGGAAAACCGAGGTAACGGAGTATAGTATGGGAAAATGTGAAATAACAAAGGCTGTTAGATTGGGGAAGGGATATTTTGACGGAAGTTAAGGAATTGTGCTACTAGAGTAGGATAGCACAGGATAGCAAGGAAGAGGAATGTAAGTGTGAATATCAGGAATACGTCGCTAAAAGTGTTCCTAATGTAGCATTGCGTTATATGGGGTGCGAAACGTGGACGATAGGAATTGGGGAAAAGAAAAGAATAGAAGCCTTTGAATTGCGGTGGTGCTATATGAGAGAATGAGATGTGGGTTGATAGAATCACTAACGAAGAAGCTTTAAACAGAACTGACACTGATTTGCTCAGTACTATATATATAATTTCTTAATTTATGAATTGTAATTCATCAAATTTATAATTATGGACGGTAGGAGTTGGGGAAAAAGAAAAAATATATATAGAAGCCTTTGAAATGTGGCGCTAGAGACGAATGCTGAAAATCAGATGAGGTGGATAGAATCACAAATGAAGGAAGTTCTAAACTGAATAGGGGAAAAGGCGAACAATATGGACGACGTTGACTAAGAGAAGGGATAGATTAATAGGCCACGTTTTAAGACACGAGGCTCTTAAAAAATTAACACTAGAGGGAAGTGTGTGTTAGGTAAGAACAAAAGAAAGGAAGAGGGAGAAGCAAGGTTGGAAATCTCTAAGAAGAATAGGAGAGGATTTGGGATTTGGTACTTACGTGGACATGAAAAGGCTTGCGCAAAACAGATCATCATGGAGAGTTTGCAAATACTACGACCATTTAAAATTCGTCACTATTGATCAGACGGACACTTGATTCGGCGCTCTTATCGATCAAATTTTCTACGATTCCTGGAAAAACTCCGACATTTATAAACGAGACTATTTTCTGCGACAATGGAAAGTTTCCCCGGAATTTTTCTACAGGTTTCCCTCGAAAAAAACAACGTCTGTTGTCGCCATCAAACGGGTGAAATGGTAATTCATTTGATCGTTATTGTTAACACGGTTCGAATGATAACCTCGGGGGGAAGTTGACGTAAGTAAACTATGACTGACGAATCTTGACCGGGGGAGGGGGGAAAAAAAGTGTTGACGGTCGTCGACGTGACGGAAAATTGGTTCACAGAACAGACGTGGTTAATTTTTTTTTCTTAGCAAAGAAGGTAGGAACGGGAACAGCTTTGACTGTAGTAACTCCTCCGTTTCGTAATCACACGCCACCAAACAGTTTATGAAGGATTGAATGGAGTTGGAAAGGGAGGGGGAAAGCGTTTAGAAATCCATATACGTAGCTTCCAATTACGAGTTCACAAACAGAATGTTTGCCGTTGGGGGCTCTAAGTAAATGACACGCACGACGACGACGACAACGACGACGTAATAACAGAATGCAAGACAGCGATTGCTTTTATGAATAATTTTCACGTACGTATGATGACATTTCCACGGCCGCCGTGCAATTAGAAAAGGAAACGAGGACGACGACGACGTCGACGTCGTCGGCCATTACGTAAGGAGGTGAAGTTGCGTGTCCAGAGTAACCCGGGAAAAGGAATTTTTAAAAACTAGAGAGATTGCGAGTGGGAAGCCGCGGAAGGGGGAAGGGGAGGGTCAATTTTTTTAAGGGGGATGACGACGACGACGACGATTCAACTCACACCTCTAATTTAATACCATTGTCAAAGTTTTGTAAGGTGATTTCTCGATCGTCGTCCCTACAATTAACAGCCCGACACTTCAAAGAAAAACGAAAACTTCAACGTAGGAGTAACAGAACTACCTTTCTACTAAATATGGGGTAATTCAATAAGGGTGGGAAAATCTTCAAATGGATAAAACCAGGTGTGTGTGTGAAGAATTAACAAAAGTCTACACAGGAGTTTAATTTTTAAAGGGGTACACCTGAATTTTTTTCCTAGCTCAGCACCGTTATCGAGAACCGTAATTTATTTCTTCTTGTTTTCCGACCAAAATGTTTTTAAATATAATTATTCGTGGGATTTCTCGAATATAAAAAATATCCTACTCTGAAAATTTCAGCCTGACCGTTTGAATAATAATCAGTGGCTTTTGTATCAAAGTATGTGCAAGTTCACTGCGCCGTAGCCTGCCATCGTTTCGACACCTCGATTTCTGGTTTCTGAATTGTTTAGTATTAACGATATTTTTTTTGAAACGGTTTGAAAATTTTTTTTAAAAAAAGAATTTCGTTTATCCCTCACACATTTTTGCAAAAATCCTATAAAATAATTCATTTGTTCTTTCTAAAACCACTTCTTACGTTATTAAAATACATTCAGTAATTATTTTTATGGAGGATACAAAGGATAATAGTCTGTTGTCCCCGTTTCATTCTTTAAAAATTAACGTCGTAGTGCTGCGTAGTGTCAGGAATTGATCAAATAATATTTGATTACTCAGAAAATATATTTTACGGTGTGAAATTTAAAGCGGGTTTCCAAAAAAACGGTTTCTTATTTTTTTTAACAAACAAAATTTCCTGACTATTTCGGGTTATTTGAAGAAAAACTGGAATTTCTCTAGAGAAAAGAGTCTTTTTTTAATACAAAGGTTTCTCGGGTTTCCAACCAAGTTGGAATAACTTTTCTTCATTATCATCAGCGGCAAAAATGTACAAAATAAGTCACTTTTTCTTAATTAAGCCACTTCTTATGTTATTAGAATATATTTAAACATTTTTATATTGAGGACAAAAAGGATAATTGTCTGTTGTCCCTGTTTCATTCTTTAAAATTAACGTCGTAGTGCTACGTAGTGTCATAAATTGATGAAAAAAATTAATTAAATTATATTTTATTATGTGGTTAATATATTTTACAGGGAGAAATATAAATAGGCTTCCAAAAAACCTGGTTTCTTCCTTTTCTTAAAAAATAAACCTGGTGAGTATTTCGGGTTATTACGCGAAAAACCAACCAAATTTTCACTGGGGAAAAGTGATTTTTTAAGAAGGGTTTCCTGGGTTTCCAGGCGGGTAACGGGAAATCCTTCCATCTATGTATGTTTTTTTTACATTTTATAATTTATACGTTATTATACAGTATGTATACTATATTAATTATATATTACATATACTACACAGTAAAATTATACAATTTATTTCATACAAATAATTGTAACGTAATATTTCAAATTGTAAATGGTATAAATGCCAGGGATATAAACTAATTAAATTTCAAGTTCTTTAAAAATTTATTTTTCTTTGAAAATTAAATAATGAATACAATGTTAAAATACGTAAATAGAAATAACGTAAGAAGTGAATAATACCTATTCTTATGTAATATGGAATCTCAGTAGTTTTTTGAAACATCCAAATCTTTCCGTTCAATGTTTTTTTAGGATTGTACGAAAATTTTTTTGAGAATTAATAATAGTTTATGTTTACAAAAAGAGAAAGTTTCTGAATATAGTACAATCCTGGTTAACCGAACTAAAGGAAAGGGTGAAGCCGTTTTAAATACCTTTTCTTTTTTTATTAATTCGTGAACGTCGAAAAAATTGAGGCGGATGAATATTATACTATTTATTTAAAAAAAGGCCACGTTTCATCTTCTTTTTGAGATTTTTTCATGCTTAAAATTTAGCTAATACATCCTATTTACTCCTCGACTCCCTCAGTCGAAAAGATTATTGAAATTTACTTGTGAAGAATTTGTTTGCATCCACCGTTTCCAATTCCCTTCCTATGCTATTAAAGGGGAGTTGCCTGTTACAGGATCACCCTCATTCATGTAGCCTTTTAACCCCCCTCACGAAAAGAACGCACATGGAACTTCTCCAGCCCCTGACGATTACGGCTGAAGTGGTATAAATGATTGTAAATTGCTAAATTAGTTTTCCCGTGAAAAACTGATCAACGAAAATAATTCTTGAGGCTATGCCGAACCATTTTTCCCATGTCGATGAAAATTGGGCGATTCATTATTGTCGAGGAAACAGTAAGGGAATGATATTTTTTGGTTCATTATCTCTTCGTTGTGTGAATCGTTTGTGTAATTTTCAGTTGGTTAATGTCGAGTAATAGAAGAATAGAGGCGAGGGGGAGGGAGGAGGAAGGTTCCTATTTTTCCCAGAGGTTGGAAGAAGCATCATGAGAGGGCCTCGTGGGGGTGGGGGCGGGGGTGCAGAGCAGGGTAGAGCACGTGGCGGAGGTCGTGTCTGTCTCTGGCTGGAATTCGCGCTTGCGCTTCTTTCTTGATCCGCCCACGCAGCTCCTGGACGAGTTGTTCTGCACATATCGCCCGTCGGAAACCGCATGCGTGGTTCCTGCCCTCCCACCACCCTATAACAGTTTTGCCATCACTCAAAAAGGAAAAAAAATATATAACGGACTTCCTGTCACAGCAAGGGGGCGGCCAGAGTCACAAAATCACCAGCAACGTTCCGCGGCTCAGTCACCTTACACGGAATTACCTTCACCTTCAATACTAATTACACAATCATATTACCCTCGAGTCCTTAATTTAACTTGACAATCGAAAAGAAGCAATACGTTCATACACCACGAATACACCCCTCATTTTCCTTATTATAGGAACACGGGGACTAAAATTTCGGACAAAATAAGAAAAAACAACGATTTTTTAATTTATAATACAAATTCAGAAACCCGAAAAAAAGTAGAAGTTGCCAACCAAAAAAAAGGAATGTGTAACATGAGCTGCAGGACAATTTTAATTAATATGTTTCATTCTAAAATAATAAATTGTTGTTGTTGTTGCGTTATTGAGTCCTAAGACTGTCCTGATGCAACGCTCCATGCTAACCTATCTTGCGCAAGCCTTTTCATTTTCTCGTAACTAGCATAACCCACCCACATCATCCCTAACCAGCTCAGCCTATTCCATCCTTTCCCTCTCTCTTCTGTTCTTACCTCACACACACACACACATTTCCCCCTCTAATGCTAATTTTTCAAGACCCTCGTGTCTTAAAGCGTGGCCCTATTAATCTTGGTCAACGTCCTCCATATTGTTCGCTTTTCCCCTCCTATTGTGTTTAGAACTTCCTCGTTTGTGATTCTCTATCCACCTCATCTGATTTTCATCATTCTCCTGTAGCATCACATTTCAAAGGCTTCTATTCGTTTCCTTTCTCCAACTCCTATCGTCCACGTTTCGCACCCCCGTATAACGCCACGGTCCAATACCAACATTTTTAGCAACGATTTCCTAAGATTCAGACTTATATTAGCCGTAAGTGATTTCCTCTTCCTTGCTATCCTGTGCTATCCTATTTTTTTTAGCACAGTCCCATAAAAAAAATTGGTAATCTTGACAATCAACGTCTTATTAAATCCTTTAACAATTAAATCGTTTCTGCAATACGATTTTTTTTTCTTGTGGTAGTGTATTAATGCCATAATATATTTTTTCTACATCACATTTATTTTTCTCATACGCTTTCCTAGTGTACCTTTTCCTGTTCTTAACTGAGGATGAAAGCGAATCGCGTATCGTGAATTTTTTTTTTCACCATCCCTGTAAGGGTGAGTAAAAGGCTCCCTCCCTTTTCGTGAATCTCTGTTTGTTTCAAATCCGTTCCGTAGACGACGGTGTTCAGTCCTGAAAATTATTATTTATCTCCTACCCTCGTCTCTCTCTCTCCACACACACGCACACACAAACAAGGTCTTTGTGTAAGTGTGTGTGTGTGTGTTTGTTTGTGGTTGGTGTCGAAGGGTAAATATTTGATGTGAGAAGTCGGCAGCCGTCGTCGTCGTTGTCGTATGAGAAGTGTTTCCAGGAACCGCAACAAGAAAATGGATCCTTAATAGTCGAGTTCAGATTGGGTCGGTCTCTCTCTCCCTCTCTCTCTCCCTTTCTCTAACTCACTCCGCTCTGTCGCCCTCTGATCAATATTTTCCGAGTACAGATTTTCCGTTCTCGAATGATAAGTTGAGCGTATTTGTTGAAAGGGGAGGGAAAATTACTGACAACAGTCGATCAGATCATGATCATGAGAGCTTTGTTTTTTCTCTCGTGCAAGTCTCGTGCATTTCCCGGTTCATAAGATCAGATTGGATATTTTAACACGAATTTTCTTCGGGGGTTAACAGGCTAACACGAGGGTGATCCTGAAACAGGTAACTCCAATTTAATAGCGTAGGAAGGGAATTGAAAAGGGAGAGTGAGAAAGGTAGGCAGATTTTTTTTTCGGGTTAACAGACTACATGAGGGTGATTTTTTTGGGGGGAGGTGGTTTAACAGGCTACATGAGGGTGATCCTGAAACAGTGATTTTTTTTGGGTTAACAGAGTACATGAGGGTGATCCTGAAATACGTAACTCCCCTTTAATAGCATAGGAAGGAAATTTAAAAAAGTTGGGGGATGCGGAAATGTAGAACAAGGTAGCCAAGGGTTAATAAGGGCCCCCGGGCTATGGTTTAAGGATCCTACCCGGTTTTTCACCTAAAGAGATGGAGGGAAAACCCTAGAAAACCTGCATCAGGTAGGTCGGGCATTTTTTTTGGGGGGTGTTAACAGGCTACATGAGGGTGATCCTGAAACTGGCAACTCCCCTTTAATACCATAAGAAAGGACTAGAAAAGGGGGGATTTGGAGAGCAATTTTTTTGGTTAACAGGCTACATGAGGGTGATCCTGAAACAGTGATTTTTTTTGGGTTCCCTTTTAAGATTTCTACACAGAAAAACTAAAAACGTCTGCGTGTACAAATTACAGAAATGAAAATAGCAAACATACAGACTCTATTATTCCTCTACTGACAAAGAAATAAGGAACGAGTCAAGGAATTATTACATGCTTCGATGACGAGCACAACAAAAGTAAGGGGAAAAAACAAATGGAAATCAGAGAAGTAAGGACGACTCAAGATACGGGGTTTAAAAACTAACTGACAGACTCATTTTGAGCGAAATAAAAAAAGAACACTAGTTGAGGAGGAGAAAGAAAACCGCGCCGTTTGGTGTGATGAACAAGACTGGGAGGAGGAAGAAAACGGAAAATGTTATATTAAACCGATTAACGTCTCTCACAGATTATAAACCTGAAGAAAGTGCGAATATGCGCCGAAACGTCGTTTAAACGGAAAAATATTATATTCGAACAGTTCCTAATTTTGCAACTAGGTGACAGTTAAAGAAAAGAAATTTTCCAAATCTAAATCCTCTAGGTAAGAATTTCCCCCCAAAAAAATTGAAGACAGGCATCGACTCGCTAGAATTTTCATCTTATAGAAGATAACCGTTGACTCTTTGTCCTTTAATGTAGGGTTTTCTTCTTCTTTTTTCATTTTACCCTTGAACGATGACGGTTCCTATCTTTGTAACTTAAGCATTTTGTGTGTTGTTAAGTTTATTTCATCCTGAAGAGGCTCTACATCAGGGCCGAAACATGGAGCAGCGGTAAATCATTTTGGTTTGTTTTAAAAATTGTCTACTTTTTGGCACCATTTAAAGATTAATCAAGTATTATATATAGAATTGACTAATATATATATATATAAAATAGGTAATTCTATAAAGAGAAAAAATTTAAATAAAAATAAATACAAGTGAAAAGGATTTATACGCTCAGGAAATTGTAAAATGTCGTTACCTTATTATTAAAAAATGTTTTAAAATATTCCAATATAATTTTAATCTATAATGTTTACTGTTTTGTTGGCTTTACTAATTGGCTGTTTTTTGGAATATTTAAAAAATAATAAAGTAATATAAGGGAATTCAATAATATATACAAAATACGTAATTCTAAAAAGAGATTAATTTAAATAGAACAATATACAAATGGAAAGTATATTATACACGCAGGAGATTAGAAAATGTGTACTGAATTGAATAATATACACAAAGTAGGTAATTCTAAAACGAGGAAAAAATTTAATAAAAAAAGTGGAAAGGATTAATACGCATAGGACATTGAAAAATATCGTTATATTATTATTAAAAAAACCTTTTAAAGGATTCAAATGAAGTTTTAATGTAACATGAGTACTGTTCTGTTTTGTTTTACTAATTCTCTGTTTTTTCGGCCTCATTTAAAGATTAAAAAGGTAATTTATAGGGAATTGAATAATATTTACAAAAAAGATAATTATGAAAAGAGAAGAAAATTAAATAGAAAAATAATACGAATGTAAAGGATTTCTACACAGAGGAGATTGGAAAATGTATTGAGAATTGAGTAATATATTCTAACACGAAAAATATTTAAATAGAAAAAAATGAGAGTGGAAAGGATTTATACACACAGGAGGTTGGAAAATGTATAGGGAATTGAGTAATATATACAAAATAGGTAATTCTAAAAAGGGAAAAAATTGAAATAGAAAAATATACAAGTGTAAATTTGGAAAAAATGTCTTTACACAGTTGTTAAATAAGAACCTTTTAAAATATTTTAATAGATTTAATGTTTACTGTTCTTATTTACTTCTTACTGACACATGCGCTGTCACAACGTCACACAATGACGTCAGATGATGTGACGAATAGGGGAAGAAAAATATTTAATAAGTAATAATTTGATCTTCAGATCAAAAAAAAATATTTCTAAAGTTTTCCCTGATCAATTGACAAAGTAACCAGTTTCCAGAGATAACATTACTTACAGCCGATTCACAATTTTTTTATTGATGTCCGCAGGATAATTCAACGATTTTGGAGTTTCTCGCCAGATTAGGTTTCTCTTGTTGCTCTGGTTTCCTGTTGAACGGAGGACGAAACCAGGGGGGAAAAGAAGGACGAATGTTTTTTTTCCCTCCCACCCGCTCATTTCTGGAGTTAAGTATTGAATTTGAAGAAAGGAATTCCATGGATGCACTGCAGACATTTCTTATCGATTGTGGCACTGCGGGACTCAACTCTCTCTCTATACACTCAACCGTCTCTCTCCCTCCTTTTTTATTATCCTCTCTCTCTCTCTTACTTTCCCTCATAACTTGAACCCGTGAAGAAGACCTCTCCGTAATTTAATAATTGTTAAAAGTCGTAAACAAGATTTTATTCTCGCATTTAAACGGAATATATAAATCGCGAGGGCGATTCTCGGAACCGATTTACTTCGTCATGCCGTTGGCACGCGCGTGCGCAGACGATCAAATTAAAATCAACTTGATTTATTATTAAAATAAAAAAAATTCCATAAAAATCCGATGTCCTATTACGGAATACTTTACATTTAATTGTATTGTATTGTATTTATTATTCCTGGAGAAGGTCTGGCTTTTGGCTGGTAGCAGTTTTGAAGTACAAAGGTAAACTGTTGATAAAAAGAACAAAGATACATTGCAGAAAAATAATTAAAAAATACAATTTTAAAATATTTCACGTCCTCTTTTTATTCTATTTTTTTTTACAAAATAAGCAGCTAACTCTGCAGTGTTTCTATCTTCTTTTTTGAAACTATTTGTATTGTTAGGGAAAGCCTCCAGTAGTCACCCTTGCATTCCAGTCCCTTACCATCCTGTTTACTAAACAATATTTACCCACGTCCGTTCTTTGGTCCTTTCCTTTATTTTGTAACGGATGATTGACGTTTCTTTCCGTAATTTACATTTGTAGGTGCGATTTCATTCAATTATATTATTCTCTCGATCGTATAAAATAAAGAAAATAAAATTTCAGGAATTGTGGATTTTTTTAGTAATTGCATTTTGAGATTATAAACTATATGAAGTATTTAGTTAATTTTTTGGGGGGGAAGGTGAGCCTAGCTAAGACTTATGAAGAGAAGTCGATTTGGATTAGCTCAGTTGGTAGAGCACCCGCCCGGCGGGCTGGATATCGCGAGAGGAGGAGGCCCTGGGCATCTGTTTGTTCCCTGGTCCGGTCGACATTTTTTTTCCCACTCTTGTCCTTCCTCAGCGTAATTATTCCTTAACGCCTGTCCTGGCCAATTTTAAGATATATATAATTTTCCCCAATTCTTGTCACGGGGGGGTTTTGGTTCCCTTATTCTTTAAGCATGGTTAAAGAAAGATGTTTCCTTTTTTACATGAGTCCAGTTTCAATGACGTACGTTGATCTGTTACATGTGGATTCTTTATGATGATGGCGGTGCAATAATTTACTTCTTGATGATTTCCTCTCTCCTGAGGAGGGGGGAGGAGGGGGTGAATAGGGGGATGGCGGTGAATTTCGTAATGGTTTTGAGAAGTTGGGGGGAGTGGGAGAGAGAGAGAGAGAGAGAGAGAGAGAGAAGGAAGGAAGGATAGAGGGATCTAGCGTCCATGTCGAATGTCCAGCCGTCGGTAATGAGTTGCAACAGCAGCAGTGGAGGCGGTGGAGGCGGCAGAAGGAGGCAGGCAGGCAGGTCCACGTGATGGGCAAACTTGGGAGGACACGTAGCTAATACTCGGACTAGAAGACATCATCAGGGGGGAGGAGGAGGGAGGAGGAGGAGGAAGGAGATCTGCATCCAGAATGCTCTGACCGTCTACAGACCAGAACATGTCTCTAGCTCACTCGCCTTATTTCTTTCTCTCTCTCTCTCTTCTATTTCCCCTCAACCCCCCCCCCACCCCACACACTATGGTCTTGCGGTTCGTTTCCTCCCCCCCCCACGGTCACCTTATTTTTCCCTCTTCTTATTTAATGGTTCCGCTGCCAATAACTGCGTTGTAAAAAAGGTACAACAAAACCTCAACTTTCCCTAGCCGATCGTCGTTAACACCGGAGCGAAAATACAGGATGCGGCCTTGCACGACCACCTGGAGAAAGAAACGACAACCACTAGCCACCGGGGCAATCGATCCATATTTAAACACGTTTATTTATTTTTTTAAAAAAAAAATTTCCCTCCCTCCCCCCTCCGCCCCCTTTTACTCTTCATGACCCTGCGTCTACCCCGGTCCTACTATCCACATAGACTTGTCTCCTTTTCTCGTGCATAAAGAATCTTATTTACAAGGGTTTTTCTCTCTCGGGGCTTCCAACACGGGTGAAAAAACACAGTAATTCCACGACGTTTCGGCAGCTGTCACTGCTACCATCTTCTTCAGGCCACCAGAAGCTGCCGAAAAAAAAACGTCGTGGAATTGCTGTTTTTTCACCTGAGAGAAACCCCCCTTGTAAATTACTTACACCAGGAAAGCCTTCATTCGATTATAAAGAATCTTTATTTTAGAGGCAGGGGGAAATGGGGGGTAACTTAAATTTGGCCCCTCTTAATTAATTATTACACCGCTTACAGTTTGGTTTCTCTGTATAATAATACTGGATTTCAAATTATGTTCAGATTCAGAAAACACAAAAAAAATATTTTACAATAAATAATGGGCCCAAGGTCTGTTACCCCGAAACGTAAACCTCTCAAAACTGGCCAGTTTTTTCCTCAACCTGTGAGAACGTTAAAAACGCCAAGGGTATGATTTGCCTCATTCTTGATCATCAATAATCTATTTCATTTTTTCGATCGGGGGGTTGGGGGTGTGTATTAAATTTGACCCATTCAATAAATTATGACGCTGGTTACGGTTGGTTTGTCTCTGTATAATATTACTGGATTTCAAATTATGTTCAGATTCAGAAAACACAAAATAAAAATTACAATAAATAATGGGCCCAAGGTCTGTTATCCCGAAACGTACACCTCTCAAAAAGTGGTCAGTGAGTTACTCAGCGTTAAAAAACCCAAGGGTAAGATTTTCCTCATTCTTGATCATCAATTAGCTGCCTCTGTAAGAGCTAAGATCAAGTCCTGTAGGAGATAAAGAAAAATCTCTAAAATATATAGACAACCTTGAAAGCTGATGCTTTTGAGAAGTAATGAGAAAACTGATTGAATTTTGGGTTTCTCAGATGTCTCTCTCTCTCTCTCTGGCTCTCTCTTTCAGCCTCTCTCTGTTTCTGTCTCTCTATCACTTTCCCTCCTTTACTCACCCTGGCCGTGTTGCGTGACGTAATTGAGTGGAGTGAACGCTTAGAAGAGTCGCAGGTGAAGGAATGTCGGGTGGGCGTTGCTGTCGAAAATTTCACGCCGCACTTGTGCGTGTCCCTGCGTGACAGACGCGGTAATGACACGTGTACGTGTGTGAGCGAAACCTTACTCACTCTCTAAGTGGAGACACTTCAGTTCAAGGCAACTTACAAAAATAAAAAGAGAGAGAGTGAGGGAGAAAAAAACCAGATCGTTGCCCCAAATTTCTCCGAAAATGTCAAGGATTTTTTGTTTGAGTGGAGGGGGGAAAAATTATACAGAAAAAAAAAGAAGACGTACAGACAGAAACTCGGCCAGGCTTGTTATAAATTAACACGGCGGAGAAACCCGGTCTAAAAAGAAAAGTTAGATCAATAAAAATAATATTTAAATTTAATTGTACGTGAATCTAACTGTTGTAATTATTAAAAGAAATATGAAAAGAGTGGACCACGGTATGAAGGCGATTGTTGTTGTGGTATTCCGTCCTAACACTGGTCTGATGCAACCCCTCCATGCTAACCTGTATTGTGCAAGCCTTTTCCTTTCCGCAGAAATGCCACATCTCGTATCTCCTCTAATATTCTTAGCGTATTCCATTCTTGCCCTCAGTCTTCTGTTCTTACCCCAAAAACTTCCCTCTACTGCTAATTTTACGAGATCCTCATATCTTAAAATAACGTGTCCTATTAATCTATCCCTTCTCTTGGTCAGCGTCCTCCATATTGTTCTTTCTTCCCCTATTCCGTTTACATCTTTCTGGTTACTGATTCTATCCACTGATCCATCTCATTCTCCTATATGCTTCTATTATTTTCCTTTCCCCACCTCCTATCGTCCATGTTTCGCACCCATATAACAACGCCAAACGCTCTATAGTAACATTTTTAGCAAGGATATCCTAATATTCTCTCGTATATTACCCGCAAGTAATCCCCCTTTTTCGCGAAAGCCTTCCTTTGCCTATGCTATCCTACACTTTATCTCTACTATATTTCTACCATCCCTAGTTATTACGCTGCTTCCCAAGTAGAAGAATTCCTTAACTTCCTTCAAAATATCCCTTGCCAATCTAACAGCCTTTGTTATTCCACTGTTTCCCATACTACACTCCCTTTACCTTGGTTTTGCCTCTATTAATCGTTATATAGAACTCTTTCTCCAGGACCACGTTCATCATGCCATTTATTATGGTTTTTCCAAGTCTTCTTCCGACTCCCCCCTCTAATACTACAATATCATCGGCAAAGCGTAAGGGTTTTTATTTCTTCTCCTTGCAGTATGAGGCGATTGTAGCAACACAAAATGGCGTTTGACGACTGGAATAAGTGCATTTCGTGTGATGATGCTCCGCTTTGTGGTCTGTAGCATGTGTTAATTAATATGTCGTTAGATTGGAAATAGATTAATCGTTGGTCTAAGAGCCACAGTGGCTGGGATTGGAATCGATGCATGGATTCTGATCTGATTTGAGGTTGTCTGCGAGTTGTAACCCATACGGATCCCCGTGGCTGGTACGATGAGTTTCTTTCTTCTGTAAAGGCTGCAATTACGATCTGGCCCAGTGAGTTTTCCAGGTAATGGCAAAGTAGGTGCGCAAAATCTCTCTCTCTCTCTCTCTCTCTCTCTCTATCTATCTATTTCTCTCTCTCTATCTATCTATTTCTCTCTCTATCTATCTATTTCTCTCTCTCTATCTATCTATTTCTCTCTCTCTCTCTCTATCTATTTATTTCTCTCTCTCTATCTATCTATTTATTTATTTCTCTCTGTGTCTATCTATTTATTATTTCTCTCTGTCTATCTATTTATTTATTTCTCTCTGTCTATCTATTATTATTTCTCTCTGTCATCTATCTATTTATTTCTCTCTCTCTCTATATCTATTTATTTCTCTCTCTCTATCTATTTATTTCTCTCTCTCTATCTATCTATTTATTTCTCTCTCTCTATCTATCTATTTCTCTCTCTCTATCTATCTATTTATTTCTCTCTCTCTATCTATCTATTTATTTCTCTCTCTCTATCTATTTATTTATTTCTCTCTCTCTCTCTCTATCTATTTATTTCTCTCTCTCTCTATCTATTTATTTCTCTCTCTCTCTATTTATTTATTTCTCTCTCTCTCTATTTATTTATTTCTCTCTCTCTAATTATTTATTTCTCTCCATCTATTATTTATTTCTCTCTCCTCTATTTATTTATTTCTCTCTGCTACTATTATTTATTTCTCTCTGTCTATCTATTATTTATTTCTCTCGTCTATCTATTATTTATTTCTCTCTCGTCTATCTATTTATTTATTTCTCTCTGTCTATCTATTATTTATTTCTCTCGTCTATCTATTTCTATTTCTCTCTCTATCCTTTATTTCTCCTCTCGCTCTTTATTTCTCTCTCTCTCCTCGCTCTTTATTTCTCTCTCTCACTCGCTCTTTATTTCTCTTTCTCTCTCGCTCTTTATTTCTCTCTCTCTCGCTCTTTATTTCTCTTTCTCTCTCGCTCTTTATTTCTCTTTCTCTCTCGCTCTTTATTTCTCTTTCTCCCTCGCTCTTTATTTCTCTTTCTCCCTCGCTCTTTATTTCTCTTTCTCCCTCGCTCTTTATTTCTCTTTCTCCCTCGCTCTTTATTTCTCTTTCTCCCTCGCTCTTTATTTCTCTTTCTCCCTCGCTCTTTATTTCTCCCTCTCTCTTTATTTCTCCCTCTCTCTTTATTTCTCCCTCTCTCTTTATTTCTCTCTCTCTCTTTATTTCTTTCTCTCTTTATTTCTCTCTCCCTTTATTTCTCTCTCTTTTTATTTCTCTCTCTTTATTTCTCTCTCTCTCTTTATTTCTCTCTCTCTCTTTTTTCTCTTTCTCCCTCTTTATTTCTCTTTCTCCCTCTTTATTTCTCTCCCTCTTATTTTCTCTCCCTCTTATTTTCTCTCACTCTTATTTCCTCTCCTCTTATTTCTCTCCCTCTTTATTTCCTCTCCCTCTTATTTCCTCTCCCTCTTTTTTTCTCTCCCTCTTTATTTCTCTTTCTCCCTCTTTATTTCTCTCTCTCTTATTTCTCTCTTATTTTCTCTCTCTTCTCTCTCTTTATTTCTCTCTCTCTTATTTTCTCTCTCTCTTATTTTCTCTCTCTTATTTTCTCTCTCTCTCTCTATCTCTCTCTCTATTACTAAGCCACGGTTTAAGACACGAGATTCTTGTAAAAAATTAACATTAGAGGGAAGTCTAAGATCAGAAGAGGGATGCGAAGGATGGAATACACTAAGTAGACTAGGGAGGATGTGCGTTGTAACAGTTATAAGGAAATGAAGAGGCTTGCGAAAGATAGGTTAACATGGAGGGTTGCATCAGACGATTCTTAGGACTGAATACCACAACAACAACAACAACATTATTACAATCCAATTAAAACAACATGTCGAGAAAAGGAATTAGAAACCTATTCCATTCGTGTTAGCAGCAAGGCCGGGTTTCTGAAACTCTGCACAGTGACTGGAATGCTTATTTGAAATGTTGGAACTGGAACAGAGTGATGAAGGAAGGGGAAATGCCGCTGATCGAGCCAAGCTACGTGGACATCCAGGCTTAATTAACTGAATTAGGAAAGATCATCATTATAGTAAGCGGCTGCCGGGCCAGGCTAAAGTCACCATGACGAAACTTGCTCCAACGGACGATTTCCCAGCGATGGATGTGTGTGTCTGCAAGGATTATCTTCTCGTTTGGTTCGGATCGGATCTCATTTCCCAAGTCTGGACACTCATTGTTGGTAGCCGTTGAGCCTGACGACGACGGACGACGATGACGACGACGACGAGGAGGAGGTGGAGGGTGGGAGGGGGAGAGGGAGGGGAAGAGGAAGAGCAGGTGAATGGCTTTATTGCAAAAGAAGTGAGCATGGGGTCTCTCTCTCTCTCTCTCTATCGTGCGTGGAGAACGACGCCGCTCATGCGAATCACTCCGCCGCTGTCTGCGACTCACAGGGGAAGGACGAGGGAGGAGGGGGGAGAGGGAGAGAGAGAAAAAAGGAGAAAGACCGTAAGAAGGGAAAAGAAAGTGACCGTGGAGCTTACAACTTCACCACCGCGCCCTCATCAAATAAACAAACACCAAAGTCCCCTCACACCACACAGGAAGGACACAGACATGCAGCTGACCAGAGATACTCAATGAGGAAGACAAGGTTATGACGTCATCATTATTCTCTACGTGGATAATCAGGCCAGCGAGCGTTTCTTTCGGGGCAAAATGGCCGTGGAAATCTCACCACGCGGCGGACGAAACCATCTCGAATGACGGTTACGGCAACCATTGAGACGAAAAAATTATCACATCAGAAAAATGGGATTTTTCCTATCAACAGTTGTTTGGGAGGAGATAAAAATACTTTTCCTCTCTTTTCCTTTATTTGCCTATCATTTAGTTATGTTTTTTTTTCTCGCAGTGGAAACACGAGAATTTATTTTTTAAATACAGCCAAATGTTCCACCTACATGATGCAGGTTTTCTAGGGTTTTCCCTTCATCTCTTTAGATGAAACACCACTAGGGTAGGATCCTTAAACCATAGCCCGGGGGCCCTAGTTAACCCTTGTTAAGCTACCTTGCTCTACCTTCCATATCCCCTCCTTTTAAATTCCCTTCCTATGCTATTAAAGGGGAGTTGCCTGTTTCAGGATCACCCTCATGTAGCTTGTTACCAAGAATAAAAAAAATTAAAAGCTGCAGATGGTGACGATTATCCTATTTTCGACGCGTGTTGGTCCAAAATGGGATATGACACATTATGTTGAAAGTAAGACCGAAAAAAATAAATTAACGGTACTAATTATTATTGAATTGCAAACAAATTGGTACTGATTAAACCGGAAGATTTTTCTATGAAATATATTCAATTAAAAATTAGTTTCAACTCACTGATCCAGTCAGTTCAAGGATGGGGAGAGGGGAGGGTTTAAATTAGCTTTTACAACCCTAAAACTGTAGAGATCTGCTTGGAGTAATGCTGTGAAATGATTGGGCGAAGAAATCAGTGATGGAGAAGGCCTTGGCTGGGTTTTTTCCGAACAGAATTGAGTGAAATCCAGGAGGTGACAAGTTTATTTTTATGTATATAAACCTACTGAAGATCAAAAACGATCCATGAGCCATGTGGGAAAAAAAAACAAAAAACCTTTTCACCTTCGCTGCACCAAAATAAAATTTTAATTTCATTAGAGGCAACGGAACTTGTTTTCCTTCTAACACGACGTCACATGTCATCCGGAAAAGAGAGAAAAAAATAGTCGTACGGCGATGAGTTGTATTCTTCCAGAATCCTTCCTGCTGCATCCATCTACTTCAGTTAGAACCAAGATCCAGAACCAGTTGTTTTTTATTGGGTGAGTTATCCCCCAAAATTTCGAAGTTCTGTTCATCCCTGAGAAGTAATTTTCCCTTCTGAGGATCAAAATTAAATTATACCTTCCTGAGTAAATTAAACATTCATGGTTTCGGAAACTTGATTCCGTCATAGTTCAACATTCTACTGAAGTTTCCGTTATTCCTATAGTTTTTAGTCTACTTAACTTCCTACAGGTTTCCTACAACAAACACACAGCAGTTTCAGAAGCTATTTTTCTCCATTAGCCCAGTTTCTATTGTCGCATACAAGAAGGTTTCTCTTTTTCCGCTCTAATTATTGTGAAATTATTTTACTATCAAAAAAAAGAAAATTATTCCTTCACCACAACGAAAAATATTTTTTTTGATTAAAAAGGAAGCAATTTTGGTTTTGTTTTTCATCTAGGTGTCATCATTACGTTACGTTAATTCTTTCGCTGTTGCAACATCGGTTTTAATTTCAGTAAGGGAACCAGAAGTTGGTCCAAAATGGGAAATGGCGCGTTATGTTGAAAGTTAGATTGAAAATATAAATTAATGATACTAATTATTATTATTTTGCAAAAAAATATAAAAGACGAAGACTTTCCTATGAAATTTAATAGATTGAAGATTTCTTCCAAGTGATTGACTCCAGTCAGATGAAGGGGTTTTAGATCTTCTTGGAGTAATGCTGTGATATGATTGGGCGATGAATTCAGGCCTCAGGTGAGTCTCGAGGTGCCGACGTGGGTGTCTTGACTGGTAACACATGAGCTAACACCAAACGGTTTCCACGCTTCGTGCTTCATCGACGACAAAACTTCGCCCTTCTTCTTCTTCCTTCTCCTCCTCCTCCTCGTCGGCAGAAAATTCCAGTCATCCGCTCTCAACTGCGTTCACAAATAATTTTTCCTACTCCCTTCTCTTCTTTGCCTCTTACCGTTCCTCCCTCCCTCTTTATCTCTTCACATTTCCCCCATTTCCAGATTTTACCTCCATTTTGGAGTTCTAAACAAACTTTTATTTTCCTTAATTTTCTATTGCTATTTTTTTTCGAGTAGAGGGGTGGAAATTGTGTAAATAATATTTTTCCCTCTCTTTTGTTGCAACAGCGCCGTTGTAAATCAAACTAAATATACCTTTCTGAGTAAAAAAATCATTCATAGTTTAAGAGATTTAATTCCTTTTAGACTTGTTCCATTGAAGGTTTCCATGTTTTGTAAAGTTTTTAGTCTACTTAACATCCTACAGGTTTCTACATCGATAACATTTTCAGAAGATATTTATATTTCCCATTTCCAGATTTTACCCCCATTTTGGAGTTATAAGCAACGTGTTTTTCCCCTTACTTTTCTATTGATATTTTTTTCGTGGGGGGAGAAAGAAATTGTGTAAATAATATATTTCCCTCTCTAATTTGTTGCAACAGCGCCGTTTTGAGTCAAAGTAAATGATACCTTTCCGATTAAATAAATCATTCATGGTTTAATAGATTTAATTCCATCTAGACTTGTTCCATTGAAGGTTTCCATGTATGTAAAGTTTTTAGTCTACTTAACTTCCTACAGGTTTCTACATCGAGCACAGTTTCAGGAGATATTTATATTTCCCATTCCCAGATTTTTTTCCCTCCATATTGGACTTCTAAGCAACGTGTTTTTTTCCCTTGATTTTCTATTGCTATTTTTTTTTCGTGGGGGAGAAGAAATTGTATAAATAATATATTTCCCTCTCTAATTTGTTGCAACAGCGCCATTTTGAGTCCAATTAAATAATACCTTTCTGAGGAAATAAATCATTCATGGTTTATTAGATTTAATTCCATCTAGACTTGTTCCTTACTTCAAACATTCCACTGAAGGTTTCCATGTTTTGTGAAGTTTTTACTCTACTTAACTTCCTGCAGGTTTCTACATCGAACACAGTTTCAGGAGATATTTATATTTCCCTCTTCCAGATTTTTTCCTTACAATTTTGAGTTATAAATAACGTTTTTCCGATTACTATTTTTTTTTGGGGGGGAGGAGTGGTGGAAGGTAGAATAAGTAATACAGTGCCCTCTAATTTGTTCCAACAGCGCTTATTTGAATCGAATTAAATTATACCTTTCTGAGTGAATTAAACATTTATGGTTTCGGAAACTTGAGTCCGTCATAGTTCAACATTCTACTGAAGTTTCCATATTCCTAAAGTCTACTTAACTTCCTACAGGTTCCTACAACAAACACATAGCAGTTTCTGAAGCTATTTTTCTCCATTAGCCCAGTTTCTATTGTCGCATAGGAGAAGGTTTCTCTTTTTCCGCTCAAATTGTTGTGAAATTTTAACTATCAAAAAAATAATTATTCCTTCACCTCACCGGAAAATATTTTTTTGATTTCTTTTTCATGTAGGTGTCATTACGTTACGTTACCCCTTCAATTACCACAACGAAAAATATTATTTTGATTAAGATAGAAGGTATTTTGTTTATGTTTCATCTACGTATCATTACGTTCCGTTATTCCTTCAATTACTTCAAATCAAAAAATATATTTCGAAAATGCTAGCTTTCGGCAGGACAACAAAGAAGTACCATACGCTTTGCAGAAGATATTATGTAGCATTAGGGGAATCAGAAGAAGACATGGAAACCATAATAAACGGCATGAACGAGGTCCCGGAGAAAAGAGTTCAATATGAAGATTAATAGAGGGAAAACCAAGGGTAATGGAGTGTAGTATGGGAAACAGTGGAATAACAAAGGCTGTTAGATTGGGAAGGGATATTTTCACGGAAGTTAAGGAATACTGCTTAGGAAAGCGTAATAACTAGATTAGGATAGCACAGGCAACGAGGAAGAGGAATTAACTTACTCGTAATATAAGTGTGAATATTAGGAAATCGTTACTAAAAATGTTGGTGTGGAACGAAACGTGGACGATAGGAGTTGGGGGAAAGGAAAAGAATAGAACATTTTTAAACGTGGTGCTGTAGGAGAATGAGATGATGAGGGTGGATAGAATCACAAACGAGGAAGTTCTACATAGAATAGGGGAAAAGCGAACAACATGGAGGACATGTTTTCAAAAATAATTTATTAATTTATTTTCTTTGACACTGTAATATTGACTGAATAATCCATATGACACTGTCGTCTGATATGTCTAGGTATTTTACGATGTTCCGGTAATAATTTCAAGGGAAATTCCAATTTAATAAAAATAGAACGTTTGAAAGACACGAGGGTCTTGCAAAAATCAGCATTAGAGGGAAGTGTGTGTGTGTGTTGTGGTAAGAACAGAAGTAGAGGGAGGACAAGGATGGAATACGCTAAACATATTACGGAGGATGCTAGTTATAAGGAAATGAAAAGGCTTGCGGAAGATAGGTTAACCTGGAGGGTTTGCATCAGAACAGTTTTAGGGACTGAATACCACAACAACAGCAACAACATACCCACCCCTGTATTAAAAAGAGGAAAATCAAGATTGGATCAATGCGGCCAACTGTCGTGAGAGAAACTGTTTAATAATTGTAAGTATTATTAGGGAAGGTTGGTTGCCTGCCTGCCTGCCTGCCTTTGTCAGGTGGAGATGGCATTTCATGGGGATAGCGTTACAGTGGAAATGCGCTTCCCGTTCGTGCCACTGTGTAATTTGTTACGGGTTATCGACGTTTAGTGCGGACAGACCTCTTTACCCAATAAGTCGTGGTGTTTCAGCCTGCGAGTTCGCGTGATGCTTCCACCAAATGCAAACAACTTTTTACCCGTGGAGAGGGAGGAAGAGGAAGGACAGGGGCGTGGCCTGCAACCATCATCATCCTCATTCGCAAAAAAAAAAATGAAGGAGTGGGGGGAGGGAAAAGAGAAAAAAAGAAATAATAATAATAATACAATCAACCCCTATCGCTCATCACTAATTTGATGCGGAAGTTCGTTCCACAGTCCAGGATTTATAGTCATTGTCTACACTCTTACGCAAACGCTCTAGATCTAGATCCCTAATCGTTTCTTCCTGACCAAGAATATACCATGGAACTATGCTGTAATCTCATGAAGAATATCGCTATACTATTATGAGCTTCACTTTCTTCTTGTTGTTGTTGTGGTATTCTGGCGTCCAGCTCTGTTCCGCAGACCTTTTCATTTCCTCCAAACTCCTTAATCTGCTTAGCGTATTCCATCCTTCGCATCTTCCCCTCTTCTTTTCTTACACCACACACACGCACACACACACACACATACTTCCCTCTAATGCTAATTTTACGAGACTCTCGCCTCTTAAAACCGTGGCATGCTATTAATCTATCCCTTTATCTCGGTCATCGTCCTCCATATCGTTCGCTCTTCCCTATTCCTATTCTGTTTAGAACTTCCTCGTTAGCGATTCCATTCATATCCTCCCTAATCTGAAAAGCGTATTCCATCCTTGGCCTCCCTCTTCTGTTCTTACCCCGCCACACACACTTACACACGTCCTTCTAATGCTAATTTTACGAGACCCTTCGTGTCGTAAAACCGTGGCATGCTATTAATCTATCCCTTTCTCTCGGTCAACGTCCTCCACATACTTCGCTCTTGCGTTTATATTGACTTTTGTCTATATTCATTTTCTTTTATTAATTCATTTTAAAGATTATCTGCCTTTAATTATGTACCTTTATTTTGTTCATTTTTAATGTATGACGTATATCCTATTTCCTCAACCGAGGACTAATGGAAACAACAATAAATCTAAATCTTCCCCTCCTATTCTCCTTAGAACTTTTTCGTCAGTGGCTTTGAAACACTCTGCCTCTCTCGTGGTTTTCCTTACATAATAAACTACTTATTTGTAATTATTTTTATGTTACAGTCTTTGATTTGTTTATATATTCTTCCTTGTTGTCGTTCCATATTAGTGTCTTTCTTTAGCAATATATTTTTGTACTTGCAATTTTTTTTCATTTTATATTTTATTCTTCGTATCAGTTGGTAGAACTGGATATCGGGAGGTCCTGTGTTAGGGTCCCTGGGCTGGTTGACATTTTTTTTCCATTCTTGTCTTTCTTTTCCAAAATTTTATTATTTGCTTTACTGAGCTTCAATTGAAGTTATTTCCACTTCCTTATACATTATAAATTTTTAAGTATGGTTTTTTTATTTCTACTGTATTTTCCTTGTATGAGTTCTGAATTATTATTCTTCGTTAATAGGGTAACAGTGCAGCCAAGAGAAAATCTAACACGTGATCAGGGTTCTACATTTATTTCTACACCTTGCTTGTAGAAATTTTTCCTGCGTCGCCTTTCCTCCCCCCTCCGTGTTTTTCCTTTCCTCCGTGTTAATTCTATAACTTGTCTCGCTTTATAGCCTTACTAATTAGATAGTAAGACAAGCGATTAGTCGCAGGTAGTAAACGTGTCTCATATTCTACAGAGTAACGTACGAATGCTTGTCGACGTCGTTAATTTACATCGCGAGACATTCCGCCGCGCTTACAGTTTACTGTCTCATTTGGCCACACTTCACTACTACTCTATAATATTCCAATTTTACGTCACACATTTCTACGACACAACAGCGACAACAACACCATGTTAATCGACGCATTTTCCCCCCCAATGCCATGCCCGACACCTCTTTGCGCGTAATTACGATGAAAATTTTTCCCTCGTACAGAAACACGCTTTGCGAAATAAAATAAAAAATTGGAGTCGATAAAATCGACGCGGCGTTGTTAAGCAAGAAAGCTAAATAGGAAGGAAGTAAGGAATGAAAGAAAAAGAAAGGTAAACGATCTGTTTTGAGTGAGATCGTGTTCACGACTCTTTTGAGTCGTGGGAAATGCTTCGTTCCACATCCCAACTTGCTCACCTAACGAAGAAACGGGAGGGGAAAAAAATTAAACAGAACCAGCCAGAGTGACCCGGGGGAGGGGAGGGGGAGGGAACGATGAAAATTTACGGTTCATAAAATATTTGGTAAACTTTTTTTAAAATAGAAATCCTGATCTTTCGATCAGTGTGAATGGATTTGCGATTCCACGCCTTTGTAGGACACTGAAAGAGAATAAATTTTTACTGTGTTTCTCGTCGTTGTCCTTCAAACCCATTCAATAATGAAAGAAACAACAGTAACAGGTGGAAAATTTGTCTTTTCCATTTAAATTCAAGATTAATAAATCGAAACAACTGTTAATTAGATTCCCTCTAAAAAAATCTAAAATAAATTTAAGCACCTAATTTTTTATTTTAAAAAAAGGCAATAAAATGAAATTATATTTCCGCAATAAATTATTTTGTATACCATTTAAAATTATTCTGCCAGATTGTGTTTGACACTAATAAACTTGCCAAAACTTCTAGGAGCCATATAAAATTCGATTTTTAATAACTAGAGAAAGTGTTTGTACGGAAAAAAAATTTATTTAACATAATTGAGAGTACAAAATTGATTTTGAACTACTCTAGAGGGTATTCGTATGGGAAATACTTAGTTTAATATTAATAAATAGTAGAAAATTGATTTTGAACACTCTAGAGGGTATTCATATGGGAAATACTTAGTTTAATATTAATAAATAGTAGAAAATTGATTTGTAACACTCTAGAGGGTATTCGTATGGGAAATACTTAGTTTAATATTAATAAATAGTAGAAAATTGATTTAGACCACTTTAGAAGATATTCGTATGGGAAATACTGAATTTTAAAATTGATAAATAGTAGAAAATTGTTTGTGAATCGTTCTAGAAGCTACTGTCAACGCAAGAAAGTCAATTATTTTTTATAAACTAATTAAAATTTTTTAGAACCATTTCAGAATATATTTTCTAGGCAAACGATTCAATTAATTTTTTGTAAATCAATAAAAAATGGTTCTTGAATCATTCGAGAAGTTATTCGTATAGAAAACACTTCATTTAATGTTAATGGACTGTAGATTTTTTGAACAATTATAGCCGGTATTCGTAAGGAAAATACTTCACTCTAAATAAATATTATTAAAACGTGCAAAATGGTTTTCCAAACCATTACAGAATGTTTTCGTAACCCAAAATGCCTCATTTAATTTTTATAAACCAACTCAAATTGTTTGTTGAGAAGGTTTTGTCAACGGAAATACTTTTTTTTTTCAAAACCAATAGAAATTGTTAGTTAAACAATTAAAGAATATTCTTTGATTACCCTTATAATATACTTTTCAAAAACAGTGAGCTGTAAAAGGAACGTGTGTCGTAGAAAATTTAATTAAAAATTTAAAAATCATTCAAAATTATTGTCTTCATGTAAAATGTAATTAATCTACTTAGCAATTAAATTTTTATTTATAATTTATAAATAAAAAGTGAGGGTAAATATTGGAATAAATATGTAAATATAATATATATTCTGTATCATTATACACACACATAACTATAAAAAATTAGGTTTAATATATTTTTTTTCGGAGATTCTTACGTCACTCATATTCGAGAACAATATAGTCTGTGAAACGAGAAAATTTTTTATCTAAACTATGTTTTAAAATTGGACGTGATTGGTAGAACTGATGTTCCCGAAAAATTTACATTTTTATGTTTCAAAAATACAATTCACATCATTTATTCAGTTTCTCTCTTTGTGGTCCATTGTTTTTAAACCTCTATTTCTTTATTCCCTTATTCACGCTTTAATTTTTTTTTACCATTTCGTTCGATTCCGTTTCTGGGAAATTACTCTTCTGACATATGAATCCCATTTATATATATATATATATATATATAATATAATATATATATATATATATATATTTCCTGATGTGTTACTTATTGAAGATATAATAAAGAGTTTGAAAAATAATTATTTCCCCCCGCCACTTTTCCCCTATTTTCGCCACTTATTTCCATGCTTGAATAATATCCCATTCCCGGAAAATTTATTTGTAATTAATACTGTATAAATTAGCTTATCCCTTGGCTAATAAATTGTTATTTTGTTGGAATTTTCTTCTTCCACTCAGTTTTTGTTTTTTTGAAGTATCCTTTTACCATAACTTTTCTTCATAGGGAAAACGTTCAGACAGTTCTATAACTTCTGTTGTTTGTTTTTCGTAATTTCTGATTAGTTCAACCGTTGATACTTGCTACTCCTGGCATTTATATATGGTAACATTTTCTTTTCTATTTTCCCTCATTGTCACTCTATTTCTTTCAGTTCCACTTTAATTTCTCCTCAATTAGGAGTTCTGATCTTCCGTTCCTAATGTTCTTTATTTTAGAATTTTTGCCGGTAGAAACTTGTCACGAAATGTGAACATGGATTATTAACTTTTTTAATGTTACTTCTAGATTTTTTATTTACATCTCAGCTACTTAGTTCCGTAAATCTCTACTTCACCAATCAAAAGCAAGCAAATAGTTTCATAAGTTGTGGTACTGAATTAAAGTCTTTTCTTCAATATTTTTTCTGAGTGGGTTGTTCAGTCTGTAAAGGTTACAAATTCGAACAACTGATTTACTTTATTGATTTTCGAAAAGTTGAGCGCCTCCTGTAATGCGAGTCCGAAGACGTCACCGATGACGTCAACGCGGCCTGTTGAATCTGATGTCGCGTATATAAAAGGTTGTTGTTTTTTTTTGGTTTCCGGTCCCGTGGGACACTGGTGAACCGGACACAGCGCCATTTAGGTGCATGAAGATCCTGTCGAGTTTCTCACAGGGAAGAAGAAGAAGTGACAAAGTCGGGCGCCACGGACGGCTGCTCGCTCTCTGTGGCGAGGTTCACGCTCTGAAAAGCCAACACGTTAACGCAGATCACCTGCTAATTCCGCTATTTCCGGTCATGCTCACTCACTCGCGAGTCAGCGCACAACAGAAAAGAAACCACGACAGTCGCGACGAGGAACACGGGACACGGAGGAGGGGGGAGGGAAATTTCCACGGGACTTGACTCGTGGAAACCATAGTCGTAGAAGAAACCGGGGAGGAACCTGTGCTACTGCTCAAACCTAGTTCAGGTGGGATACAAACAGACGGGGGATATATATGAGACATAAAACTGACTTCTTAATTTATCACTCCAAATTCTGACTGGTGAGACATGAAAACTTTCTGACTTCCAGAAAAAAAACATTCTACATTCCTCTACGGAGTGACTGGAATCTTCAACTCAACTGTGATTCTTCATATCCTCTCCCTATATAATACATCTATTAGGGGAAAATAAAAATATCGTCAAACATAGGGGATATATGAGATATAACACTGACACCTTAATTTATCTCTCCAAAATTTGACTAGTGAGATATGAAGACTTTCTGACTTCCAGAAAAAAAACATTCTACATTCCTCTACGGAGTGACTGGAATCTTCAACTAAACTGTGATTCATCGTATCCTCTCCCTATATAATACATCTAATGGGGGACAAACAAAAATATCATCAAACATAGCAGATATGTGAGACATAAAACTGACATCTTAATTTATCCCTCCAAATTCTGACTGGTGAGACATGAAGACTTTCTGACTTCCAGAAAAAAAAAATTCAACATTCCTCTACGGAGCGACTGGAAACTTCAACTCAACTGTGAATCTTCATATCCTCTCCCTATATAATACATCTATTAGGGGACAAAGAAAAATATCGTCAAACATAGGGGATATATGAGATATAACACTGACTTTTTAATTTATCCCTCGAAATTCTGACTGTTGAGATATGAAGACCTTCTGACTTCCAGAAAAAAAAAACATTCTACATTCCTCTACGAAGTGACTAGAATCTTCAACTCAACTGTGAATCTTCATTTTTTCTCCCTGAATACGACTATATAATACAATTATTAGGGAACAAGAAAAAAATATCATCAAACGTAGGATATATGAGACATAAAACTGACATCATAATTTATCCCTCCGAATTTTGACTGGTGAGACATGAAGACTTTATGACTTCCAGAAAAATAAACATTCTACATTCCTCTACGGAGTGACTGGAATCTGTGATCCTTCGTATTCACCTATTAGGGAAATGAAAAATATTCCCAAACGTTATTCTTAGGGATATTTTGAATATACAGACCGACATGGTTCAATTAGCCATTAACGAATGGCCTTAATTTAATTTTTTATGAACCACATAAACATACACATTATACTCAGTAAAGCATATAGTCAATTTTAGTAGAAAGATAGGAATGGGAAAAAAAAGGCGAATTGGATCAGGGACTCGAAACCAGGACCTCCCGATTACTAGGCGGGTGCTCTACCAACTCAGCTAATCCGAGTTGACGTCCAAGGAACGATTCAACATCTCTCCATTACCGCAAACCTAGACGATGATATAGTAGATCCATAGAAAATTATTGTTTGTGACGTAAGTGTAACCCTCATTCCCTTCCTCTAGGACGATTTATCATTTGTCTCGAACCTCTAGATGGTTTCTCGAACGTGGTGATAATTTCTTTTTCAGGTCTGCTGACGAATTAAATGCAAGTTACGTCACTTTCCACTGTCCTCCGATTTATTCCTCGCCGTCGAGTGTTTCAGACGAACGACAACGAGACCGGCGAATTGCGCATGCGCGCTACAGGGACGAGGAGAGAGATGGAGAGAGGAAGATCGAACCCGGAGTGTGTTTGTTTTTTTAATTGAGGATGCGCGCGTATTGATATTCGAGTAATTAGCGTCAATTAGGATTAATTGACGTGGACGGAGGAGGAGCGTGAGAGTCCTCCGTCACCTGCTAACGAGACTCGCCTCCCCCCCTTTCCACCCCCGCCTCCCTCTGCTCATCGCGGCTATATATTTCGTCCGTTCCTCCTCCTCCTCCTCCGCCATCACGGTAAATAATCGTAATGGGTGTGGACCATGGGAAAAAGCGGCACATCAAAGGGCAAGAGCGGCGCATCTGAGTTGTCCTCTTAATATCAGGTGAGTCCGGGTCGTAAAGTCGAACAGATGGAAAGCTCGACCAGGAATCGATTTGTTGGGGGGGACACGAAAACTATTAGTCAAGTCCGAGAACATGTTCCCAAAAAATTCGACATTATCTTCAGCTTCTAATTATCCTATTATCTTCTTTACTTGTTAATTTTCATGACTATCTTCATACTTCTCATATTTTTCCCAAAATACAGCTTTTCAATTCTTACTTTCACCTTTGCTTGTTCTGCTCTTCACGTTTAAGTAGCGAATTCCATAATCCTCATGTTTCAATTTTTCCAAAATTATTGTTTTTTTTCAGTTCTTACTGTCTTCTTTACTGATTCTGTCCTTTACGTTCAAGTTCATACTTCTCATATTCCATATTTTCCCACAATTATAGTTTCTCCACTCTTACTTTCTTCTTTACTACTTTTTTGTTTCATGTTAAATTAACGATTTGTGTACTTCTCATATTTTATATTTTCCCAAAATATAGTTCTTCAATCGTTCTCTTTTTCGTGTCTATGTAACACTTCATGTTTCTCATTATTTGTATTTAGCCAGCATATAGTTTTTTTTTCAGTTCTTACGTTCTTCTTCACTAGTTCTGTTCTTCATGTTTTGAGTAACGATTTTATACTTCTCACATTTCGTTTTTTCCCAAAATATAGTTTATCAATTGTTACTTTCTTCGTTACTCGTTCTGTACTTCACGTTTAGCTGACGATTTTTCATAGTTCTCATATTCATATTTCCCCAAATATAGATCTTCAATTATTACTACTTTCTTCGTTACTCGTTGTGTTATTCACGTTCAAGTAATGATCTTCACACTTCCATTCCTATTTCCCCAAAATATAGTTTTCCAATTCTTACTTTCTTCTTTACTAGTTCTTTGTTAAATATTTAATTAAGGATTTTTATACTTTTCACATTTTATAGTAATGATTCATTCTCAGAGAATTCTTCGGAAAATGTCCTAGAGACATCTAGAGAGTGCAATTTTTTTGGGTTAACAGGCTACATGAGGGTGATCCTGAAACAGGCAACTCCCCTTTAATAGCATAGGAAGGGAATTGAAAAGGGAAAGGGGTGCGGAAGTTATAGGAAGGTAGCCAAGGGGTTAACTAGGGCCCCCGGGCTGTGGTTTAAGGATCCTACCCGGCGTTTCACCTAAAGAGATTCAGGGAAAACCCTAGAAAACCTGCATCAGGTAGGTCGGGCATTGGGTACTATTCTCACACCCTTCCCTATGAATGACGGGAAGGGCGAGTTTGCTGTGGGGTCGCAGCATTCCCTTCTCCATGTGTCCACCAGTTTCAGGAGGCAATGGCCGACTGATCCAATGGGGATCAGGGACACTCTTGCATATGCCCAAGGTCTTCGACCCAGTACATATACCTCCTAAATAGGTGAAGGTGTCAGGGCAATGAAACCTCGATAAAAACGTCACTCAGGTAGGTGCGAGGCATTCGCGACATGATCAGGTGAGCCCCGCAGTCACTCTGGAGTGAAACGCCTGCGAGGGTGATTTTTTTTTTGGGGGGGGTAACTGGCTACATGAGGATGGAGAAAATATATTGGTAGATTGAAGATAAGATATTTTTAACTTCGAGAAATAAAGTGAAGGTGACGTCATTTGAGGGACGTTTTCCCTAAGAAAGGAGCAGAGATGAGGAAGGACGTGGATGGAGAAAGGAGCAGAGGTGAGGAAGGACGTGGATGGAGAAAGGAGCAGAGGTGAGGAAGGACGTGGATGGAGAAAGGAGCAGAGGTGAGGAAGGACGTGGATGGAGAAAGGAGCAGAGGTGAGGAAGGACGTGGATGGAGCCAGCTCAACATCGCAATCGGCGGCCAACGACCCACCACGTTCCTTTTCAGCAGCAGAATGATAAAGAATGGCTTCCTTCTTCTTCTTCTTCCCCGTGTGACGGGGCAAGTCCAGATGAGGTTGGTAGCAGTGCAACGTGAACAATGGCGGCTTGTGTACAAGCCATTGTACCTTTGACGACTTAATCAAACGCAATTTCCCCGCCTCGCCGTCTGGTCAGGCTGAGCTGATGGACCACCACAACGAGAGGCAGACAATGACCGGGCACAATTGATAATTCGCGATTATTCCAATTTCTGTCTCCCCACCACCTTCTCCCCCCTTTACCAATTTCCATTCCCTGTCTAGTCGACTTTTAATTGACGAGTCCACGTCATTAATTCCGTAACAGGTAAAAGGAGAGTCATCGACGGTGGCGCCCGTCACGACTTTACTCCTCATTCCTAGGACGTATCATCATCTCAGCGGAAAAGAGAAATAGATGACGCTCAAACTATAGAGCAACAGAAAAGAAGGAAATCAATGCAGAAACACGGGCAATTTAGTAGCAAACCAAACTGAAAATCGACTTATTTTAACAGTTATCCAATTACTCCGAACTGAAGAAAAAATACAGTAAAACCGAACGAAGGAATAGATTTAGATTTATAGTTGTTTCCATTAGTCCTCGATTGAGGAAATAGGAGGATACGTCATACATTAAAAATTAAAAATGGAACAAAATAAATTACATAATTAAAGACAAATAATCTTAAAATAAATTAATAAAAGAAAATATATATAGACAAAAGTCAATATAAACAGAACACGGACACACGATGATGTCACACACACACACACACACACACACTGGGAAACACAAACAAGCACACAAACACTGAGAAACACAACTACTCATATTATCAGACAGTAAAAGATAAATGTAAATTATGAATAATAAATTAAAAAATCAAAAAAAAACAAAGAAAGGGCGATATAATAAAATCAAATTAGTTAATCACTTAACGTCTGCCTTCCAGTAATTAAATTAATTAACAGACAGATATAGACAAAACTATTATAATAGTTGAGTCGTCGTCGACAGTTTCGTAACCATATTTGGGAACTTCCACTTAAAAAATTATTTATCAATAATTAAATGTGCCGAACCAATTAAATAATTATAATAGAGAATAATGCTTTGGCGTTTATGGATAACTTCAATTAGTCGTTATTAATTTAAAAAATTTTCTCTAAGTGCAGTGCAGTGTAGAGTAGTGATCAGTGCTGCGAAATCTCTAAAAAATATTGTACAGTGAAATATATATTTGCATTGTTTGTTTGTTTTTTTTTCAGTCAAAAATAATATTATTCTTTTCAAAAATTTATCTTCTAATAATTTGATTCCACACTTATTTATTTATATTGAATATAATTATACATTAAATTATAGGTTAACTATGGTCCTTACGACCAGATTATTAATTATTGTTTAAGGTCTATGTATCTGCCACCGGGGAAGCGGCTACACCATTTGTAGATTTAATAAATGCAATAAATAAATAATTAAATGTATTTAACCAATTAAATAGTTATAATAGATGACAGAGAATAATTCTGTAGCGATTATAGATAATTTCAATTAGTCGTTATTTATTTAAAAATTATTAATAAATAATTACATGTATGGAATCAATTTAATAGTTATAATAGATGATAGAGAATAATTCTGTTGCGATTATACATAATTTCAATTAGTCGTTATTTATTTAAAAATTATTAATAAATAATTACGTGTATTGAATCAATTAAATAGTTATAATAGATGATAGAGAATAATTCTGTAGCGATTATAGATAATTTCAATTAGTCGTTATTCATTTAAAAATTATTAATAAATAATTACGTGTATTGAATCAATTAAATAGTTATAATAGATGATAGAGAATAATTCTGTAGCGATTATAGATAATTTCAATTAGTCGTTATTCATTTAAAAATTATTAATAAATAATTACATGTGTTGAACCAATTTGATAATTATAACATATAGTAGAGAATAATTTTGTAGCGTTTATAGATTGTTTCAATTAGTCGTCAGGCGATCAAAAATTGAACAAGTCACCCCAGAAAATTCATTCAACATATTACACAAAAATCCAATTAATTGAAATATGTTTCAATACATATTGGGAAAATAATTAGATTGATTTTAGGCAGGAATTATTTTTCCAACACTTTTCATAGCGAGTTTAATTAGGCAAAATGGGAATAATGTGTCTGTGAGAGCAGAGGCACGGGTTGATTGTTGAAGGTGATCGCGCGAATGGACAACGAGAGTGAAGGGATGTGAGGCTGAGGAGTGTGGTGAGGGGGTGAGGGGGTGGGGAGGAGAGGGGTGGGGTGGGGAAGGTTCTTCCGTAGGCGTCAGCACTTCACACTGGTGTCAGAGGAGGATCAATATAGCAGGTCAGCTCGAACACTTGCTAATTACTCAACAATGTGCCGGCCTCGTCGTGAACAATGAGCTCTTTGTTGCGGCTCACTCGTCTCGCAGAGTGAGAGAGAGAGAGAGACGTGGGGGTGGGGGTGGGAGGGGGAGGAGAGAGGCAGAGATGCTCCTCATACACACACTCAGACTCGTTTAATTAAAGTGCTTTCGCCACGTAAATAACTATTAGGCTGTACATTGAGTGCTGCTGCGTGCATATTAGTCCCGAGTCATTAACGGAACAATGTGCGAGACAAGCTCATTTTGCAACTGAACATCCCCAGTAAACAAACAACCCAACCCCTCTCCTCTCCTCTCCTCTCTCTGGTAATCTCTGCAACCCTCACTCATCTTTACGTCTCGTTTCGTCTTAGCAGCTCGAAGAATTTGCAGTGTGCATGTCTTCGACATCCAAGGACAAAACTAGTGTTTCTCACTGTATTTTGTTTTGGTTCTAATTTATCCTGCATCTGTACTTAACAATTTGTGCCCTATATATTCTAGCTACTGTCTTCCTATTCTTGTCTCATCCCTCTAATGCACCCTATTATTTTTATTCCTTCGGTATCCTCCATAATGATATCAACAACTAGTGCCCTTCCTGATTTGCCTAACATATTCTACAAAATTGTCTTCCTATTCTTTTCTCTAATGCACCCTATTATTTTTATTCCGTCAGTATTCTACATAATGATTTCAACCATTGATGCCTACATCTTTCCCGATGTGCCTCAAATTTTCTAGCCGTTGTCTTCCTAAATTTTTTTCACCCCTTTAATGCACCCTATTATTTTTATTCCTTCAGTACCCTCCATAATGTTCTAAACCACTGATGCCCACATCCTTCCCGATGTGCCTCAAATTTTTTAGCCTTTTTCTTCCTACACTTTTCTCACCCCCCTTTATGTATCATATCATTTTATTCCTTCAGTATCCTCCATAATGTTCTCAACAATTGGTGCCCTTCCTGATTTTCATGGCATGTTCTAGAAAATTGTCTTCCTATTCTTTTCTCACCTCTCTATTGCACCGTATTATTTTTATTCCTTAAGTATCCTCCAAAATTTTCTTAATAATTGGTGCACACATTCTTCCTGGTTTGCCTTGCTAGCATCTTCTAGCCGGTAATAGACTTAACTATTTTTTTCTCACCCCTTTAATGCGCCATATTATTAAATTCCTTCACTGTCCCCCATAATGTTCTCCACTCATAATTTCCATTCCAGGCTTCACTTAATTGTGACTGAATCTGACTTATATAGTTATTCTGTACATAACATCTTATGTCATAAACCTTCTACTGTACCCTTTTCCTGCAACGTGGATTGTCCACGTTTCATCGTCACGCTCTAAAATTATAATTAGATGTCAGTAAATTTTTTCTTTATTTGCAAAAGATTCCCTTGGATCTTTCCTATATATTTATTCTATAAATGTTAACCCTCCATGTTATCCCATCCTCTGCTAGCATTTTAAAACTTTTACATAGCTACCACAACCCACATTCTGGTTAGTTCCCTGATCCACCTATCGTATTTTCAGCGTTCTCCTGTAGAACTATATTTCTCAACATTCTATTCTTTTCCTTTCTACAACAACGTTTCGCACCCATATAACGCCACGCTCCATACCAACATTTTTAGGAATGATTCCCTAATACTCACTCTTGTATTAGCCGTACGTAAATTCCTCTTCCTTGCTTGTTGCTATCCTACTCTAGTTATTACGCTGCCCTAGTAGCAGAATATCTTAGCTTCCTTCAAAAACATCCCTTTACCAATCTAACAGCCTTTGTTCTTCTACTCTTCTTCCAGCACCACGTTCATGCTATTTATTATAGTTTCCAAGTCATCTTCTTCTTAGTCCCACAGACTCCTCAATGTCATCATCAAATCTTAGGGTCGTAAATTCCTTGTCCTTACATTTTGATTTCCTTTCTATAATTATTTTTAACGTTTCTCATGGCCTGTTCCATATATATACAAGTTAAACAATATGGACGACAATGTGCCTCCTTGTCTTGATCCTTTATTGAACTCCGCATTATTTTCATTCCCTTCAATTCTAGTTACTGCTGACTGCCTTTTTATAGAGGTTATTGAAAGCCCTTCTTTTTTTTAAATATACTTCCTTTTTACAGATAATGTATTAAACAAATTTGCGCTTGAAGCAGGAACTGTTTCCGAGGCTTGTTATTGAACGACTGACGATGTAAATGTAAGTAATATTTCCGCATTCCTTCATGGGGGTTGGGACTTTTCTTTTTTTTAAAGGGATTATGCCGAGGAAAAAAAGTCATGTTTATTTATTTATTAAATTTAATTTTAATTCCGACCAATTTTGGCCGTATTTTTCTCCTACATTATTCTAGGCACAGTCAGAAGAATTATAAAAATTAGTTATACAAAATTTGATAATCTTTACGCTAAAAGTTTTTTTTTCATATATTAAAAAAAAGGTTGTGTTGTTGTGTGGTTGTTGTTGAAGTCCTGTGTCAAAATCCGTTTCCAGCCGTCAGTCAGTCATTACGTCATCATTACCAGTCAATTTGGGTGGGAGGGAGGAGGGTTATACGGAGTAGTACTGCTTACATGGAAACGCTACTCGATTTTAGAAGAGGCTTTTGGGGGGGGGGGTTGGAGGAGGAAGGAGGAGATGATGGAGACTGTATTGAAAGTAGCAAAAGAAGGAAATGTTGGGGAGGGTGGAAGGGTTTTGCAAAGTGGCCGGGAAACGTACAGGAGCAAGTGTGCGAGTTTTAAAGACGCGAGGGCTTTGTTTCCTCCTCCCCCACACCCCCAACCCCCCACCCGATGGTGAGGAGAGGAGAGGAGAGGAGAGAGAGAGAGTAGCAGCAGCAGCAGAACACAATGGTCCGAGTTCCCTCGAAAGCTCGCATTAGTTATCTGCACACACGTTTTTGCACCGCACACGTAGATGGCAGGCAGGAGGCAGGGGACGGCCAAGACAGGGACACCACACAATCAACATGGACAGCTGCGGTCTTATCTGCGTAGTTTCGACATCTCCTCCTCTCCTCCTCCGCCTCCGCCGCCGCCTCCGTTGCTCCTCGGGAGAACAATGCGGACGTGAGGGGGAGGAAATGAGAAGCAAGCAGGCAGCCGTATGGATTAATGCAACACGGCTGCTGCGGCTCCTTCAAGACCGTCTCCAGGGCTACAACCACCCCCGCCCCCTCCGCCCCCCCGCGCCAAGACCGGAGCAGCTCGCCACGAATGGCTAATGTCCGGCCCCAGAGTTAGCCGGGGCCAGGGCGGCCAACTACGCAAACCTAAAACTCCCCTCACATCGTGCACCTTTGGTTCGTTCCGCGCGTCGCGAGATCCGACGCGGCTTCTGTACCACGGGGGCGGGAGGCGGGAGGCGGGGGCGGGTGGTGGTGGTGTAGTTTATCGCGGAAACTTCACAGAAATGTCTCGAAACTTCGGTAAGTGAGCCAAGGTCGCGGCTCACTTCGTTGCTTCCTTTGCAGGCAGCGAAAGCTTAAGCTGTATCCGCCTGTAAACGCCTTCATCCCCCCCGACCCCTAGCCTCCCCCTCCCCCGCTCCCGCCCCCCGCCTCACCCACAAATCTCCCGCCGCTTTTCGCGAAGTCGAGGAGTGAGTTCCTTGGCGACTTTCTCGACGCTGCGCTGCCAATTCTGCAAACGATAATCCTTTCTCCCTTTTCCCCCCCTCCCTTCACCTCACCCCTCACCCCCAAATCCCCCTTTCCAGGAGGGTGAAACGAAATCTCTTCCTTCGCTGAACTGCCAACACCAAAGATGATGGGCCACGTTACAAAAACACACAAATATATTAATCAATAACCTAACGTAACATGTGCAACGGACTTGCGAAGAAATATCTGTGTAATCCACTAACGGCGCCATTTTGCTTCAATTATGTGCAAAATAAGGTGTATTGAGTGGCCTCGCACCTTTATTTAAAATTGCTGTATTTTTACTGAATATGTTAAACCGTGGTTAATGATTCGATATTACGATAATTTGAAAGTAAACCTCAAGGAGGACCGAAACGTCGTTATTCATCAACTTGGAATAAGTAAATTTGTCCGCGGAAAAAGATCTTTAATTACTTTTAACTTACTTGTACCACAGTCCAAAATCAAAAAAAAAACACACACACACATTCATAAGAAATGGATTATTTTATTAATTGCTTCAACAAACTTCAATTATGTGCAAAATAAAGTGTATTGAGTGGCCTCGGACCTTCATTTAAAATTGCTGTATTTTTACTGAATATGTTAAAGCGTGGTTAATGATTCGATATTACGATTATTTGAAAGTAAACCTCAAGAAGGACCGAAACGTCGTTGTTCATCAACTTGGAATAAGTAAATTTGTCTGGGAAAAAATATCTTTAATTACTTTTAACTTACATGTACCAAAAACAAAAAAACACACATACATAAGAAATGGATTATTTTATTAATAAGTAAAAAATTTTCTGACCAATTTCAGACCTTAGTTTTTTTATTTTTAACAATTTCCAAAAGGGGGAAAATCACTACGTTTCGGTACTTATTTGTGCTACCTTCTTCACGTTATTAACCTGCGGAGAATTTGATAAAAAACGTGTCAACATGAAAATCCCAAACATTTAGCATAGTTTTTATTTGTAATATATAACAAAACAAAAAGACCTCTAATTTCGGTTATTATATATATTTTTTCCCCTCATCATCAGAATTTAATTTCTGTAGGGATGAAATGCGGAGGGAGAAATCTGGAAAATTTTTGGAAAATTTCTTCTATACGACCATAATTTTCCCATCATCAATCAAAAAATTTAATTTCAGTAGGGTTGGCATGCGAAGTAGAGAGACCCCTGATATGCGTCCGCTTGTAGTAATCTTCTGTACGTCTCTATTTAAAATAGGGTGATATTGCTGAAGAAAAATATAGACTACCCTTAACTGAAAATCATTGTTGAAAATCACAACGATTCTGTAATTTAAACGTATTACATTAAAATTATTCTACACTTCGTTTCTTGATCCCTTTATTTTACAGTTAACTTCGATCTTACGACTCGGAAATTTTCATTTAACTCTAGTAAACATTTTTTATTTCAAAATAATTAAATCATAAAAATTTACAACCTTTATCAATTACGGAATTTTTTTAAAAAAAATTATTAAAGCAACGTTTCGTCATCACGTTTCAGGTAATTTCTTCAAACGGCCCTATGAGGATTTTAAAAAAAGAAAATGTAGATAAACGATACAAATAATAAACTGTATTATTTCCAATGTAATTAGTATGGTGAAAATTGAATAATATTTTAATGTTTCATTTTCGAAGTTTTCTTATTTTTTGGCAATTTCTGTAGTAACATTTGAAGAAATTACCCGAGGAAGTCACTAAGTATGTTAACGAAACGTTGGTTTATTTAAGTAAAATCTGTCTGTAATTAGGTACATAAATTTATTCGCTTTTAATTATTTCGAAAAACATTCGTTAATTGATTTACTATTTTTACAGGTCCGAAACTTTTTGGGTGAAAGGTTTCCCTTCCCTATAGTTACTTTTCAGGTGTATGTTTTCAATTTAATTATAATTAATTAAAATTACTTCCCTTTTCCTGTCTTATTTATTTATTTATTTTGTTTGTAATAATAATTTTCTTATGAAGTCATACATGATGTATAAAGGTTTTACTCTCCCCATAGCTACTTTTCAGGCGTATGTATTTAATGTACTTGTATTTAATTGAAATTACTTCGCTTCTAATATTTATTTACTTATTTTGTTTATAAAAATAATTTTATCACATCATAGTTTTCTGATTTAAATATTTACAATAAATAAAAAGGCGGTCAAACATTTTTTTAAATAAATAGTTATATATTTATGCTGACTTTTTTGGCTGTCCTTTTTATTGATTACAATTTTATTATGACGTCATACTTCCGACATAAAGGTTTTACTCCGCTATATACTTTTCAGCAGTTTTTTGTCTTTAATTTAATTGTATTTAATTAAAATTACTTCCCTTTTATTGTCATATATATATATATTATTATATTATATATATATTTTATATTCATATATTACTGTTTAAAAATAATTTTATATATGACGTCAATACTGATAAGAAAGGTTTATCCATTATTAATTTGCAGTTATGTCTTTAATTTAATGTTTTTAATTGAAACTACGTCGGTTTTGAAGTCTTAATTATTTATTATGTATGTAAAAATAATTTTATTATGACGTCATACTTGATATGTAAAGGTTTTACTCCCATGTAGTTTAGTTTTCTTGTGTATGTCTTTAATTTAATTGTTTTTAATTGAAATTACGTCGGTTTTGAAGTCTTATTTATTTATTATGTTTGTAAAAATAATTTTAATATGACGTCATACCCGATATGTAAAGGTTTTACTCCCATGTAGCTACTTTTCATGTGTATGTCTTTAATTTAATTGTTTTTAATTGAAATTACGTCGGTTTTGAAGTCTTATTTATTTATTATGTTTGTAAAAATAATTTTAATATGACGTCATACCCGATATGTAAAGGTTTTACTCCCATGTAGCTACCTTTCAAGTGTAAGTCTTTAATTTAATTAAAATTACGTCGCTTTTAATGTATTATTTATTTATTATGTTAGTAAAAATAATTTTATCGTGACGTCATACTCGATATGTAAAGGTTTTACTCCCATGTAGCTACTTTTCATGTGTATGTCTTTAATTTAATTGTTTTTAATTGAAATTACGTCGGTTTTGAAGTCTTATTTATTTATTATGTCTGTAAAAATAATTTTATTATGACGTCATACCTGATATGTAAAGGTTTTACTCCCATGCAGTTAGTTTTCAGGTGTATGTCTTTAATTTAATTGAAATTACGTCGCTTTTAATGTCTTATTTATTTATTTATTATGTTTGTAAAATAATTTTATCGTGACGTCATACTCGAGGTATAAAGAAGAGAAGGCCATAATATTAATAACAGTTACAGACATCGTTCAACTCTGATTAAATACAAAATCTAGAATTAATTATAGGGTTGTAAGGTAAGGGTGAGGGAGGGGGGGCGGGTGCGAGCAAGTTAAAAATATCTTTAAATGGCATCCGAAATTTATTTTCTGTTTGTTGCAAAGTAGGAGCTCATTATTCCTTTGTAAGTGCCTTGCAGCCCATCGTCTTGAAAACGAACGAATGAACGTACGTACGTTTCTCTTCCCCATCGGCTTTTCTCTCTCTTTCTTTCTTTTGCCCCCCCGCTTCTTCGTCTTCCGAAAATTACTTCTTGCTCTTAAAACAACTCCCCTTACAGCAATTAAAAATTTCTTGCGCAGATGACTTTATGGCTACCGAAAGGGAAGGGTTGGTTGCTTTCTACGTCGAAGTCGACGGCTGAGCGTCGGGAAGGGTTGTTGTAGTACATTTTGAAACAACATTCACGGATGTAAAATCATTTGTGTGACGTTTAAACTTCACCCTCCTTCCCTCTCCCTCTCCCCCCTCCCAAAAAAAACGAGATTTCGATGCAAAGCATTCATCTGATGATAGTAGAACAAGTGTTTTTTTTTCCGTTCCTAACACAACTTATCTTATATTTTCAAAGTTTTTTTACCGGCTAATTTAATTTATTAAGGGTGTAAATTAAACATCAAATGAGCAGGAAAAAATTAAATTTAGTTTATTAAAATAATCGTAACGCCTTAAAGGAGCCATTTTCTTAAAAGACGGGTCACGAACTCTCTGCAATTTCTCTTTTTTTTCCTTTGACCTAAATCCGAGAAGGTTTACTTCCATATTTTTCTTATTTTTGGTCAATAAGCCTCCAACAAAACCACTCTAGTAGGTCAGTATGAAAAAATCCGCAGTCTCTTCCCCTTCCATCGCCTCTTCATTCCTGGTCTTTTCAATCCTGAAAGTATCTCTTCTATATAAACCAAATAACGGTTTAGTAGATTTTATAAAAATAAAAAAATGCTTCTAAATAGTTTCTTTGTTCCCCGTACGATTTATCTCCAAGAGAGAAAAAGGAAAAGGCCTATTTTTCCACCGATTATCAAAATCCTTGAACAATCCTTTCTATATCTCCTTATTCTTGGCCTTTCTATTCCTGAAATTTGTTACCTTAGTGTGCTGAAAACTCGCCTCTGAGAAAGAAAAAAAACCTATTTTTTTTTCAATAAGATTCAATGGAGTTTTTTGGCCTTCGGGCTTATCCTCCTTATTTGTGGACTTTCCATTACTGAAAATTTCACTTCCACGTAAACCAAGGAATATTTGAAATATCTTGAAACTAGTTTCCGTAGTCCTCGTAAGACTCAGATCGAAGTTAAAAGAAAGAAAAAGCTATTTTTCCAGTTACTTTCAACAGAATTGTAAAATCCTTGACATTTCCTCCCATTCAGACTTCTCCTTCTTCATGGCCTGTCCATTCCTGAATTTTTGGCTTCCACTTAAATTAATAAAGGATTTCGTAGATTTATTTTAAAAATTCTTGAAATTATTTTCTTTGGTCCTGGTAAGATTTAGATCAAAGTAAAGAAGAAATCCCTGTTTTCCATTAACATTCACCAGCCTTGGAAAGTCCTTAATTTTTCCTCAACATCTTACTGTTGCTGTACTTGATGTCCAGAAAAGCTCTAAGGGTATCGAATCTTTGATCTCGGAAAATCCCGTTACTTCCTTTGCCTACAATAATAAAAGTAACATTTCAAGAATGTAATGGAGTTCCATATTACATACCTACTTTCACTCCTTCAATTAAAAATCCTGTACATCGAATTGTAAAACTACATCGAGTTTAGCTACTGGCGAACTCAAGGAAAATCTATTGGGTTTGGGTTTGAATCAAAAGACGTATGAAATGTTGACACTTTCAGTCACACGAATGACTTATGACTCGAAAGACAACGACTGGTGAACTCGAGGAAAATCTATTGGGTTTGGGTTTCAATCGAAAGACCTATTAAATCTTGACACCTTCAGTCATAATAATGACTTATGACTCCAAATACAACGACTGGCTAACTCTAAGAAAATCTATTGGGTTTGGGTTCAATCCAAAAACGTATTTCAATCACACGAACGACTTATGACTCGAAATAAAATCACACGGATGTTAACAACTGAGTACGTTATAAATATATAATATTTTAGCAGCGATGGTTTTGGTGAAGAAGAGACGAGGCAGACAGGAGTAAGGGCTCCTTACTGCGTCGTCGTGAGGGAGGGAAGGGAGGGAAGGGAAGGGAACCTCACAAGGCGGAAATGTGAGATACGCAGATAAGGGACGCATTTAGACCATATAATAATTTAGATGGCGAACGTGAATACTTGCATAGATAAGGAGGAGCAACAAAAGGAAATGTGTTTTTTCTCTCTCCGTGGCTGAGGGAGGACAAGAACAGAGAGGGAAGGAAGGAGAGAGAGAGAGAGACACTCGTTCCTGTCACGATCTGGTCATTCGTCTCCGTCTCTCTCTCTCTCTCTCCTTGCTACTGGTGATTATCCAGGCCCTCAACCATCCATCCACCCACCCACCTCGCTGGTTTCACGACCTGCACGGTGCAGCGACCTCCATACACCTTCAAATATGCCGAATCCTGCCAAAATCTCTTGAATAATACACTTAAGGGGAAAAATAATAATTTCAAACGTTATGGTGACGTTCATTTGAAAACGTATTTTGAAATTTACCCATACTTCATCTTAATCTTCACTACACGTATTTGCCTGTGCACGGTAGACATCTTCTCCGAGGCCTTCCTTAGCTTCTTGGTCCGCTACATTTGTATTTGAAAACTTTTGAAGGAAGCCCTTTTTCCTGTCCATAAGATCAACGTGTTCTTTCATTTTCCTTCTCTATTCCTTAATCCTATCATTTAAGTTAAATACTTGTAATTATTCTCTAATGTCATTTAAAAGTATCGTCTCTTCTAGAGCAGTTTTTAACCCTTCTTAAAAATTCCTTCTTGTGTCTGTATACGATTTTCCTGTTTATTTTTGGTTTCTGTCCAATTCTCACTTTTATACGTCAAAAAGAAACCGCTATCATTTTTATAAAATTTAGCTTCGTCACAGTCGTGAAGTTGACTCTAGTAAAAATTTTCTCGAAGAAATAAAGATCTCGGGTTTCACCATGGGTCAGTGTTAGTTTCAAAGAAACCTTTCGACGAGTAGCTCCGTCATAGTCGAGCAAAATAAAAATAAATTCGAAGAAATAAACTCTCTCGGTTTTCATCCTGGGCCGATGTTGGTTTCAAAGAAACCTTCCGACGACAAGTTGCGACATCATCGTAAGATTGACTCCAGTGAAAAATAATTACGAAGAAATAAAATCTCGGGTTTCATCATAGGCCAATGTTGGTTTAAAAGTAACCTTCCCAAAGTAGATTCATCATAGTCGTAAGGTTAACTAAAATAAAACTTTTCTCGAAAAAATAAATTTCTTGGGTTTCACCATAGGCCAACGTTGGTTTCAAAGAAACCTTCCGACGAGTAGTTCCGTTATAGTCGTGAGGTTGACTCTAGTAAAAATTTTCTCGAAGAAATAAAAATTTCTGGTTTTATTTTGGGTCAATGTTGGTTTAAATGAAACTTTTCGACTAGTAGCTCCGTCATAGTCGACTAAAATAAAAATAAATTCGAAGAAATAAACTCTCTCGGGTTTTTATCGTGGGCCAATGTTGGTTTCCGACGAGTAGCTCCGTCCACTCCAAAAAAAAAAGTTTCTCGACGATAAATAAGGAAGACGTTGAAACGTTGCTGTGAAGCAATTACGACGATTGATCAGTCGTTCACTGATCAATCATCACCGTAACATCGACTCGACTCGTTGACGATACCTTCAGACATTTGAAGAACAGTCGTATACATTCATATATTAGGTTTCTTTTGGAAGAAAAAACATATTTTGTTGATAGTCCACAGTGGCCCTTGTGTGTATATATGACAGTGAATAAGAATTTAGACGCGCGTCTTTCAAGACTGTCTGTCTGTTGGGCAGAGGGAGGGAAGGACGAAGAAATTCACGCTTTATTCCCTGTTGGTAATATCAAGGTAATGTGGGAGAAAGTTATCTGATATAGTGAGTGAATGTGTATGTGTGTGTGTGTGTCAGATCTCTCTGAGATGTAGAGGGAGGGAGAGGAAAGGGAGGAGAGAAGGAGAGAGATGGCGTAGTAGTAGTAATTGCGGGCAGTGACTAGCGAGCCTCGTTAGTTCGCAAGGCGCTGGCCGAGCTAATGGATCGATAGCTCCTCGGCTGTTCCTTAGCACGCACGTCCACACACACACACACATACAGGTACAGCTTCTGCAAGATCTCTGTAGCTCCGCGCCGCAGGCAAAGCACAGCCACCGTCGTCTTGGAAGCTGCAACGCAACTCTCTCTCTCTCTCTCTCTCTCTCTCTCCTAACTAAACCACTCACCATCGTCCATTAAATAAAAAAACCAACAACAAAATACAATTACATACCTGTCTACAGCAATCTGACTGACGTCAACGTTATCCTTAAACGTCTCGAGATAGAATCGTGAAACACATTTTCCCTGCGACGATGAATGTCGACAACGAGAAACGATTTAGGAAACTAAACTTACGAAGGGGAAATCCTAACTGTTAAGTAGGCGTATCATTCTTCAAGGATTACATACTATAACACATACAGGTTTTCAATAATGGCGGATCGATTTTCCGAATCGAAATAAACAACCTGTGTGTGTGTGTAACGAATTAAGGAAAATTAATTATTTTTATTTGAAATGGCAAACTAGTTATAATTGTGCGGTTATTGTTGAAAAAACGATGAATGTCACTAACGAGAAACAATTTAGGAAACAAAACTTACGAAGGGGAAAACCTAACTGTTAAGTAGGTGTATCATTCTTCAAGGATTACAAAATATAACACATACAGGTTTTCAATAATGGCGGATCGATTTTCCGAATCGAATAAAACAATCTGTGTGTGTGTGTGACGTATTAAGGAAAATCATTTATTTTTACTTGAAATGGCAAACAAGTTATAATTGTGCGGTTATTGGTTTATTGTTGAAGAACGATGAATGTCGCCAACGAGAAACGATTACGGAAACAAAACTTACGAAAGGGAAAACCTAACTGTTAAGCAAGTGTATCATTCTTCAAGGATTACAAAATATAACACATACAGGTTTTCAACAATGGCGGATCGATTTTCCGAATCGAGAAAAAACAATCTCTCTGTGTGTGTGACGTATTAAGGAAAATAATTTATTTTTATTTGAAATGGCAAACAAGTTATAATTGTGCGGTTATTGATTTCTTGTTGAACGATTTAATTTTTCAATTTCTCATTATTTTTTACACGTTGTTTAACTTCAACAGTATATATTTCATTAAATAAAATGACGGCCAAAAAAAAGTAAGCATTAAATATATAAACTATTTTTTAACAAAAGAGACGTTTCACCTCCATTTTGAGACTTCCTCGGGCTTACCGCAAACATAATATTAAAATAAACGATGGGAAAATAAACGTTCCTCTGTCTGATATTCTTCTTTCACTCAATTTAATTTTGAACAATTAATTTGTTTTTTCATTTAATAATTCTTACCACCCCAAAAAAGTGGATCTCCAATGGGAAATCCTTTGTTCCCTTTCTTTGGAGAGATTCTGATGGAATATTTTGGAACCCTCGTGTATCTCATTATTCGATTTTAAACTATTAACATACTTCAGATACGTTGATAACATTTTTTTTGCATAATTCCAAAAAATAAATTAGATCAGTTAACCCATATTTTCAATAGTTATCAACGAAATTAAAATTTTACTTATGAAATAGAACAAAATAACTATTAATTTTCTTGATGTTCCGGTTAAGTGTGCAAAATAAATAAAAAATTATAACCAATTAGTATCAAAAAATCTACATATTTAGGAAGAGTTCTCGTGTCCAATCATGGTTTTATAAATAATGTAATGTCGGAAAAGCGATAAGAAACTAGTTTCGAAAAGCGCGAGTGAAAGAACAGATTTTCTTTTTTCATCTTGAAGAAATATTATTGCTGTTGTTGTTTTGTTTGATTTCTATTAATCGCCTTTAATTAAGAATTTATGATAAGGGTTTTCCCATGATCCTTCGACGACGTTGATCAGGGTTCCCGACTTCGAGATCCGAACCGAGTCTCTTAATTGTTTTTCCGGCACTAATTAGTTTACTAATTAGCATGTTTAATCTTATCTTCCCTAGTCAAGCCAGTCAGTGAGTAAATCACTTAACGTAAGTTTCGGTAAGAAATTAACAGAACGAAACGTGAAAGTCCTAAAATTAAATTTTTTTAAAATCTAAATCAGAGCATCATTTTATTTTTCATCATCATCATTAATCAATATATCACTCATTTTTGATTCCTTGACAAAATTTCACTGATGTAAAAGGGGTCATGAAAGTCTAAAGCTCGAGAATTATGCGCAGTGTTTCGCACTTTCAGATATATTTATATTCAGGATTATCAAGATGTTTCGTTTAATAATTATTTATCGGGTATTGCCAAAGTCTTAGAGCATCGTTTTTTTTAGTTTTATTTTACTAGAGTGCTTACTGAATTGCGTTAGGTATGAATAAAAAGTTTTAGGAACCACCTGTTCCCCTTTTCTAAAACCTCTCCCTCCCTCCTTCCTTCCTTTCACCTCCTCCTTTCTCAGCCAAGTCGCAAATTTTGCAGTGACTTCACAGAGAGAGAGAGAGAGAGAGAGAGAGAGCGGGGGGGAGGGGGGAGGGGGAGGGGGAGGGAGAAGCCAGGGATTTTGTGGAACATGATACTAAATAGAAACTTCACAGCCTGCGTAAAGCCGAAGTACGGTGAGGAAGGTAAAGGAAGTCTAGAAAGGGATCAAGCCACTTAAACATAATCAGCAAAAAGTCAGTATAACTTATTTCAATTTCCTTACAGATGTCGCTACATAATATTACTTAGATATATGTATTACTGTAGTTCGGAGTCTAGAGAAAATAATACGTAGTAAATAGTTACTTTTATTGGCTTGATTATAGAAAATCATATAATTTAAATTCGTTACTTAAATTAATATATAATTTTTTAGTTCTTTTGTAGGTAAGGGTGTAATTAATTGAAAAATCATTTATTGATTTTTTAGATTTTTAAATAAGCTCAAAAATTCAAATTAATAATTTATACATTCAATTTTTATTTTTAAGTAATAGATTTTTCTGTTTGTATCAGAGGTTTCCTAAATAAATTATGTATAATTTTAATTCGTAACTTAAATTAATATGCAATTTTTATTTCTGTTTTATTTATTTATTTATTAGAATTTTAAATAAGCTCCATACTTCAAATTTCCTAATTTATACATTCATTTTCTATTTCTACATATTATATTTTTCTGATTGTATCAGATTTTTCCTAAATAAAACATACATAATTTAAATTCGTTTCCTTAATACAATATACAAGTTTTACGTCTATTTTACGTAGGGGGTGTAAATGCAAATTGATGTATTTATTATTTTAAATATGTTACAGACATCATTTTTTTCTAATTTATACAGTCAATTTTCTTTTTCTTTTTCTGATTGCATCACATTTTTCCTAAATAAATCATATATATTTATTTAAATTAGTTACTTAAATTATTATAAAATTTTTATTTCTGTTGTAGGTGAGAGTTGTAATTTCTAATTAGTTTAGTTTTTTTAATTTTAAATAAGTTCCGGAAATCATATTGTATAATTGATACATTCAATTTTTATTTTTAAGTATTAGATTTTTCTGTTTGTATCAGAGGTTTCCTAAATAAATTATATATAATTTCAATTCAGAACTTAAATTAATATACCCTTTTCATTTCTGTTTTCATTTATTTATTTTTTAAAATTTTAAATAAGTTCCAAACTTCAAATTTCCTAATTTATACATTCAATTTTTATTTCTATTGTTTTTTGATTGCTTCACATTTTTCATAAATAAATTATATATATATATTATTTTAAATTAGTTTCTTAAATTATTATCAAAAAATTTTCGTTTGTTAGTAAGGGTGTAATTTTTAATTAGTTTATTTTTTTAAAAAAATTTACATAACTTCCGGACATCATATTTCATAATTTTTATATTCAAATTTTATTTCTAAGTATTAGATTTTTCTGATTTTATCAGATGTTTTCTAAATAAATTATATAGAATTTGAATTCGTAACTTTAATATGCAATTTTTATTTCTGTTTCCATTTTTTTAATTTTTTAGAAATTTTAATAAGTTCAAGACTTCACATTTTCTAATTTATTTAACTAAATTTTTATTTTAATCATTAGATTTTCTGATCGCATCAGAATTTTCCTCATCTGGTGATCGAGTTTTCCGGTTGTACCAAGTTTCTCCTAGTCACTTTAATGTCCTCTTAATGTATTTTTACTGTCCCATAAGCTTGTCTCATACTTCGTACTCTTTCTTGTCTCATCCTTCATAAGCTTGTCTCATCCTAAATTTTCACGATTCAGTAAATTTTAAAATTCCTTTCATGTTACAACGGAAGTTGTGTGTGGAATGGATCAAAACATTTTTATTAATTTTTTATTTAAGTACTATTTCCCTTAAAACGTAATTGATATTGTAAAATAAAAATGGGGTTGATTTCGTTCTACTCTTCAATGATTCATATTGTTTTTTCTTCTCTTTTTTCCCCCTCCCTTAAATTCTTGTTATATTTCTTGAAATATTATATATGACGTATCCTATTTCCTCGACCGAGGATTAATGGATTGAATAATAAATCTAATCTAATCTAAATTTTTCTAATGACGTCTGGAGACTTCACATGTCCCCCACCCTCTCACCTCACCCCTCGCCACCCCCCATCCTTTTCATCCCCCTTTGTCAAATTACATTTATCCTCCACGCAAGCAGGCGCACTTGGTGCTACAAAACTTTTCACCCATGTATAAACATTTAAGGGGGGAAGGTAAAAGGGGGGTGGTGTGGAACACAATTTCCCCCCACACCCCCACCGTCCCCAAAGAAAACTCCATGTTGTGTCGAAAGCCACGAAACAAAGAGAATATGTGAAGCTAATAAATATTTGGACTGTTAAAGATGCACAAGGGCCAAACTAGTTAAGTGTTGTTTGTACATAGAATAACAGGCTCACGTGTTACGTTACGTTACGTCACGTCACACGCGGTGGTGGGGGGGGGAGGGGACTTGAATAATTCAACCCGTTTGGCCTCCTCCGCCTGATAGATATAGATATAGATATATATATTCGATATGTGTCTGTCGGTCTTTGTGTCAGCCAGCCATCGAGTGAGTGAGTGGGAGTGTGTGTTTTTCTGACACGAATGAATAAAGCAACACGAAAAGGAAAGGCGGGAGGAAGGAGAAGAAAAGTGACAGTCCATTTACGGAGAAACCGTCAAGCGCGGAATCCAAAATCTGTAAAGCGATTTTTAATAAGATTCACACTTGGTTAAATTAGAGTAATAATATTATACAAAACCACAAAAAAATACAAGAGGTGGGGAAAGCTTAAAATGGCTACTTACAATTAATGATTTAGATTTATTGTTGTTTCCATTAATCCTCGATTGAGGAAATAGGAGGATACGACGTCATAGATTAAAAATTAAAAATGAACAAAATAAAGTACATAATTAAAGACAAATAAACTTAAAATAAATTAGTAAAAGAAAGTGTATATAGACAAAAGTCAATATAAACACAACACGGACACACACACACACTGGGAAACACAAACAAGCACACACACACACACTGAGGAACACGCAATGGAGGAGTTTTGAACCACTACTTGGACCAGGAAGGAAACTGTCCTTGCTCCAGCAGCAGCAGCAGCTATATACATGAAACAAACAAACAAACAAAAGAGCAGAAAAAAAACTGAATAGAAATTTTAAAGATATGTGATGATGTGCTATTTTTACAAGGTTGGCAGCAGCAGCAGCTCATTCAACACCTTTTTGCAGCAGCAGCAGCAGGAACCTTGATTTAAATACTAGGAAGGACGATTAAGAAAAATCCTGTACCACCACAGAGTAAAACAGCAGCAGCAGCAGCGCCGCCATTTTAAAAAGAATAGTTTTACTCTGCTTCAACCCACGAAGCTTTTGTAGTTACTATTTTTAACCTCTGTGGAGGAAGGAAGGAAGGAAGGCTGTTGTATAGTTGAATTATCCCCGGGGGTGTGTATTGTGAATACTTTTCTGGTGTAGAGAGAACAAGGGCGATGCTTGTCCGACCTTAGAGCTGAACGATTTCTAGTCGCGCGCGTATTCATGAAACTCGCCATTTGTTTGAAACAAATTAAGTGTTCCGCTTTACAAAACTTTAAATATTTCATAAATATATATATACACAGGCCTGGGTAAAGTAAGTATTTGCAAAAACTTTTTGAAGAAAGGTTTTTTTTTGCAGCAACTCCTCCGTGATCTAGAATTCGTGCTAGAAAGTATTTATTATTATTCTAATTGCACACGCTTTTGCAACTTAAATATATTTTTCATTACTCCTGGAGCAGTTAGAAGGAGACGCGCCATACATAGGCCTCATAATTGAATGAAAATACGCGAAATAAACCATTTTGACGTACTTTTTGTGAATCAACGTGTTGCAGCATTATTATTAGTTGTTCTCAGAGAATAACAAGCTGAACTTAAGTTTTCCGGCAATGTAAAAGATAGTGAGGAAATTTTAACTTGAGGAAACGTTCAATTAAATTAGTCTTGTGATCATTAATTGATAATAATAATAAGGAAACAGGGTTAGTTACTAAAAACCTAACAAAAATTAATGAGAGGAACCAAAAAAAAATCATAAACCACGTCTGTAGTCGTCGTCATAATAAGTAGAAGCCTGAGTTTGAAGCTTCACTGTGCTTATTCCGATTGACCTACGTCATTTTCAATGCAATATATATATGCATATTAAAACGGAATAAGGAAAAGGAATCATACTGCCAAGGAGGAGAATTAAAAAACCTTTGACAAGGTTAACTGCAACAACCCGGTAAGGGATTTTGAAAAATGACGGGAATGAAATATATCGAGAAAGAAAAAATTATCAACAACGTACACAGAAGGTAGTCAGCTTGCAATTAGAATTAAGGGGGAAAAGAAGAATAGCAGAAATCGAGAAAGGAAACGAAAGAAAAGGATGCAGCAGTCTGTATGTAATCCATGCTCTTTAACTTATACATAGAACAGGCGACGAAGAAGGTTAGAACGGAATATGGGAAGGGAATCAAAATGGTAGGAGAATAAATACCCTAACGTTTGCCGATGATGTGGTAGGATTAGGGGAATCAGAAGGGACTTGGAAACCATAATAAATGGCGTGAACCTGGTCCTGGAGAAAGAGTTAAATACGAGGATGAATAGAGATAAAAACCAAAATGATGGAGTGTAATATGGGAAACAGTGGAATAACAAAGGCTGTTAGATTAGGAAAAGGGATATTTTTGACCGAAGTAAATGAATTCTGCTACTAGAGTAGAATAGCACAGGATAGCAAAGGAACAGAAATTTACTTGAAGTGCGAAATATCAGAAAATCGTTCCTTAAAAAAAGGTTGTTATGGAACGTAGCGTTATATGGGGGGTGCGAAACGTGGACGATAGGTTAGTTGCTGAAGGTTAAAAGAATAGAAGCCTTTTGAAATGTGGAGCTGTAGGAGAATGAGATGATGAGGTGGATAAGGGAAGTTCTAAGCAAAATAGGGAAAAAGCAGCCAATATGGAGGACGTTGACCAAGAGAAAGGATAGACATGTCGATTTAATAGACTGTACGACGAAGAAGTAGAATGATTAAGAATAACCAAAAAAAAAGTCGCATAAGTCAAGACAGTAGCGTGACGATTAAACCGTGTTAAAATACGAAGCACAGTATAGTTGATAAATGAAATTAAGCTGAAGATGAATGCGACACGGGGTCGAAAGCTGCTTTAAAATGTTGTAAATACAATATATAAAAAAAAAATTTACGAGACTGTTCTGGTTATTCTTCTGATTCTACGAGAATGGATGAAGAACAGAAGATGGGAAGCCGAGGGTGGAATACGTTAAACAGATTAGGGAGGCTGTGGGATGCGCTGGTTATGCGGAAATGAAAAGGCTTGGGGAAGATAGGTTGCAGCACATCAGATTTGGGACTGAAAAACAACAATAACAAGAAAAAAATATTTAAAAAAAATTAAAAATCACTGACTGACCCTTCCAATCCTCTCCGTTACTATCCCCAGTGGTTGGCCACCCTGTTTTCACCACTCAGGCAACATTCGAAGAAAATTCCGGGACTGGTAAAATAATACTAATAGTTTAATTTACATATCGTTAACAGGACACGACGTGTTTGTTTTTTTCCCCCCCTGTGTGTGTCTCCTTTCAGCTTCTTTCCGTGACCCACCAAAAGTGTTGGTTGCTTTCTTTCTCCCCTTAACAGCCGAGGGAAAAAAACTTGGTTTTCTAGAACAAAGAAACCAACGCAGCCCACAAACTTCTCAACTCTAGAAACAATGCCCTCATGGAAAACAAGTATGGGAAGAAAGGGAAAAAGAGGGGGAGGGGAAAGGAGGAAGGGAGAGAAGTTTTCACGAAAATTTCCTTTTCTACGTTACATGTAGAATAATAATTTTATTATTCTTTATCGTGGTGGTGGCCGCCCCGGGGGAGGGGGAGGGGGAGGGGGGCAGTTGCTACATTGTGAAACATTCATTTTTAAGTAGCAGTTGCAGCTTTTTGAAGAAAACTCAACCCCTGTCTCTCTCTCACTCCCTCTTTTCTGCACCCTTCCCCCCTCCCTTCACCCCCTCCCAGGGACCCCCACACCTCCCCCGCCTTTCCTCCTCGTCCTTTTCCCTCTATGTGTTTGTGTATGTGTGTGTGTGTGTGTGTGAGCTGTAATTAGTGGAACTTTGTTGTTCTTGATTGCAATCCGCCTTCCGCCGACTCTAAAAAAGAATATTAGAAGACCGTGGAAGTAAAGTAAAGTAAGGAAGGAGGAAAACCGGGCTGGAGTTTCGTTTCACCCTCACCTCCCCCCCCCCCTCGCCGCCGCCACCATAATTGCAGGACTTCTTCTTCTTCTTCTTTGTCGCACAATTAACGATCACTAAGAGACTAATCCTGTGCTTCTCCACTGGTCAACTGCGAATAAAGTACTAAATAATAGACTTCTTGTGGACTTCACTTTATCCCCCCTCACTCTACGTTTCAACCCCCCGCCTCCTCCTCCTTTCCACTCCCCTCGCTCATCCCTCCGTCATTAATTAATTTAAGGTAGACCGTTCCCTTTCAAGTACGGTCACGTATCTCTTTTTTTCTAACAGTGAAGAAAATCGCCGGTCGTGAGTCACTTTATGCATATAAACGGGAAGAATATAAAAAAATATATATGTTAATATGTAAAGTAATATTTATAAAAATTTGTGATACTTCAGTTCTTCATTTATTATGGTGAGATACAGAGAATAAATTGATGTTAGTTTCAAAATTATTTAAGAGGTTGGTAATTAAAATTTTTTGGGGAATTTGTGGGTAAAGAAAATTTACTTCCCCCCCCCAAAAAAAACCAATATGTATTACCTGTAAAGATAATTGGGGGTGGGGTGTATTATTTTAACTATTTTTAATAAATTTACTTCAATATAATATATAATTTATTTATATATTGTAACATGAAAAGTTACGATGAACAATGCAGACCAGCTTGCGAGTTGCAATTGTTGAGGAACTGACGCAACGCGGGCCAACAATGTGGTCTGGCGAGACTTGGAGAGTCGTCATGGGGTGATGGGGAGAAGCAGGTTGTTGAGTCGGCGGGACGACGAGAGAGAGAATGACCACGACCCTGCAGATATAATTTTTTCCCATGCTCTGATTGGAATTAAAATCTATTTTTGGTGGTTTTTTTTATGAAAAATACCTGGCGCCCTAAAGGAATTAAGAAATCCTCGAATACGGAGGAACGACGTTTCTGCTACAATATATATATAAAAAAACACAATTTTAAATAAGGACCTGCGCGAAGATTACAAATACACAATAAATAAGGAAATTAAAAGAAAAACTATTTTTTAAAATTCTCAAGGTTAATTATCGTTTTTGCGTAACAACGTGCAGAAGATCTCCTTACGAAATTTTATCAAATTTTAAAATTCCGTAAATTGGAATTAATATTGCGGGAAGGGTCCAACTGCGTTACACACCTCTTTAAGAATATTTTTCTCACTCAAAATATTTAAACCAGCCGCAAGCCATTATTTTCTTCTTCTTCTTCTTGTTCAATAACATCGCGATGTGAATGAAAACGTGGAAACGTTTTGTTTTGAAAAAAAACAAAACAAAAAAAACAGTCAAATTTAATTTAAATATATATTTCTCATTTTAAGATGAAGTTTTGTTAAAAGTACTATTCAGTTTGGTAAACAAAAAAAATAAAGTTCTATGTATACAGGTTCAGGAGAAAATTTTAAAAAAAAATTTCTTCCAAATATATATAAAGTTACCTGTTATAAAAGTTCTATGTAGACATGTATATCTTTAATTTCTGAATTTTACAGTTTTTCGTGAAAAACCCATACAAGACTTTGGTCGTAGTTAATATTGTTGTCGGGTGGATGATCACTGGAAATGTCTTGCTAACTGTATGATGAAAAGGGGGATGGAGGAGGGGGAGGGGAGGTGCCTCCGAAAATTCTAGAACTCTAAACCTCTCAAAGGGTATACCATCTATTAAGCACCTCAGGTAAGTCACCTCTTTTTTTTATCTCCCTGTCCTTTCCATATTAAATGTTTCGGTTAGCATGACAATGTCATTTCATGACCATTATATATATATATATATATATATATATATATATATATATATATATATATAGAGAGAGAGAGAGAGAGAGAGAGAGAGAGAATAGAACCATTTATGAACCTCCTCAGGTAAATCGCCTTCTTTCCATCTCTCTGTCCTTTCCATATTAATTGTTTTAATTAGCATGACAATGTCATTTCCTGACTATTATATATATATATATATATATATATATATATATAGAGAGAGAGAGAGAGAGAGAGAGAGATTTACTGGAATCTACGTCACCTTGTTAAAAAGAAAAAAACCTCATAGTGGCGTCGGACAACGTCTTTCGATCAGCGGAGGAAAAGCCTCTGGCGCCTTTTGGGTTAACGGTGTATCATTTTTTTTGACTGTGTGTGTAATGAATGCACGGCGATAAAGTTTCATATATATTCAGCAGCGGGGTTTTGATTGAGCGGGATTTCACACTTTCCTCTCAATTCTCTGGTACCTCCACATTAAGATTATGGGAATCATTACGTTGCACGTTAATTCGTTTAGTGCTCGGGAACTGGATGTTCAGTGTTCTAATTTTTGGGTTTTTTCAAACTAGTTGGCAGTCCAACCGTACGTCTTTTTTCCTCGAAATTTGCCTAAGAATAATAATAGTAATAGAACAGTAACGCTGTCCGAAGGCAATTTGAAAGAGTTGATGGACGAATGTCAGCGCGCGAGTCAGTGAGTGAGTGTGTGTGTGTGTGTGTGTGTGGAGGACGAGGAACAGAGGAGTTGTCACGAGACAGCTGCTGACTTGGGGAATTATGGGACGTCTTTGAAGATGCTGGGGGGGATCCCTGCCTGACTTGACAGTCCGCATGATCCAGGAGGGACGCGCGCCATGGGGCTTAACTCCCTCACTCACTCACCAGACAGGAGGAGGTCCACACAGGGGGGAAATTATGGTACTGGTGCCATTGTAAAAAAAAAGAAAACCGCAAAGGGTACATAATTAAAAATGGAAATAATATACATACATTTTTTTTTGGGAGTAACAGGCTACATGAGGATGATCCTGAAACAGGCAACTCCCCTTTAATAGCATAGGAAGGGAATTGAAAAGGGGGAGGGGATGCGGAAGGTAGAGCAAGGTAGCCAAGAGTTTAACTAGGGCCCCCGGGCTATGGTTTAAGGATCCTACCCTAGTGGTGTTTCACCTAAAGAGATGCAGGGGGGAAAACCCTAGAAAACCTGCATCAGGTAGGTCGGGGGGGCATTGGCTGCTACTATTCTCACGCCCTTCCCTGTGAATTACAGGGGGGGATGAGTTTTCTGTGGGGTCGCAGCATTCCCTTCTCCGTGTCTCCACCAGTTTCAGGAGGCAGTTGGCCCCCGACTGATCTCCCAATGGGATCAGCGGTGGACAACAACTCTTGCCATATGCCCCCAAGGTCTTTGACCCCAGTGCGTATACCTCCCCTAAAATAGGTGAAGGTGTCTCGGCATATGAGAACTTTGATAAAAAGTACCCAGAGAGAGAGAGAGAGAGAGTGCAGGAGGCATTCCCGACATGATGATCAGGTGAGCCCCGCAGTCAGTCACTCTGGGGTGAAGCGCCTGTTTAATTATTGCTATATATATATATATATATAATATATGTAGTATGTAAACCACATACTTTAAAATGTCAGCAACTTCATTCTACTTCATCTCGTTTGCCTCGCATCCCTGCCGCACAATCGATCTGATCCTAATAAGTCAGGTGGTTTATTTTTCCCCGCCACTTTGTAGTAGTTTTTCCTCCTCAAGAGCTATAAATATTCCAAACATTCGGCGGAGGCAGAGCTAATAGAAGTCACACACATCTGCCGCCTCCGGCCTTACGGCCGCCTCTCCTTTTATATGTACATGGAAAAAGCAGCAGAAAAAAAAGGCGATGAAATATTATAAATTAAGTGAAGAGAAGTTCCGCTGAATAAATCTCCTCAAAGTGTTAACGAAAGAGGTAAAAATGTTGATAAACGAAATTTTATCTATAGATTATTTTAATCTCAAAGACGATTTACTTCCGAAATCTTCGCAGGGATTGACGTAACTTGTTAATTTTTAAATGTTGCCTCTATGGCATAGAGACATAGACAGTGAGGCAGAAAGACACAAAGAGAGAGACGGGCGGACAGAAAGAGGGAAAGAACGACAGACAGAGAGAAACAGAGACACTGACAGAGAGACAGATAGACAGAGGCAGAGGTACGTAAATAAAGGGAGAGAGAGACAGTAACAGAAAGACAGAAACACACACACAGAGAGAGAGAGAGACAGATAGACAGAGAGAGAAACATAACAGAAAGAGAGAAACATAACAGAGCAGAGAAACATACAAGAGAGAGAACATAACAGAGCAGAGATACATAAATAAAGGGAGAGAGAGACAGTAACAGAAAGACAGAAACACACACACAGAGAGAGAGAGAAACATACACAGAGAGAAACATACAGGGAGAGAGAAACATACAGGGAGAGAGAAACATACAGTGAGACAGAGAAACATACAGTGAGACAGAGAAACATACAGTGAGACAGAGAAACATACAGTGAGACAGAGAAACATACACAGACAGAGAAACATACAGGGAGAGAGAAACATACAGTGAGACAGAGAAACATACAGTGAGACAGAGAAACATACAGTGAGACAGAGAAACATACAGTGAGACAGAGAAACATACAGTGAGACAGAGAAACATACAGTGAGACAGAGAAACATACAGTGAGACAGAGAAACATACAGTGAGACAGAGAAACATACAGTGAGACAGAGAAACATACAGCGAGACAGAGAAACATACAGCGAGACAGAGAAACATACAGCGAGACAGAGAAACATACAGCGAGACCAGGAGCAGAGAAACATACAGCGAGACAGAGAAACATACAGCGAGACAGAGAAACATACAGCGAGACAGAGAAACATACAGCGAGACAGAGAAACATACAGCGAGACAGAGAAACATACAGCGAGACAGAGAAACATACAGCGAGACAGAGAAACATACAGCGAGACAGAGAAACATACAGCGAGACAGAGAAACATACAGCGAGACAGAGAAACATACAGCGAGACAGAGAAACATACAGCGAGACAGAGAAACATACAGCGAGACAGAGAAACATACAGCGAGACAGAGAAACATACAGTGAGACAGCGAAACATACAGGAGACAGAGAAACATACAGTGAGACAGAGAAACATACAGTGAGACAGAGAAACATACAGTGAGACAGAGAAACATACAGTGAGACAGAGAAACATACAGTGAGACAGAGAAACATACAGTGAGACAGAGAAACATACAGTGAGACAGAGAAACATACAGCGAGACAGAGAAACATACAGCGAGACAGAGAAACATACAGTGAGACAGAGAAACATACAGTGAGACAGAGAAACATACAGTGAGACAGAGAAACATACAGTGAGACAGAGAAACATACAGTGAGACAGAGAAACATACAGTGAGACAGAGAAACATACAGTGAGACAGAGAAACATACAGTGAGACAGAGAAACATACAGTGAGACAGAGAAACATACAGTGAGACAGAGAAACATACAGTCAGACAGAGAAACATACAGTCAGACAGAGAAACATACAGTCAGACAGAGAAACATACAGTCAGACAGAAAAACATACAGTCAGACAGAAAAACATACAGTCAGACAGAAAAACATACAGTCAGACAGAAAAACATACAGCGAGACAGAGAAACATACAGTCAGACAGAGAAACATACAGCGAGACAGAGAAACATACAGCGAGACAGAGAAACATACAGGAGACAGAAAACATACAGCAGCAGAGAACAACGAGAGAAAACATACAGCAGACAGAGAAACATACAGCAGACAGAGAAACATACAGCGAGACAGAGAAACATACAGCAAGACAGAGAACATACAGCAGACAGAGAAACATACAGCGAGACAGAGAAACATACAGCGAGACAGAGAAACATACAGCGAGACAGAGAAACATACAGCGAGACAGAGAAACATACAGCGAGACAGAGAAACATACAGCGAGACAGAGAAACATACAGCGAGACAGAGAAACATACAGGGAGACAGCGAAACATACAGTGAGACAGCGAAACATACAGTGAGACAGAGAAACATACAGTGAGCCAGAGAAACATACAGAGGGAATGAGATATAGACATGCAGAGAGAGGTACTGACAAGGAGACATACAGAGAGAGAGAGAGAGAGAGACAGACAAGGAGACATACAGAGAGAGAAAGAAAGAGAGAGATAGATAGAGAGATAGAGATAGAGAGAGAGGGGGGAGGAAGAAATACATCTACCCCATTGATAAATAAATAAATAAATAATTCCCAGTCCTGGACTGCTAAGTGGGTTATTTAACGTTATTAGGGTTTCAGAGAAGGAGAAGAGGAAGAAAAATTAAGGATGAATTTTAAAAAGAGTTTGAGATTTGTTCATAAGGTTTAATGTATATTTTTATAAACTCATAGGGGGTGGAGGTGGGGGGCGGGGACGGGGGGGAACATAATAGCGGCGACTGAGTTATATATTAGACCGGAAAGAAAAACTTTTTCAGTTGTACGGACTGTAATAATTCAGTTCGATTAGAATGCGTCGTCGGCGTCCATTTAATGTGTTGTAGTAGACTTGTTACATCCATCCATATCCATCCAGTCCAGTCTCTTCAGCGGTTGCGGGGCGGGGGTGGGGGTGGGGGCGGGAGGGAATTTTTTTCTTTCTTTCTGTTTAAATATCACGGTATCGGGAATCCTTTTACGATCAGGTTTTCTCTCTCTCTCTCTCTCTCTCTCTCTCCGTCTCTGTACGCAAGGCTGTCATTATTCCGTACAAGAGTCTCATTTCCCTTACTTATTCTGAAATTACGCCACCACCGCCGCTAGGAGGAGGACGGTCACTCCTTTTCCCTCTCTCTCCCTCTCTCTCCCTCTCAACTGAACTCCATTACAAACTCATAAACGGACGTTTACCATTAATAATAAGTTGATTTCGACCTGACCGCATTATTCTTGCTTATTTGCCCTTAACTAAATTTCATCCACGCATCGTCGTTACAACCTCAGGTCGCACAGCTTTTTTTTCTTCTCTTTCTATTGGCCTCTCATTACATCACAGTGAGTATTGGGAGAAGAGAGAGAAAGAAACGAGAGAGATAGAAAGGCACTTAATAATTTAGAATGGCGGTTTGAAAAGGGGAGGGCAATAAAACTTAGAAACCTCCTCCTCCTTCTCCCCCGCCCCCACGAGTTAGTTGCATCGTCCATCAGAAAAGTAAAGGAAGTAAATTAAGCAAGTCGTTAGGAAAGATGAGTCTTAAATTTTAGATAGGTTTTTGTTAATGAATAGACCGACCGAACATTTGCATCGTATCGTGTGTTTCTTCTTTTTTTTTCTTTCCCCCCTTTTTCCTCCCCCTTTCCCTCCCCTTCCCCACCCCTTTAGAAAGCCACAACTTTGCTGACGACGTTGAAATTAACAGCGCAATCGATTGTCTTAGTGATATTGGTGACGTCACCACTCAACGTGTAGTGATTAATTCCAAACTAAAAATTTTCGCATTAATCTTACAGTGTTGCTGTCTTCAATCTTCATGCCGCTAGTTCGTATTTTAATTAAAATTACAAATATATATTTTCCAGAAAAAAAATGACACCCATTAAATTTTTAAAACCAACAATTTTTGTTAAGTCTACACTCAGGGGAAAAAGGATTCGTACTGCAAGGAGAATAAATAGAAACCTTACGCTTTGACGACGATATTGTAGTGTTAGGGCGAGTCAGAAGAAGACTTGGAAACCATAATAAATGGCATGGACGTGACCCCGGAGAAAGAGTTCAATATGAGGATTAATAGAGGGAAGACCAAGGGTAATGGAGTATAGTATGGGTAAAAGTGGAATAACAAAGGCTGTTAGATTGGGAGAAGGGATATTTTGAAAGGAAGTTAAGGAATTCTGCTACTTGGGAAAACGCAGTAACTAGGGATGTAAGGAAGACTTTAGTGAAAAAGCGGGATTTACTTACGTGTAATATAAGCGTGAGTATTAGGAACAATCTATAATACAATTGTTCGTATGGAGCGTCGTGCTAAATTTTTGCGTTGAGGGAAAGAGGGGAAAAAAATAGAAGCCTTTTTTTTTCAAATGTGGTGTTTTAGGCGAATACTGAAAAATCAACGAGGAAGTTCTAAACAGAATTTCGGTGGGTGTGGGGGGAGGAGGGGGGGGGGTGGGGAGAAAGAAGAGCGAATAACATGGAGGACGTTGACCTGGAGAAGGGGATAGATTAATAGTCTGTCGCCCATGCTGTTTAACTTATATCATCATGGGCGACAGACTGCTGCATCCTTGTCTTACTCCTTTCTTGATTATGACTGTCTTTTTTTTTTTTGGTTTTCTATTCTAACTACCGCTGCCTGCCTTCTGTAGAGGTAATGTATGATCTTCCTTTCTCGATATTTTATTCCAGTGATGTTAAAAATCGTTAACAGTGTGTGTTTTTCCAGTTCACATTATCCAAATACGTTTCATCCAAGTCTACAAATTCTATGAACGTAGGGCTGTTTTTGTTTTTTTTTTTCGAATCGTGTCTTCTAAATTTAATGAAGACCCTGACTATTCAAACAAAAACAAGAATTTGGAAGGAATGCAAGAATGGGGGAAAAAATTATGTCAACGGGGCAGGGGAATCGAACCCAGGACCTTGGTAGCCTAGGTTAGGTGTTGAGTCGGTCCCGGGACTTCGTCGACTCGGATCAGTTAGCTCAGTTGGTTGGTTGGTTGGTTGGTTGGATATCGCGAGGTCCTTGGTTCTGTTCCCCTGGTCCGGTTGACATTTTTTTTGCCAGTCTTGTCTTTCTTCTGAAGAAATAAAATTAACTATATGCTTTACTGGGCTTAAATTGACTGAGTTTATAATTTGGATATAATTTGGATTAGTGGACGAGTGTAACAGCTCCATTGGTTGGTTGGTTGGTTGGTTATCGCGAGGTCCTGGGTTCCGTTCTCTGGTCCGGTTGAAATTTTTTTTTTTCGCATTCTTGTCTTACTTCTAAAAAAAATTAAGGATATGCTTTACTGGACTTAAATTGACTGAGATTATAATTTGGATTAGTGGACGAGTGTAACAGCTCAGTTGGTTGGGGTTGGTTGGATATCGCGAGGTCCTGGGTTCCGTTCCCCTGGTCCGGTTGACATTTTTTTCCCCATTCTTGTCTTTCTTCTGAAAGAAAAAAAATTAACTATTTGCTTTACTCGGCTTAAATAGACTGAGTTTATTTATAATTTGGATTAGTGGGGACGACGACGAGTGTAAGATATGGCGCGGGTTACGTGTTGTATTGTGTTAAGGTTATCCTCGCGTCTCTGCGAAATCGGAAGCAATTGTGCGCCCATTACCTGCGCGATATTGCGGGAGACAGGTGCATCCATCTATCCACCTACCTACCTACCTGCTTAATGAATATTCAGCCCCCGAGTTTGCGCTGCCTGGAAACATGACCTTGAGGAGTTAGCATCTCTTAACCGCAATGGCTGCCTGTTTATATACGTGTTTACAGTTGTAACCAAGAGCGCAGCGGCAAAGTTTGACGGATCCGACGTCGACGTCGACGACGAACACGAACGAGACTCGTCGAGTCAGTATCGCGCATGCGCGAAACCTTGTGTAACATTATAGTCTCTCTCTCCGTCTGCAACAACAGACAGAAACTCCCTCAGTCGTCGTGTTTCACGTTACGCGCCAATTTTTACACCCACCTAAAGCTTGGTGGCGCGGAACTTCATTTTACCTCCTTACTTACTCACTCACACCCAAACAACCCTAAAAGCCATAATCACAATTCCCCCTCTCCTAATTTGGTTTCTAGCTTAATTCTCTCTCTTTTACATATATATATATATATATATATATATTATATAAAAAAAGGGAAGTTCAAAAACAAAGGAGGTGGCATACTTATCTCTAGTTAGACCAATTTTGGAATATGGGGCGGCTTGTTGGGATCCTTATAGAATTAATCAAATAGAATCATTAGAGAAAGTTCAGAAAAGGGCTGCAAATTTTGTGCAAGTAGGGCCAGGTCATAGGAAGGAAAAAGTAAAACAGCTAGGTTGGGAGGTATTGTCAGAAAGGAGGGAGAAAGCAAGACTGCATTTGCTATTCAAAGCTTATACGGGGCAAAAACGATGGATTGGAATTAGCTACAAAATGCAAAAGCCCAGTTATATAGGTAGATGGGAGGATCACCAATTCAAAGTGAAATATAGAAAACAAAAAACAGATGTTGGCAAATTCTCATTCCTAAATAGGACTATCAACGACTGGAATAATTTACCTGTGGGGGTGTTTGGAGGAAATCCTCTTCAAGAAAATAAATTTAGGTCAAATCTGAAAAAACGTGTGAAGTGAAGTGGATATTTATTTAATATAAATGTGTTTCCGAATATAAAAAAGTGAAGTGAAGTGTTTCTCTTTTCTCTTTCAGGGCATCCACGGAACATGTTTATCTTTCTTTAGTTTATAATTATGTATATTTAATTATGTATCTGCCACCGGGCTTGCGCCCAATTGTAGATTATTTGCAAATACAATACAATAATATATATATATTGTGATAAAAAACGCGGATTTTGTGGTATTGTGGCGTTATGAGGCGCAGTTTGGCCAACAACAATGTCCAGTCGGCTGAAAGGTGGTGATTCCCCCGCGGGAGACTCCCGCCGAGCGTGTGTAAAAAATGAGGGCGGGGAACCTCGAAATTTTGTGAAATGAGCTGGCAGGGGAACCCCGGAATTTTGTAAGGGAACTGAAGCGGGAAGCCCTGGACTTTTATGAAATAGACCTATGGCGGGGAATTCCCGTCGGAGGATTTAAAAGGGGAGCCGATGGGTGACTCGAGATCAGAATTGAGACGAGGTGAGGAGAGGACGGACGTGATCAGAAGTCAGACGAGTTGAGGAGAGGAAAGGCGTGGTCCGAGCAGATGAGCAGAAGTCAGACTAGTTGAGGAGAGGACGGACGAGAGCAGATGCTGTGAGAGGTGGGCAGAGACGTGATCAGATGTGATGAGACGTGAGAAGACGTGGTCAGAGATAGGGGAGGAATTATGACAGGGAGAAAATTTAGAGAGAAAGAGAAAATTAAGAGAGAAAAAATTAAAAGAAAGAGAAAATTAAGAGAGAAAGAGAAAATCATGACAGAAAAAATTAAAAGAAAGAGAAAATTAAGAAAGAAAGAAAATTATGACAGAAAAAATTAAAAGAGAAAAAATTAAAAGAGAAAAAATTAAAAGAAAGAGACAAAATTGAAAGAAAGACTAAATCTTGTTTTTATCTATAGCTTATGCAACATAGTAATTCGCAAGATAAAAAACAAACACGCGTAAGAAAGAAAATTATTGGCATCAGTAAGATGATGGAATACGCTAAGCATATTAGGGAGGATGTGGGGAGTGCCTAGCTATGAGGAAATGAAAAGGCTTGCGCGAAGTTACGTTAGCACGGAGTGAAAAGCACAACAACAACGTTTAAAATCTCTGTAGCTATTTCGAAGGATCCAAAAATGACCCGTAGGCGTGTAGCTTATTAAGATGGACCTTTGTTGGTATTTTCGTGAGTTCCGCAATGTTGCGCTGCGTTGTTCTGGTGGAGTTTTGTCGCTTGGTTTTCTGCCAGGTGCCGGCGGGCGGCGCGCCCTGTCTTTCCTCTCGCTCCCTCACAAGCAAAAATTAAACAAGAACCAGGCACGGGGAGGAGTCTTAAAACCCAATCAATATACACCCGGCGTGCCGGTCTTATTGCCCACGCCATCCATGCCTTGCCTTGCCTTGCCACGCCACGAGGCCTCGCTCACCCGCTCGATACAACTTACAGCTTTCTTACTACACAAACAACTTCCTTCTCTAGAAACTTACCCTAGAAATTAAACCAGGTTATCCTCTGTAAACATCGACGCTTCGACGAACGCTACTGATTGTGGAACTGCTGTCCATAGATCGTCTCCCTAGAAATTAACAGGGGTTTCTTCGGATTTACAAACCGTATATTCTCTGTAAACATCAACGCTTCGATAAACACTACGCATTGTGGAACTGCTGCTGTCCATAGGAACTTCTCCCTAGAAATTAACAGAGGGTTTCTTCGGGTTTCCAAACAGGGTTATCTCCGTAAACATGTCCATCGAAACGTCTCCCTAGAAATTAACGAAGGGTTCTTCAGGTTTCCAAACGGATATCCTCTGTAAACATAGACGCTTCGACGAACACTACTGATTGTGGAACTGCTGTGCATCGAAATGTCTCCCTAGAAACCGGGTTATCTCCTGTAAACATCGACGCTTCGACGAACACTACTGATGATGGAACTGCTGTCCATCGAAACTTCTCCCTAGAAATTAACAAAGGGTTTCTTTGGGTTTCCAAACCGGGTAATCCTCTGTAAACATCGACGCTTCGATGAACACTACAAATGGTGAAACTGCTCTCCCTATAAATTAACAAACGGTTTCTTCGGGTTTCCAAACGCGGATATTGACTGTAAACATCGACGCTTCGATGAACACTACTGATGATGGGACTGCTGTCCATAGAAACTTCTTCCTAGAAATTAACAAAGGGTTTCTTCGGGTTTCCAAACCGGGTTATCTCCTGTAAACATCGACGCTTCGACGAACACTACTGATGATGAAACTGTTGTCCATCGAAACTTCTCCCTAGAAATTAACAAAAGGTTTCTTCGGGTTTCCAAACTGGGTTATCCTCTGTAAACATCGACTCTTCGATGAACACTACTGATGTTGGAACTGCTGCCTATCGAAACTTCGCCGTTTACCGAAATCTGTTTTATTGCATTCAATCCCACATCTGGTCTCGTGCATCCCTCCATGCTGACCCACCTTGCGCAAGCCCTTTTCTCAGCCAATTTATATATTCTCCTAGGCTTGCATCAGACCAGTCTTTAGAGGACTGAATATCACAACACCAAAAACCTAGTGAATTAAATAAAAGCAATAATATTGCCACATCTCAAGACCTGCAGTGACAGCTGAGGGGTAAAAGTCTGTTGACTCTGCTTCGAGTCCCAACCCGACGAAACCATTTTTATTTGTTTACTTTGTTCGCCTTTAATTTCTGTTTCGAGAATGTTCTACTTCTGGAATATTCCATGTATGTATAAATTGGACTGGAGTCAGTCTTACGCTGTACGAGCTTTTGAACATCACTTCGCCGTTAAATAAACTATGTAACCTCTACATGTGAGTGTGTGTGTTATTTAATTTAACGATCCTTAAGAAACGTGACAAAATAGTCTCATCCGTTTTATCTTCAATTATAAAACAAGTGTTTATGTAATATTCGTCTAATAAATAAGAAACACAAGGATGTCCGTTTCTTTTTAACCTATACATAGAATAAGTATTGAATGGAGTAAAAAATAAAATATGGAAAGAAAGACAAAATGCGAGGTCAAGAAATAAAAACCAATAAGCTTTACCGAAGAATTTTGGAGTATTAGGGGAGATAATGGGAAAGGCACAGAATGGTAATTGTTAGATCAAAATTTGATTTTTTTTTCTAATAGTAAAAGTCACTTTCTTGGAAGTCCAGAGATTTTCCCCCCATTTCGGGTTTCCTTACAGTGTTTCCAGTGAACCTGTTCTGATGTAGACAAGCGGTAAATAACGGTTTGTGAGACGGACAAACCAACGGGGAACTTTTAAAGAAGAAATAACTGCATTGCAGAGGCAAAGATAAAAAGAAAGATTCGTTGAATATAGGATTTGTAAGGGAGAGCGAGGACACCTTCAGCCATGGTGCACGGTGATGCTGTTAATTAGGGGGCAGGAAGCTTCCTTCATTCCTCTTCTCAGTCCATTCATTTACATTCCGTCAGAGTGTTGGGCAGGCAACCCGCAATTCTCCTCCGCTCGCCCAAATATCCTCAGATAAAAATACAAATCAGTCAGGCCGCTGCTCAGAAACCGTCGAAGAAAAATAATTATTAATATTATTATTTATTTTATAAAAATTGCTTTAAGTGACGTCATGAATGACAAATTTTGTCTTCAGCAAAATGTTGACGATATGAGTTGCAAAGTCCTCCGTACCGTTCTCTCTTCCCCTGTTCTACTTAGAACTTCCCTTGTTAGTGATTCTATCCGCCCGTCTCATTCTCCTATGACAACGAATTTCCATTATTTTCCTGTAAGCAACTCCTTATCGTCAACGTTTGTGACGTATACTCCTGTGAGTAACTATCTTCAATCCTAAAATGTTGCAGGGGTCGGGGGGGGGGGGAAATACAGCGGAAAATTGTTTACTTGCTCCATTTCTACGTCATCAGTCAGAGTGTTTGAGGATTGTACAGTTGTGAATGTTAACAGTGTTTGGAATTATAAATGTCGGTAACCTTGAGCGATGCGGAGAAGCTGACGTCAAGAGCAAAAATATCTTCAATCTCTGTCTGTGTCTGTCTGTTTACCTCTCTTTTTATCTGTGTCTCTCTTTTTATCTGTGTCTCTCTTTTTATCTGTGTCTCTCTTTTTATCTGTGTCTCTCTTTTTATCTGTGTCTCTCTTTTTATCTGTGCGTCTATCTGTCTCTCTTTTTATCTGTGCGTCTATCTGTCTCTCTTTTTATCTGTGCGTCTATCTGTCTCTCTTTTTATCTGTGCGTCTATCTGTCTCTCTTTTTATCTGTGTGTCTATCTGTCTCTCTTTTTATCTGTGTGTCTATCTGTCTCTCTTTTTATCTGTGTGTCTATCTGTCTCTCTTTTTATCTGTGTGTCTATCTGTCTCTCTTTTTATCCGTGTGTCTATCTGTCTCTCTTTTTATCCGTGTGTCTATCTGTCTCTCTTTTTATCCGTGTGTCTATCTGTCTCTCTTTTTATCCGTGTGTCTATCTGTCTCTCTTTTTATCTGTGTGTCTATCTGTCTCTCTTTTTATCTGTGTGTCTATCTGTCTCTCTTTTTATCTGTGTGTCTATCTGTCTCTCTTTTTATCTGTGTGTCTATCTGTCTCTCTTTTTATCTGTGTGTCTATCTGTCTCTCTTTTTATCTGTGTCTCTCTTTTATGTAAGTCTATCTGTCTCTCTTTTTATCTGTGTGTCTATCTGTCTCTCTTTTTATCTGTGTGTCTATCTGTCTCTCTTTTTATCTGTGTGTCTATCTGTCTCTCTTTTTATCTGTGTGTCTATCTGTCTCTCTTTTTATCTGTGTGTCTATCTGTCTCTCTTTTTATCTGTGTGTCTATCTGTCTCTCTTTTTATCTGTGTGTCTATCTGTCTCTCTTTTTATCTGTGTGTCTATCTGTCTCTCTTTTTATCTGTGTCTATCTGTCTCTCTTTTTATCTGTGTGTCTATCTGTCTCTCTTTTTATCTGTGTGTCTATCTGTCTCTCTTTTTATCTGTGTGTCTATCTGTCTCTCTTTTTATCTGTGTGTCTATCTGTCTCTCTTTTTATCTGTGTGTCTATCTGTCTCTCTTTTTATCTGTGTGTCTATCTGTCTCTCTTTTTATCTGTGTGTCTATCTGTCTCTCTTTTTATCCGTGTGTCTATCTGTCTCTCTTTTTATCCGTGTGTCTATCTGTCTCTCTTTTTATCCGTGTGTCTATCTGTCTCTCTTTTTATCTGTGTGTCGATCTGTCTCTCTTTTTATCTGTGTGTCTATCTGTCTCTCTTTTTATCTGTGTGTCTATCTGTCTCTCTTTTTATCTGTGTGTCTATCTGTCTCTCTTTTTATCTGTGTGTCTATCTGTCTCTCTTTTTATCTGTGTGTCTATCTGTCTCTCTTTTTATGTAAGTCTGTCTCTCTTTTTATCTGTGTGTCTGTCTTTCTGTCTGTCTGTCTCTCTCCGTCTCAGCCAAAAGTTCTTTTTTCTGTGAGTGTATATGGGCAAAACAATTGAATAGAAATATATCTTGAGTGTTGGAGACATTCCGACTACATGTTTTGAAAACAGGGCAAATGACTGCGTCAAGTACCAACAAAACTGACAAAAATGACGTTGAGCAGTGTTTCTGGGCAACCATCTCTCGCCGTATTTTCGGGTGGGGGATGAGATTCCTCCTGCTACTACTTTTATTCTCCCTGTTTTAGGATGCGGCGGCCTAATGAAGAGCTCTAATTGTAAGGAAGGAAGGCGCAGCAACATTCGTGATACGTCAGCATTAGAGGTGTGATCAATAGCTGTGCGTGGGAACACGTGCATTCACACCCGGCCACGTGGCTCCCCGCTCACTCGCGATAATCGGGATGCCTGCCTGCCTGCTTGCTTTTTTTCTATTTTTACGCCACCACCGTTAATTCCTCGCCTTGCCTCATATTCCTTCCTTTCCCAGCAAACACTACTGCAGGAAAAACGAAATAACGCAAATCTCTCTCTCTCTCTCTCTCTCTCTCTCACTCATTGTATCTCCTTCATCTCTCCTTCTGTGTCAGTGTCTCCGCGCCCATCTCTCTCTCTCTGTACGTCTATCTGTCACTCTCTCTGTACGTCTATCTGTCACTCTCTCTGTACGTCTATCTGTCACTCTCTCTGTACGTCTATCTGTCACTCTCTCTGTACGTCTATCTGTCACTCTCTCTGTACGTCTATCTGTCACTCTCTCTGTATGTCCGTCACTCCCTCTGTATGTCCGTCACTCCCTCTGTATGTCCGTCACTCCCTCTGTATGTCCGTCACTCCCTCTGTATGTCCGTCACTCCCTCTGTATGTCCGTCACTCCCTCTGTATGTCCGTCACTCCCTCTGTATGTCCGTCACTCCCTCTGTATGTCCGTCACTCCCTCTGTATGTCCGTCACTCCCTCTGTATGTCCGTCACTCCTCTGTATGTCCGTCACTCCCTCTGTATGTCCGTCACTCCCTCTGTATGTCCGTCACTCCCTCTGTATGTCCGTCACTCCCTCTGTATGTCCGTCACTCCCTCTGTATGTCCGTCACTCCCTCTGTATGTCCGTCACTCCCTCTGTATGTCCGTCACTCCCTCTGTATGTCCGTCACTCCCTCTGTATGTCCGTCACTCCCTCTGTATGTCCGTCACTCCCTCTGTATGTTTCTGTCTCACTCTCCGTCTCTCTGTCTCTAATTCTATCTTTCTCTCTCTCTTTCTGTCTGTCTGTCACTCTCTGCCTCTTAGTGTCAGTTTACCCTCTCTGTCCGTGTCTGTCTGCCAATGTCTCTGTCTCTCTGTCTGTACGCCTGTCTCTCTCTCTTTGTGTCTCTCTGCATCACTGTTTATGTCTTTTGCTCTCCCCCTCTCTGTCTTTTGCTCTCCCTCTCTGTCTCTCTGTGTGTGTCTATGTGGGTATATATATATATATATATATATATATATATTTATTCTTTTCTTTACTCCTTTCACTGGACATTAACTCGTCCTACGCCTTCACCGTCTTTCCTCCCTCTGTTAGCGACACATCTTTCGTTGCTCACACTACTTGATACCATCATCATCATCGTCTAGAGCACGTTTGCTACTATTTCAATCGTTCATCCTGATTATCCCAGTGTCATTACACACTGAAAAACGTAATTTCTTAATAACGCGTAATTACAACGTAGAGAGTTTCTAGAGTAACTTCTACCAACCCCTAGACGTCTAGAGAACAATTACTGTTGCCCTGACCGGGGGAAACTTTCACGACAACCATTTAAATCAGTCAACGTTACAAACGGGTATCGAAACGTCGCTGTATTGTTAAAATTATATATATTTAATTGGTTAATGATAATTATTTTAATGTATATTTTTTTAAAAAAATAGTCCACCGGGATCTGCATGCGTGGATATTTTCTGCCTGCCCCCCTTTCTAAGTCTACGTTCTCATGACTGTACTGACTCCGTTATTGCTCATCAAATCCTCTCTCCCTGACGACGAACAGACTGTTTCCCTTGCTGTCCGAAACGTTGGAGTAATTTCTTTCTAACTCTGCGTCACTTTTACAGGGAAAACAGACCTGACTTGTTTGTTTTTCGGGTTCCCTTTTCTGACGTCCTGTCTCTTTGATTCGCTACTCATCTATTTATCTCTGCTTTCTTTTTTTAAATCAGACCGTGGAGGACCGGAAGGAACTGAATAATGGTAAGACGATTTATGTTCTATGATAGAGAGGGGGGAAAAGGGGGAGCGGACGGGAGCGGGAAGCGGAAATTTGTGAGGAAAGTGTTTAAGAATTACCTGGCCAGTCGATACTTCCAACGCCATTACCAAATTTTGTTGTTGTTAAGATGGTACGGAGAAACAAGTAATAACGATATGAAGAAGCGTCTCAAGTGACGCGTAAGTGGAAAAGTGTAGCAAGATGGTGGACGAGTGGGCGAGTGAGGGAGACAGATGTTGGCGTTTAAGTGAAGGAAAGTGTCGTGGCGAGGCGTCGCGGCGCCTGGCGTCGTCGTTTCATTAATTCCATCTCCTAAGGCCCGGCTGCTTTCACTGGCTGCTGCCTGCCTCCGTGATTCGCGACCGACCCATATTTGTTTGCTGTGCTCGTACACAAGTATGATAATGTTCTTTCCGTCGGACGCCTTACGTCATAATCTCGGCACCGCGACGCCCGTCACGTCTCGCCGACCTGACGAACAACGCCGACGACGCCGACGCCGCCGCGTCTGTTTATTCAGCCTGTCACGAATAATTCCGTCTCTCTCTCTTTCTCTCTTTCACTCTCTTTCCCTCTCTTTCTCTGTCTCACCTTCACCCGTCTACTTCAAGTGCAGTTTTGTCCCCCCCCCTCCTATCCTCCCCCCCAACTCCCCCCCCTTTTCCAACGGGCGCAGCTGCCGGCACGTTTTAGAATTACGCGTAAAGAACCCTTCGAGACGGATCACGTCACACACACACACACTGCTTACCGTAGTATTGCCTCTATCATCACGGATCATCTTCCATATCGCATTTCATAACCCGAAAGGACTTCCCCATTTTTTTTTAAAAAAAAACTTGCATCATTCTTGGCAAGTAGTCTGAAAATTAAATATTTGATAAAAAAATTCTTTAATAAAAAATTAATGGTATATAAGAAAGCTAAATATTGTGAAAATTATTCAATAACTGGTACCAACAAAAAACTTAAAGACTTCATAGAAGAGGAAAATAACGTTAAGAATAAATTAAGTAAAATGAAATACATTTATCAGGGGGAGAAAATTAAAAAAATAACAGGTGTTAAATGAAAACAGAAAAATGTAACAAAAAAATCTGAAATTTTTATGAGTGAGTATGAGGTAAATAAGAAAACTGACATCATTTCATTCTTAAATTCTCCAGAAATTCATTAAAACATTGACAGATGGTAATCGCTACCGTTAATGGTCAGAGAGAGGAGAGGAGAGAGAGAGAAAGAGGATAGAGAGGGAGAGAGAGGGAGAGAGAAAGAGGAGAGAGAAAGAGGATAGAGAGGGAGAGAGAAAGAGGAGAGAGAAAGAGGATAGAGAGGGAGAGAGTGAGGATAGAGAGGGAGAGAGTGAGGATAGAGAGGGAGAGAGTGAGGATAGAGAGGGAGAGAGTGAGGATAGAGAGGGAGAGAGTGAGGATAGAGAGGTAGGGAGAAAGGGGATAGAGAGGTAGGGAGAAAGGGGATAGAGAGGGAGAGAGAAGGAGGCTAGAGAGGGAGAGAGAAAGGGGATAGAGAGGGAGGGAGAAAGGGGATAGAGAGGTAGGGAGAAAGGGGATAGAGAGAGGGAGAGAGAGAGAAAGAGGATAGAGAGGTAGGGAGAAAGGGGATAGAGAGGTAGGGAGAAAGGGGATAGAGAGGTAGGGAGAAAGGGGATAGAGAGGTAGGGAGAAAGGGGATAGAGAGGTAGGGAGAAAGGGGATAGAGAGGTAGGGAGAAAGGGGATAGAGAGGTAGGGAGAAAGGGGATAGAGAGGTAGGGAGAAAGGGGATAGAGAGAGAGAAAGGGGATAGAGAGAGAGAAAGGGGATAGAGAGGAGGAGAAAGGGATAGAGAGGTAGGGAGAAAGGGGATAGAGGGACAGAGAAAGGGGATAGAGAGAGAGAAAGGAGAGAAGAGAGGATAGAGAGAGAGAAAGGGGATAGAGAGAGAGAAAGGGGATAGAGAGAGAGAAAGGGGATAGAGAGAGAGAAAGGGGATAGAGAGAGAGAAAGGGGATAGAGAGAGAGAGAAAGGGGATAGAGAGAGAGAGAAAGGGGATAGAGAGAGAGAAAGGGGATAGAGAGAGAGAGAAAGGGGATAGAGAGAGAGAAAGGGGATAGAGAGAGAGAAAGGGGATAGAGAGAGAAAGGGGATAGAGAGAGAGAAAGGGGATAGAGAGAGAGAAAGGGGATAGAGAGAGAGAGAGAAAGGGGATAGAGCGAAAGAGAAAGGGGATAGAGAGAAAGAGAAAGGGGATAGAGAGAGAGAAAGGGGATAGAGAGAGAAAGAGGAACGAGGGGGAGAGAAGGAAACGGAGGAAGAAAACGATTTGTGTTTCACAAAAAAGCAACATTTCCCCGTTAATGACCGAATAAAAACCGACAGGAGAAAAGGTAGGAGAAGGAGGAGAATGAGAATGCCGGAGGCTATTGTAACCTCAAAGACAGGCCCGTCTGTTATAAATATATATATTATTTTCCCCCGCCTCTGTGTGTGTGTGAGAGAGAGAGAAAGAGAGTCAGTTCTATCTTAAAACGGAATGCCTAAGGCGAAAGATAAAAGTATTGGGAGATGGACAAAAAGAAAACGAAATAAAATATATATGGAGAGTTTCCGCTGCCGCCGCCGCCGCTGTGGAGGTGGAGTTGGAGGCGGCGACGTTTGTCCCCGTGTTGGAAATATGCAGGGCGATCACAGGGAAACTGTAATTAAACTGGAACGAATGATTGGCCGGTTGCACAACAACAGGTTCTCTTTATTAAAAAAAAAGAAGAAGGAAAAAATCCATAGCACTATCAGGAATTGTTGATGAATAGCGTCAAAAAAAAATTCTCTCCCAGTAAATAATTACTTTAGCACCGTCGTCCATTTCGTAGAGGAAAAACGATGTAACCGACACCGAACAGAACTGTCACGAGGTTCTTATCATAAAAGAATGAAACATATTTAATTTCCTAATTTTTTTTTGGGACAGGCAACATGAGGGTGAACCTGAAACAGGCAACTCCCCTTTAATAGCATAGGTGGGGAAATAAAAAGGGCGTGTGTGTGTCTGTGGAAGGTAGATGAAGGTATTTGACTAGGGGCCGCAAGACTACAGTTTAAGGATCCTACCGCCCCCCCACCCTCCACCCCACCCCTGTGGGTCGTCTAAAAGAGTGATGCAGAGAAAACAATAGAAAACCTGCATCAGAATGGTCGGTCTATTGGGTTCTATTCTCACGCCCATCGGTATTTCCTTCTGCTGGAATTCCAGGATAATAATTGGTGTAAACAAACACAGGCAAAGTTGTAAACGAAAAACGTTAGGAATCATTGAGGTATTATTTTTTTTATACTGCTGATGGAGGTTAATTAGTTGATTACTTTGAAATACTATTTTTTTAATTAAAAAATATTCCTTTACATACACGATGACTTTTACCAACGTAGTGTAGAAAGTTTCCATGTAGACACTTTCCTCAGCGCGAGTTTCTCTACTTTTCCATACCAGAATTTTCTCGTAGCCTAAATGGAGATCATCAGAATGCAAGGCTATTTATTTAATTACTTAAACCAAACATCATCGTTGATTTTTATTTTAGATAAATGGGTTCATTTGTCGTCATGGACATACGTCATACTGTAGCACAGTAGGACTCCTCCCTAATTTTATTAGAATTTTTGAATGATCTTAAAGGTTCAGTTGGAACATTATGGCTCGGCGACAAGCAGGAAGGAAGTAGTTTTCCCGGCGCCGGTTTTCCGGATGGGAGACATGCCTGTTGTACAGGTTTATAATACTAAGCTTGATTTGCTCAAGGAATATTCACCCTTAAAAATTTCCGAAGGACGGCGATTTTCCTTTGGAGAAGGAATATACGAATTTAGCTGGGGAGGCGAGAAGCCGAAACATATTATGAGTGGTTCAAGACGTTCAGAAGACGAGGAGGTAGAGAGGGAGAGTGAAACAAGAGTTGAAAGGGAGGAGAGAAAAAGCTGGATATTGTAACAAGAGTCGAAAGGGAGGAGAGAAAGCTGGAGAGTGCAACAAGAAGTTGAAAGGGAGGAGAGAAAAAGCTGGATATTGTAACAAGAGTCGAAACGGAGGAGAGAAAAAGCTGGATATTGTAACAAGAGTCGAAAGGGAGGAGAAAAGGCTTGAATATGCAACAAGAGTTGAAAGGGAGGAGAGAAAAATCTGGAGAGTGCAACAAGAGTTGAAAGGGAGGAGAAAAAGCTTGAAAGTGCAACAAGAGTTGAAAGGGAGGAGAGAATAAACTGGAGAGTGCAACAAGAGTTGAAAGGGAGGAGAAAAAGCTGGAGAGTGCAACAAGAGTTGAAAGGGAGGAGAGGAAAAGCTGGAGAGTGCAACAAGAGTTGAAACTGAGATACGAATTGTTGCAACTTTAGTGAGAAGGTAACGAGAACAAGGAAGGCTAGAGGGAAGAAGAAGAAGAAAAAACTGGATTTTCTTATTGAAAATACCCTATAGAAGTTGACGACAAAGATGGTACTCTTCGAAACCCCCTATTTTAGCAAAATGTCATACCCATGTGGAAACCCGACAAAAAAAATTTCCTGCAGCAAATGAACCGGAAAACCCTCAAAATCGTGATGAAGGGGGAAAGGTCAACAACCCAATGTCATGAGTCAGTGAACTTCTAGAGAGGACCATTTTTACTTGAGATTATTATAAAAATGTTATAAAACCACTTTCGTTTCCTCTTTCCCCCTCCAAAACCAGCACAAAATACAAATACGACAAAGGTTTTGAGAATTTAAAAGCGAAACAAGCTAAGGGAAACGAGACAAGGAAAATAATAAGAGGAAACAAACACTTGCTTGTTTGCAGTAGGTTTCATCCTTACTTAGAAAAAGTATGGATATTAAAATAAATTATAATAAGGCTCATAGTTATATATATGTGAAAGGAAGACTCAGACAAAGGTTGTCTTGTTGTCGACACAATATCCTGTATAGGGATGCTCGTACCTCCCTCCCTTCCCCCCTCTCCTCACTCTCCACCCCCACCACCAACCACAGTGCGACGATTCAAGAGCGCCAACATATATAAATAAATATATATGGCAGGGTAGAAAAAAAAATTATGCCAAGCAATAACAAACAAACATGAGGGGACAATACAAGAGAAAATATAAAAAAAGGAGGAGGAGGAGAGAGAGAGAGAGAGAGGTTTTAGAAAGTGTCTGCATGAAGTATTCCATTCCAACGTGTTAAGGACTCGTTTCTGTAAAGAAAAAGAAAGAGAGGAGAAAAAAAAGGAAGCTAATTTAAAGCTGAAAATGAATAATCTCTTTCTCAGTCACTCTCGTTCCCTGCGTGTTCCACATCCTCCCCCTCTCCCTCCCCCTACACGAATACAAACCTCCCCTTCACAGATCTTTTATTACAATGTATTTTTTTTACCTCCTTTCCCTGTACGTACACAAACAAAAGTTTCCATTTACGTTAAATGTGAAGTGTGTATCTGAGTTTCTTTTTTTTGAACGAGACTGACTAATCCTTCTCCACACATACACATGAAAAAAAATTATATATACATACATATACATATTTTTTCTCTGCATCTGATTCATGTACATTTCTTTATTTCACTATTCTTCCTCCTCCACCACCACCCACGTTAAGTGGTTTTTGTCTACATTAATCCCCCTAATTTTCTTTTGCGAAATGAATAAAGTCTCCAACATTCATATATTTTTTTAATAATCAACTGAGAAAAATTAATTAAGCCTGACTTTTATACAAATAGAAAAAAACAACAGATAAAACCTAATTAAAGGGTCAATTTATTAAATGTAGCCCGAAATAGTTCTAATAAATTTATTCAGAGAACTATTTAAAAGTTTCATTCAACAGTTAATGAATTGTGGTTCAGACTAAAACAATTAAAAATCAAACGAAACGACGTTTCGTCCCTTCTATAAGGAAGCTTTTCAGTTATTTTATACCTATTTCAGTAAATAAAAATATATATTAGTTATATTATCTGACTATTTTGGAATAATAACTGGTAATAAAGGTCCATCAGCAAGAAGAATTATTAAATGTATGGCTATGTTATATATATATACACGACGTTTCGTACCTTTAGTTTTGGCGTCACTAAATTGGATAATATTGGATCTAATAAGACAGGTGTACTATTTACATGCAGTTACTATAATGTGATCAATAATGACATAATCTAGTCGTTAGAAAATTATTTCCTAAATTTCAATTATCAGTACATTTTGACGATAAGGTAATAATTTTATACAATTTAACTTGATATTTATATTTTCAATGTAAAATTTTTCTTCTTTCACAAACAACTGGAAGGATATTCTGCTTTACGGCAAAATTTTCCATCTTTTACGACAACCGACGGAATATTCTGCTTTCCGGCAAAATTTTCCATCTTTTACGACAACCGGCGGAATATACTGATCACGGGAAAAATTTTTTCTTTTACGAAAACTGGTGAAATATTCTGCTTTCTGCCAAATATTTTTCTTCTTTTACGACAACCGGCGGAATATTCTGCTTTCTGGCAAAATTTTCTTTTTTTTTTAAAAAAATTTATATTTATTTTCGCATCAACACTGTAGTCATTACCCACTTATACTAAATTACACTTACCAGCACATTTTGATCTTTAGGTAATAATTTTATACAATTTAACTTGATATTTATGTTTCAAATGTAAAAAAAATTCCCCCCCCCCTTTCACAACAAATGGCCGGATATTTTTCTCAAGGCAACATTTTTCTTCTTTCTTTTCTTCGACAAATTAACGGAATATTCTGCAGACGGAAAAAAAAATTTTTATCTTCTTTTCTATCTTCGTTTACGACAAACAGCGGAATATTTCCGGTCTCGGCAAAATCGTCCTTCCGCGACAGTCGAACAAAAATATACTTACTGTCCCCTGTCAATTTGGAAACTGTCTTGCAAGCGTTAAGGGAAGTGAAGCCATGGGGTTCGTGGCTCTAGTTAGAGACTTCTCCTCGTGTGTGTGTGTGTGTGTGTGTGCACGCCAGAGGGCGCCCGCAACTGCCCCTATCCTCGGACCAAAACAATGAGGAGGAGGAGGAGGACAATTCCTTCCACAAGACATAGGTTTTACGAGCCTCTCCTCGGACAGAGAAACTCTCTCTCTCTCCCTCTCCACTTCATCTCATCATCGTAATTGCCTTCGTGCAATCCCTCAACATATCTCACAACAACAACAACAACAAGACCAAAAGCACAATGAAGGCGCAAAAGATTAAATGGTATTCACGGGAATAGAAACGAATTATAGACAGAGAAAGGATTTTCAAGCGTTGTTCCTCCTCCGAGGGAACAAGGGACATTCCTTTTTCGCAAGTTACGACACGACCGTAGACAAGTCGAAGTGAATAGAACCAAAGAAAATTCAATGCCACTGGCGTTTGTCTTTTGAGGACACTTGCTCGGGAATTGTTTTCTTTTATTTTTTTTTCTCTTCAAAAAAAATAAAAAGGAAGAAGGAAAATTCCTCGTTTAGTTTTTTTCATTAGTAAATTATTTTCCGTTTTTCTTCAGCTGCGGCTGCGGCTGCTCGGTAGTTTTCCAACTATAGGGCGAGGGAAACGTCGTTCGGAATGCAGTTTATATTAAAACCTCGACGTCTCTCGTGGTCGTTGGCCTTTAACCATCAACAACAGTAACCATTGTGCAGAGTCGTATTATTGCCCAAAATAAAATTGTGACCGAAAAACTGGAACGTGTCAGTCCAAAAGCACGCGAGAAAAAGCTTGAAATGTGGACGTAAGGACAACAAGAAGTAGGATTAAAAGTGACCTTGGTAGAGGAAAACAAAGACAAATTTTCAAGCAGAAATTGAAATTTTATAACTCCTCAAACATTTCTCCTACATTTACATTTTAAAACAAAAAAAGGTGTGAAGTAGAAACCCTTAAATAATACGTATACATTTATCAGGAAGTAGACAGGTAGCTGACTTGAATTAAAAAAATAATTTTTTTATAATAAAATAAATTTAATAAAAAAATAATTTTTAATAAAAAATTTAAATAAAAAAGTAATTTTTAATAAAAAAGTAATTTTTAATAAAAAAGTAATTTTTAATAAAAAAGTAATTTTTAATAAAAAAGTAATTTTTAATAAAAAAGTAATTTTTAATAAAAAAGTAATTTTTAATAAAAAAGTAATTTTTAATAAAAATTAATGTTTATTAAAAAAATAATTTTTAATAAAAAATAATTTTTTAATAAAAAATAATATTTTATAAAAAATAATTTTTTATAATAAAAATAATATTTTTATACTAAAAATATAATATTTTTATACTAAAAATATAATATTTTTATACTAAAAATATAATATTTTTATACTAAAAATATAATATTTTTATAATAAAAAATAATTTTTTTATAATAAAAAAATTATCACCCAACGAATAGAAAAAATCTACTGGTCAAAAATATCTATTTATAATAAATTCAGTGACCTTAAATAAGAAAAATCTTAAAGTATAAAAGTCGGCGAAAACAATAAAATAAATAAGAAAAGAAAGTGCGAAGTAGAAATCCTTAAATTAATACCTATACGTAGACAGATCGCTCACTTGAATTTAAAAAAAAAATTAAAAGAGAACCAAAAGTTTTTAAAATTAGTAACCCAACGAATAGAACAAATCTACTGGTCAAAAATATCTACAAATAATTAATAAATTCAGTGGCTTGAAAATACATAAATAAGAAAATATAAAATTATATAAATCGGCGAAAATATAAAAAAAGTATTAATACTTAAATAAAAGAAAGTGTGAAGTAGTAATCTTTAAATTAATATGTATACGTTTATAAGGAAGTAGACAGATCGCTCACTTGAATTAAAAAAGAACCAAAATTTCTAAAATTGGTAACCCAACGAATAAATCTACTGGTCAAAAATAACTATACATAATAATTTCAACGCTGTGAAAATACATCAATAAATAAATAAATATAAAAATATATGATTTGGGGAAAACATCAAAAAGATAGACTTAAATAACAAAAAAAAAGTGTGAAATAGAAACCCTTAAATTATTACGTATACGTTTGTAAGGAAGTAGACAGGTAGCAGCTGACATCAATTTAAAAAAAAACATGAAAATGTTAAAATTATCAACCCAACGATTGGAAAAAAAGACTACTGGCCAAAAATAACTATAAATAATAAATTCAGAGAAGATGTAAAAATACATAAATCAATAAATATGCTGTATATAAAAATATATAATTCGGCGAAAACATAAAAAAGATAAATATTTAAATAACAAAAAATATGGGTGAAGTAGAAACCCTTAAATAAAGACTTGAATTAAAAAAATAAAAAACACACAAATTTAAAATTTACGAATAGCACCAATCTACTAGTCCAAAATATCTATAAATAATCAATTTAGCGTCTTGAAAATATATCTATAAGAAATATCAAAAAATAAAAAATCGCTGAAAACATAAAAGAAAGATTATACTTAAATAACAAAAATGATTACCAAAAATCAGTAAAAAATATCTGATAAAATTCCGTTCCTAAAAATTAAAATCTATTTATACATTAAAGAAAAATAATTCTAAATATACACCAATTAATTAGTAAATCAGTAAAATCTACCCTTAAACAAACCAATAAAGGATAATATAGAAACAAGGTTGTAATAAAATGATAGAAAAACATACTTAATAATGAAATAATAAAACCTATAAACATGATAATGTAAAAATCAAATAGAAACTCATGATCCGGGTTCGGTATTTTTAATACAGTCCAAAAAAATATTTGTTGAACATTTCGTTACCGATTTTAAACCATCTTCAGATATTTATCCTTAGTTGTCATCACAAGTACAATATATATATATATATTTAGAAACGTAAAATGAAATTTTTCAATTTTTCCCATTTTCCCGGGGGGTTTCTTTTTTTTTAAAAAAAATATTAACCTGTGGAAAAACATAATGAAGATGGAAATAATTTCGATACCGAAACGCCTTTTTTTAAATTATTATTTTTTTGATTGTGTTAACAATAATGTGTGAATGGGCTCACGAATTTTATTTAATTTTTCAGGTAATTAAGCGTCTCAGTTAAATTTAAAATTGTTTGGAGCAATTCAATGAAAAAAAAATTTTTCTTTGTCGATTATAATTTATAAAGAATAAATTATTTTTTATTTGTTAATTTTTTTAAAAAAAATATAGTAACCTGTGGAAAAAACATAATGAAGATGGAAATAATTTCGATACCGAAACGCCTTTTTTTAATTATTATTATTATTATTTTTTGATTGTGTTAACAATAATGTGTGAATGGGCTCACGAATTTTATTTAATTTTTCAGGTAATTAAGCGTCTCAGTTAAATTTAAAATTGTTTGGAGTAATTCAAAGACAAAAAAAATTTTTTCTTTGTCGATTATAATTTATAAAGAATAAATTATTTTTTATTTATTAATTTTTTTTAAAAAAAAATATAGTAACCTGTGGAAAAACATAATGAAGATGGAAATAATTTCGATACAGAAACGCCTTTTTTTAAAATTACTATTATTATTTTTTGATTGTGTTAACAATAATGTGTGAATGGGCTCACGAATTTTATTTAATTTTTCAGGTAATTAAGCGTCTCAGTTAAATTTAAAATTGTTTGGAGCAATTCAATGACAAAAAAAAATTTTCTTTGTCGATTAGAATTTATAAAGAATAAATTATTTTTTTATTTGTTAATAATTACAAGGATATTTGTAGAGAAGATATTATGAGAAATAAAGGGAGCTTCTTCTTCAGACGGACAAGGGGTGAGGGGGTTGGGGTTGTAATGATCCGCATGGGGGTATTTTACGGGAAGAAAAGGGTGAGGAATCCATATTCTTGAGGACTTGGCCAGGCCTGGGAGATTCCTTCGTCCTATAAACATATATGTATATATATTTGTTTAATTTTGGGGCCGGGGGTGGTGATTGTAGACGGAGGAGCAAAGCAGTTTCTGTGCACGCATTAACAAACAGTAATGAAAGCTAAACGGGCGTCCTCACGCATGTGCGTGCCGACGCCGTTTCTCCCCCTCCCCCCCTTCCCCCCCCGTCTTTTCCATTCCCTCCAAAACCTCCCTCACTCACTCACTCACTCATTTCAAAGTTTTCAACCCCAGCATTCTGATTTTCCCTGCCCTCCCCCCCCTCCCCCCCTTCCTCCTCCACCAAACCATCCACCCGCTTCCCTTTTCCTCCACCGCCCTTGTCTTGCAGCAGCGACTCGGCGGCCTAATAATCAATAACAGAGCTCTCGAAACACGACTAACTTAATGTGTATACAACACAACCTTTCCTTCTGCCTCACCGAGCTTTTCGTCCTCGTGATTCTGATGCTGGTGCTGCTGGTCTTTTGGACCAACCACCTCCCTCCTCCTCCTCTTATTCCCATCCAACACGAACCACCAACAAGATCGGTCTCTTCCACGAAATTCCAGTCTCACGACACACACACACAAAAAGAGTTATTTATGACTCCTCAGCTAAGGTTCGTTCAAGTCCTTGATCTTGTGCAGGAGATAAGAGAAACAGATGACCAGCGGAGTGAGGAAATTGTTTAGTTAAGGCTGAAAGGATTGGAAAAATCGCTGTCAGGGGAAAAATGTACTTCCTTCTTTTCCCTAATTTTATTTAGATATAGTAGTTTCTGTTTTAGCTATTTTTCCACTGAAGTATTTTTGGCACATCCAATAATAATAATAATAATATGTCTTACTTATTTTGTTTCTATTAGTTTCCCTTTTTTACTGAAGTGTGATAATTATTTTACAATCCATGATGAGGGTTCTGAAATCCTTGTAAATAAGTTAAGAAAACGTTTGACCGGCGGCGGGAGGAAATTATTAGATAAACTGGAAGGATTGGAAAAATCACTGTCAGGGAAAAATGTACTTCCTTCTTTTCCCAAATTTTATTTACATATAGTAGTCTCTGTTTCAGCTATTTTTCCACTGAAGTATTTTTGGCCCGTCCAATAATAATAATAATAATAATGGCACAGTGAATAAGAGTGGGAGACTGTCTTCACTTATTTTGTTTCTATCAGTTTCCTTTTCTTCATTGGAAGTGTGAAAATTATTTAATAATTCCCTGATCAAGGTTTCTGAAATCCTTTGAGGTTGACCTTGTAAAGAAGATAAGAAAACGTTTGACTGGCGGCGGGAGGAAAATGTTAGATAAACTGAAGGATTGGAAAAATCACTGTCAGGGAAAAATGTACTTCCTTATTTTCCCTAATTTTATTTAAATACAGTAGTCTCTGTTTCAGCTATTTTTCCACTGAAGTATTTTTGGCCCGTCCAATAATAATAATAATAATATGGTACAGTAAATAAGAGTGGGACTGTCTAAACTTATTTTGTTTCTATTATTTTCCTGTTTTACTTAAGTGTGAAAATTATTTTACAATACCTTATGTGTTGTTTTTTTGGGTTAACAGACTACATGAGGGTGAGTGGTTTTCTTTTTGGTTAACAGGCTACATGAGGGTGTTCCTGAAACAGGCAACCCCCCTTTAATAGCATAGGAAGGGAGTTAAAAAAATTTTGGGGGGTTAACAGGCTACATGAGGGTGATCCTGAAGGAATTGAAATTTTTTTTTTTTGGTTAACAGGCTACATGAGGGTGATCCTGAAACAGGCAAAACTCCCCTTTAATAGCATAGGAAGGGAATTGACAAGGGGGGATGCGGAAGGTAGAGCAAGGTAGCCAAGGGTTAACTAGGGCCCCCGGGCTATGGTTTAAGGATCCTACCCGGTGTTTCACCTAAAGAGATGCAGGGAAAACCCTAGAAAACCTGCATCAGGTAGGTCGGGCATTGCGTACTATTCTCACGCCCTTCCGAATGACGGGAGACGAGTTTGCTGTGGGGACGCAGCATTCCCTTCTCCGTGTCTCCACCAGTTTCAGGAGGCAGTTGGCCCTCGACTGATCCAATGGGATCAGCGGACAGCTCTTGCCATATGCCCAAGGTCTTTGACCCCGGTACATATACCTCCTAAAATAGGTGAAGGTGTCTCGGCATGTGAGAACTTTGATAAAAAGTACCCAGAGAGAGTGCGAGGCATCCCCGACGTTATCAGGTAAGCCCCGCAGTCAGTCTGGGCTTAAGCGTCTGCGAGAAAACTCCCGCAGAATTGAAATTCTGAAATGCTTGTAAATAAGTTAAGAAAACCTTTGGCCGGCTGCGAGAGGAAATTGTTAGATAAACTGAAGGATTGGAAAAATCACTGTCAAGGAAAAACTTACTTCCTTTTTCCGTCATTTCCTTTGCATATACTCACTGTTTTATTTATTCTGCTACTGAAGTATTTGAAGTGTCAAAATTATTTAAAAATTCCCTGATCAAAGGTTTTTGAAATACACCACTTTGTTGGGGGAAACGGTCAAGTAATTCCTGCGCAGATAAGAAACGTTGTAGGAGGTGTCAACGATAAGAATGATATGATGACACGGGGGTGGGGGGGATGCGGGGGAGAAAATCGAAAACTCTGTCCCTTTCGTAAGTATTTATTGCAACATGGTTGGCAAGTGGGAGGGTAAATGGGAGAGAGAGGGAGGGACGGAAGGTTATAGGAATCTTGCAAGGATTGTAAGAGTGCTGAGGTGAGCCGAGGTGTCAATTGCCGGAACAAATTAGGCGCGCAGCTTAGCTTTGCGGAGACGAGGCAAACACAGATGCGTAACGAGGGAGATGATCATTTAGGGCGCCTTACTACTGGTAACGGCATTACGATATGCTAATGTCTGTGCCTCCTCCTAAACGAGCCGCTTGCGTGCCTGCTTGCCTGCCTGCCTGCATCTACAACTTACAATCTCGTACAGTTATTATTTAACCCAACCTCCCTCCCTCCATCCCTCCCTCCCTCCCCCCCAAAAACAACCTCAAGCAAGCATCGACGAGCACCAAGCAAACACACGTAATTATTTGGGTTTATACACTATCCCCTTACGACTCTACCGCCCCGCCGAACGTTCCGTTACAAGTCTCGGGGGAACTTCAACATCGAACATCAGTCAGTTACAACATTACAGGACATTATTTTCCTGTCATTTGCAGATTATCTTGTACAGATATTTTTTCAATGACCGAGTCTTTCACTGTTCTTCATTTACAGATAACAATGACTGCAAATCTAGGGGCACTTCAACAACGAACATCAGTCAGTCACAACATCACAGGACATTATTTTCCTGTCATTTGAAGTTTATATTTTACTTATTTTTATGTCAATGACCGAGTCGTTCATTTACAGATAACAACTATTGAAAGTCTTGTAGCACTTCAACAACGAACATCAGTCAGTCACAACATCGCAGGACTTTATTTTCCTGTATTTTGAAGTTCATCTTGTACAGATTATTTTCCCAATGACCTAGTCGCTCATTTACAGATAGCAATGATTGAAAGTCGTGTGGCACTTCAACAACGAACATCAGTCAGTCACAACATCACATGACATTATTTTCCTGTCATTTGCAGATTATCTTGTACAGATTTCTTTTTCAATGACCGAGTCATTCACTGTTCTTTATTAACTTCAAAAACGAACATCAGTCAGTCACAACATCACAGGAAATTATTTTCCTGTCATTTGAAGTTCATCTCGTACCGATTTTTTTTTCAATAACTGATTCGTCGACTGTTCTTCATTTACAGATAACAATGACTGCAAATTTAGGGGCGCTTCAACAAAAAACATCAGTCACAACATCACAGGACATCATTTTACTGTCATTTGAAGTTCATCTTGTACAGATTTTTTTTCCAATCACTGAGTCGTTCATTTACAGATAACAATGATTGCAAGTCTTGGGGCACTTCAACAAAGAACATCAGTCAGTCACAACATCACATGACATTATTTTCCTGTCATTTGAAGTTCATATTGTACAGATTTTTTTTTCAATGACTGAGTCGTTCATTTACAGATAACAATGACTGCAAGTCTTGGGGCACTTCAACAACGAACATCAGTCAGTCACAACATCACAGGACTTGGAGCAAATCTTTTGGACCTAAATGTCCACAAAGAATAAATTCGACGATGTGATAATACATAAATAAGAAAATCTAATCAAGTAAATGAATGGCGAAAATTGCACATAAACCAGTGAAAAGGCAAATAAGACGATACTTATAAATAACAAAAATTATTAGGAAAAAAAGAAAAATGTCTGAAAACAAATCTGATAAATTACGTTATAAGAAATTCAAAAATAGAAAAAGATACACATAAAAAATTCTAAATTACGATAATGAATTAGTACGAAATAACAGGGGAAGTATAAATGAGAAAAATGTACTTAAATGTATAAATGGTAAAATACATTATTGAGGTAATTTAGAAATAAGAAAATACACGAACTAGGAAATATGGAAACAAGGAAGATAAAATAGTGGCAGAAATCTGCTTATGGGAAAATGGTTAAAAATGAAATAACAAAAAAAATTTCAACGGCCAACACAGAGAATAGGAAAGGATGGAAAAGAGAAATCTGAGAAGCAACAAATAATAATCTACGAGAAATTGGGGGAAAAAAAATAACAGACTTTAGATTTCTTATTATTCAATCCATTAATCCTCGGTTGGAGAAATAGGATACAAAAATATAATTTTACAAGAAATATACAAAATTTTACAATTAAGAATTGAAGGACAAAAAGAGGGAAGATAAAATTCAATCTTAAAGACACTACGAGGAGAAGAAGAAGAAGAAAAGTAACCATCTGCGGACACATTAAACAGAGGATGGATGTAGAGAATATTCAATTCTATATACATTTTCTTTTGTTAATTTATTTTAAGATTATTTGTCTTTAATTATGTACCTTATTTTGTTCCCTTTTAGTGTCCTCAATCGAAGACAAATGGAAACAACAATAAATATAAGACATGACACACATGCCATGGATCATCAAGGAAGTCAAAAACGATACACAGAAGAGATTGGGGAAGAGGCGGGGAGTGGGGGAGAAGAATTCAGCGCCAAGGTTTGATAATTCGAGGAGTTCTCAAGAAAAGACAGAAAAAGAAGAGGGGGATCAAAGTTAACGGGACAGAGGAAAGATGGAAAACCTCACGCAGAACTAAAGTAGTAAATCGCACCAATTAAAATTAAATCTGATTTTGAGAGGCATCGCAGATGGTTATCCGAAAATTAGTAGACAGAAAATGTTTTGCGTGAGTGTAAAGTGGAGGAAATGTGTGTGTGTGTGTGTGTTGGTCGCTGGCCTTGATTGCAGATGGAAAGAAGATGCTGCTTGCGCATGCGTGACGCTGACCTCTGGACTCACGACCTGGCCTGGCTTTTATGTAAACTCGACTGGTAATTGGCAGGCCTCGGCCATGCATGTGCACTTTCCTTCCTCCCTATTGATAGCGGCGGGGTGGATAATTGTTTCGTAATCCCGTCTGGTCGAGGTTATAATCTGCCCCAATTGCAGACCCCCCCCCTGCACGCCCCCGTGGGAGGTCACACAACCAAACCATACTGTCCGTGCCCTTGTTGGGCTTTTTCCCCTCCCTCCCCCCTCTTTCCCTTCCCTTCCCCTCTATCACCCACCAGTTTCCCCCCGGGCCCTAACTTTCCTCCTCGGTCCTCTCATCACAAATCAGCACTGACAGCGTAGTTAATTATAAAAAAAATTAGCAACTGCCCACTGCAATAACCATTAGGCAATTTCAACTTGGTCCATTTAACTCGACATTTTTCTGCATAATTAAAATTTTATCGTTACGACGGTCAAGGAAACTGCTTCATTACAAACATTAATTGATTGACATTACCTACAATAGTAAAAAAAAAAATTTGGTCAATATGTATGTCAGCTATAGGCGTCAAAAACTATTGGTCCAAATTTGACCCAATTAGGCAGGCACACGTGTTCCTCATGGCCCTGAAGTTGCCCATGATTTTTAAAGTTTTTAATTATGCTGCAGTTATAAATGTTAAAATTAACTCCGTTTTGTTGGTTGCACTGGGGTTGGCTCAACCGAAAAATTCTATTTGGTTAAGAAACAGGGGGACTAAATCTGATGAAGAAGAAAAGAAAAAAAAAAGAGATTTTCCAATATGTTTCATATTTAACATGCCTATAAATTGAGTACAGTGAAAAAAGAAGCTTTCAATCAAAAGGAAGGAAGGTTTAGTAACATTATTATTATTATTATTTACTTAGCTGCTATTTCCCCGGTAGTTGCTATATACAAAGAAAAAACAAATACAATTACAAAAATAAAAATACATATGACACTAAGGAACGATTTTGAATTGAAGGTTTTGATCTGAAAAAGAAAAGTGAAGTCAGGAGTCTCACAGAAATCACTTCACTGTACTGTAAGCACTTCACTGATTCTATATAAAAAAAGGGTTTTCTTCAGAAGAATTTTATTTAATATGGTTGGTTCTAATTTAATAAACTATTACTGTTTTTTTTAGAAAAATGTTTTTTTCTCAGCTTCATGATTTTTGGTACCAAAAATCATCTATACCTCACTAATATTAGTATATTGTCTTCATTCTTTTTGTACATAGTCAACATGTTGTTACCTTCAAATACGAGTATTAGGTTCTTAAATTTTTCGAGTGGTTTAAGTGAAAAATAAAAGTTTTTCATTGTGCTGAAAATTGTTAAGTAACCGTATGGTAAAAAAAAATTCTCCCCGCTCCCTCCCCTCCAGTTTTATTTAATTTCAAAAATAATACTGACAATTAACATATACAGGTAAAGAAAGTAAAAAATATATATTCAAGTACATAACGCAGGGAACATTTTCAAAACTGCCAAATTTTTAAAAATAATTCTCAAAATATCTCAACAAAAACAAAAAAAGCAAGTTAACAGGAAATTTTTATTTTACATTCTTACACCACATGTGCGCGTTGTTAACACACATTTAAAATTTCTGCTCAGTATCAAATTATTTACAGTGTCCCTTAAGCATAAACTGTTTGAATTATGAATGAAGTTCCGTTGTAAACCTATATTTCATTACATTCATGCTTTATTGCTTTATTATGTACGTCAACTCGGGCAGCGCCGGGTTCTTAAGAAAGTTTTAATCTTTTTTTTTTGTAAATGAGGATTATTTTAATTGCCCTAGTAAATGTTTAGATTCGAACCCTTCAGAACCCTGACCAGGCTACTGAGATTCTATCAAAATAATGACCTATTTGGTTAATGGACCAGTTTATTTTTCATTTTTTTTTAGTGGTGACGTATTTTAGTTTGAGTGACGTAACGAGCGTGACGTCACAGGGTTTCCGCCGATGCCTCCAAATTATTTGACTTTAAAAATAATGAGTAAGTGGATAATATTTTCTTCCTTTACCTAGATTCGAACCCTTCAGAACCTTGACCAGGCTACTGAGATTTGATTAAAATAATAGCATTTTTGGTTAATGGACCAGTTTATTTTTTATTTTTTTTAGTGGTGACGTATTTTAGTTTGAGTGACGCAACGAGCGTGACGTCACAGCGTTTCCCAGATGCCTCCAAATTATTTCACTTTTTTTTGAAAAAAATGAGTAAGTGGATAATATTTTCTTCCTTTACCTAGATTCGAACCCTTCAGAACCCTGACCAGGCTACCGAGATTCTATCAAAATAATGACTTTTTTGGTTAATGGACCAGTTTATTTTTTATTTTTTTTGTGGTGACGTATTTTAGTTGGAGTGACGTAACGAGCGTGACGTCACAGCGCTTTGCCCCGATGCCTCCTATTTATTTCAATTTTTTTTAAAAAATGAGTGAGTGGATAATATTTTCTTCCTTTACCTAGATTCGAACCTTTCAGAACCCTGACCAGGCTACTGAGATTTGATTAAAATAAGTACTTTTTTGGTTAATGGACCAGTTTATTTTTTTGTGGTGACGTATTTTAGTTTGAGTGACGTAACGAGCGTGACGTCACAGCGTTTCCCAGATGCCTCCAAATTATTTCAGTTAAAAAAAATGAGTAAGTGGATAATATTTTCTTCCTTTACCTAGATTCGAACCCTTCAGAACCGTGACCAGGCTACTGAGATTTGATTAAAATATTGACTTTTTTTGGTTAATGGACCAGTTTATTTTTATTTTTTTTGTGGTGACGTATTTTAGTTGGAGTGACGAAACGAGCGTGACGTCACAGCGCTTTGCCCCGATACCTCTAAATTATATCAATTTTTTTCAAAAAATGAGTAAGTGGATAATATTTCTTTCCTTTACCTAGATTCGAACCCTTCAGAACCCTGACCAGGCTACCGAGATTTGATTAAAATAATAGCATTTTTGGTTAATGGATCAGTTTATTTATTTTTTTGTGGTGACGTATTTTAGTTGGAGTGACGCAACGAGCGTGACGTCACAGCGTTTCCCCCAATGCCTCCAAATTATTTCACTTTTAAAAAATGAGTAAGTGGATAATATTTTCTTCCTTTACCTAGATTCGAACCCTTCAGAACCATGACCAGGGTTACCGAGATTCAATTAAAATAATGACTATATTTGGTTAATGGACCAGTTTATTTTTTTGTGGTGACGTATTTTAGTTTGAGTGACGCAACGAGCGTGACGTCACAGCGTTTGGGGGGGCCCCGATGCCTCCACGAGTGAGATATTTAGGTCTGTGTGAGTGTGTGTGTTACATGTGCGCTGCTGCCGGAGCTTATTGTGATGCTAATGTGGATTGTTAAAAGCAAATAGCGTTCGTTTCTCAGGCATTGTCTCTGGAGGTGAAGACGATTACGAGCCTTGCCACACCACAAGAAGCTTCCGCAGACGCTCCGGAACTGGCAGGCAGCACTCTCACCTTACACACTCTCCTCTCCTCTCCCTCCCACCATCTTGTCACGTTTCCTCATTCATTAACATACGGCGCAACTTATACACCCACTGACGTCATCATCGTCGGAGACCTTCCTGCAAGGCAACCAAGGAGACAGAAAAGTGAAAAAAAAAAAACAAGGTATGTATTTATGGAGCAGACCAGACAACGAAAAATACTAACATAATCTCGTAACATTTAAAACCATTTATACAATTGCATAATGAAATACAAATTTGAAATGAAAATCTAGCGTAAGATAGATAATAAAAACAAGGGGAAAAAACAAGCTATAATTATCTGGAGCAGAGTAGCCAACGCAATAAAAAACTAAGATAATCTCGGAGCATTTGAAACTATTTATAGAATTGGTTAACCAAATAGAGATATAGATAGATTGAGAGAGATAAATATAGAGAGATATATGATGATTGAGAGAGATACACACAGAGAGAGAGAGAGAGAGAGAGAGAGAGAGAGAGAGAGAGAGAGAGAGAGAGAGAGAGAGAGAGAGAGAATCAAGCGTAAAATAACGAAAATAAGTAATAAAAGCAAGGGAGGAAAAAAACCAAGCTATGAATATCTGGAGCAGAGTAGCCAACACAAATAAAAAACTAAGCTGATCTCCGAACATTTAAAACCATTTATAGAATTGGTTAACGAAATAGATAGATATATAGATAGATTGAGAGATAGAAAGATAATGATTGAGAGTGATAGAGGTAAAGAGACATGGAGATAAAGAGATAGATTGTGACAGAGAGAGATTGACACAGAGAGAGATACAGATAGGGAGAGAGAGAGATTGAGTTAGAGAGAGAGAGAGAGAGAGAGAGAGAGAGAGAGAGAGAGAGAGAGAGAGAGATCGAGATCGATATATATATATATATATATAGAGAGAGAGAGAGAGAGAGAGAGAATCTAGCGTAAAGTAACGAAATAAGTAATAAAAACAAGGGGCGGAAAAACTAACTATAAATAGCTGCCGCAGAGTAACCAACACAAAAAAACTAAGCTGATCTCCGAACATTTAAAGCCGTTTAAAGAAATTGTTAACGAAATAAAATTTTGCAAAATCTAGCGTAAAATAGCAAAATCATAATAAAAACAAGGAAGAAAAATAACAGCTATAAATATATGGAGCAGAATAGCCAACACAAAAAAACTAAGATAATCTCGGAACATTTAAAACCATTTATAGAATTGGTTAACGAAATAAAATAAGAAAATCTAGCGTAAAATAACAAAATCGCAAAATATGTAATAAAAACAAGGGAGGGAAAAAACCAAGCTATGAATATCTGGAGCAGAGTAGCCAACACAATAAAAAACTAAGCTGATCTCCGAACATTTAAAACCATATATAGAATTGGTTAACGAAATAGATAGATATATAGATAGATTGGGAGATAGAAAGATAATGATTGAGAGTGATAGAGGTAGAGGTAGAGAGACATGGAGATAAAGAGATAGATTGTGACAGAGAGGTTGACATAGAGAGAGATACAGATAGGGAGAGAGAGATTGAGTTAGAGAGAGAGAGAGAAAGAGAGAGAGATAGAGAGTGATAGAGATCGAGATAGAGAGAGAGATAGAGAGTGATAGAGATCGAGATAGAGAGAGAGAGAGAGAGAGAGAGAGAGAGAGAATCTAGCGTAAAGTAACGAAATAAGTAATTAATACAAGGGGCAGAAAAACTAACTATAAATAGCTGGAGCAGAGTAACCAACGAGAAAAAAATTAAGCAAATTTCGGAGCATTTAAAACCATTTATATAATTGGTTAACGAAATAAAATTTTGAAAATCTATCAAAACAGTAAAATAAGTAATAAAAACAAAGGGGGGAAAATAATCTATGAATATCTGGAGCAGAATACCCAACACAAAAATACTAAGCTGATCTCCGAACATTTAAAACCATTTAAAGAATTGGTTAACGAAATAAAATTTTGCAAAATCTAGCGTAAAATAACAAAATAAGTAATAAAAACAAGGGAGAAAAAAACAAGCTGGAGCAGAATAGCCAACACAAAAAAACTAAGATAATCTCGGAACATTTAAAACCATTTATAGAAAAAAAATTGAAAATCTAGCTTAAAATAAAATAAGTAATAAAAACAAAGGGGGAAAAAACAAGATAGTAGCCAACACAAAAAAACTAAGCCAATCTTGGAACATTTATAACCATTTATAGAATTGGTTAACGAAATAAAATTTGGAAAAACGAAATATGTAACAAAAAACAAGGGGAAAAAATAAGGTTCCCAAACCCTATTGAAAATATATAAAGACTCCCACAGAAAACATGGCAGGCATCTTGTAATATTTCAAATTTCGGAGGCATCCCCCCTCTCCCCACCTTTATCAGAAGGTCAGGAAGAAAATTCCAGCAGACGACTTTCTGATGAGGGGTGCGGGAGGTGCCTCCGAAAATTTAAAGAACTCCCAACGTTACAAGGCGCCTGACATCTGTGAACCTCAGGTAAGTCACCTTCTTTCTATCTCTCTTTCCTTTCCTTATTAATTGTTATATATATAACGTTGGCGAAATTTGGGAACTATGAGAAACCTTGATATCATTCCCCTGTGGAGGTTCCTGGAGCAGTTATTTCCTTTTATTTCGTACCGGAGTGAATATCTGTAATCCTCATCAGACATAATATGTGGAATGCTATGTATATATACAATACAATAAGATTGGAAATAAAATCTATTCGGGTAAATGTCCGTGATTTCGTTTCCCTCCGCCTCTTACTTTAGTGTTTTTGTGTTAGAGGTTCCCGTAGGAATGATTTCCGTTCGTCCCTGTCGGTCGTAGTTGAGATGGCGAGGAAGGAACGAGGCGAGGCGAGGCCCTCGAGGGCTCACCTCCAATCCCCGCTCATTTCCGTGTGTGACTCCTCACCTAAACCTCATTACGTCGCCTGGGGAGCCTCGCCAATTACACCCTCATCCCCGAAACGGAACACAAACAACGATTGCCTCCCACGGGCAACACGAAATTTACAGACCCATAGGAAAAATAAATAAAGTAAGGTAACAGTCGCACACACTCACACAATGTCAACCATTCCTTGATCACTGCGTCTGCGATATCGAGATATTATCGACGTGACGACGTCGACTAGACGAAAATACTTGAAATCTACAGAGAAACAACCACAACCGTAGAGAAGAGGGCGAAGTCAAAATGGACGACGCTGCCGTGTGAAAATCGTCTCATCAAATCTCAAGAATGAACGCTTTGGAAAAAAGAACTGATGGAGATAGTCTTAAAGTGAATTTTGGTCTTACGTCGACGAGAAGAAAGAAGATAGCGTTGCGCCCTGAATTTGAGATCAGTTGGAAGGAATTGATACTTCAGCGAATAAATAGAACAGAAACATCTAAGCAGAAACTTTAGCATCCTAATTTTCTTTTATAAATGTGAGATCCATTTGTAAAAATTTAAGCGATTGTTTATAGTTTACAGGAAAGAAGTAGAAACTCAGTAAGGACAAATCTTTGACTTTTGAAAATATTTCAAGTATTATGATTAAATTATTAAGACTAATTCATATTTCTTGGTAGGAATGAAACCATTTTCAAATAGATACATGGTTTATGCTCAAAGAAACTTCAATACTTGATTTCTAAAATTCATTTTTTAGACTTACTGTCTTTCTCCTTTGGACGGCAGAACAAATAAATAAAGGAAAACGTCGAAAAACTTTTTATTTCATTCTATTTACTTCCTTAAAATCTATTGGTGATTTATTAATTTTAAATTTTAACGTTATCCCCCCTCTTCACGCACACACGCCGCCGGGGTTGACCTTTACACCATAAAAATTTTAGTGGCCTACAAAAGGTTAATTCAAAACCCAAATTTCTGATAATAATTAAAAAGTTCTTTTTCTTCAAATTTTGTATTCTCATTTCTAGATTATCTTCATCTGCTTGAAATCTAAAAATTTTAACTTTAACGATACTCTGAGGAAATTTCTGAATTTTATTCAAGCGTCCCTTTGTGGTTTCTTTTTTTCCTCTCACGAAAATGCTGCAGGTTTAAAAATGGTACTTCGTAGTTTCACTCATTCATATGTGAAGTTTTTGTTGTTATTCTTCCAAAGCAAGGAAATGAGGGAGGGTAACTTTATTTTTAAAAAATAATTTGTATTGTTGACTTTGAAAGAAATTGGAAATTAAAACTAAATTATTTGTTTTTTTTGTTCGTATTAATTCTTGTCCATTTCCAAACAAGAACTTAAGGATTAGACTGTACGACATTTTACGATTTTTGTGCGTTTAAAAAGGATTAAAGTTGCTTATTCCTTTAGTAATTTTTAAGTGATGGTATAGTTGCTAAATAATAGCTGTTGGGTTGGAAAGTCTTTTTCACGTTTCGACTGCTAAGTGGGGGAAAAGAAAAATGGTGACGAATGACGGCGTAGAAGTTTAGTCGAAGTCCAACAATTTATTCGACCAGTCGACCGGGAAATTGCATTCGTGTATCTTCTTCTCCTACATATTCCTATTATTTCCTTTGTTCAACATTTCCTTTCTTTGGAATTATTTTTCATAGAAAATGGTGATGATGACGACGTCGTAGAAGTTTAGTCGAAGTCCAACAATTTATTCGATCAGTCGACCGGGAAATAGTAATCGTGTATCTTCTTTTACATATTCCTATTATTTCCTTTGTTCAATATTTCCTTTCTTTGCAATTATTTTTCATAGAAAATGGTGATGATGATGATGATGACGACGTAGAAGTTTAATCGAAGTCCAACAATTTATGCGACAAGCGACAAAGGATATAGCATTCGTGTTTCTTCGTCTAAATGTTCCTATTACTTCCTTTGTTCTACATTTCTTTTCTTTGCACTTATTTTTCATAGAAAATGGTGATGATGACGACGTCATAGAAGTTTAGTCGAAGTCCAACAATTTATTCGACTAGTCGACCGGGAAATAGCATTCGGTGTTTCTTCGTCTACATGTTCCTATTCCTTCCTTTGTTCAACAGTTCCTTTCTTTGGAATTATGTTTCATAGAAAAGTCATTTCCTTATTTTCTTACAGTAGCCAACACACAAAATGGCACGAACGGCCGGCAGCGTGGCGTGTTCGCCATTTCTCCCCGGAGACTAGATGAGTGATGATTTCGAGTGAACAGCTGTGACTTTACAAGTGTAACCGCGTGTTGTTTCTCCCTTTTATCGTCGTTGCACAATCTAGACGACATTAATAGGCTTGACATTTAAAAGAGGCCAACAAATTGTTCCCCCCTTCGAGATAGCGCGACCATCAGATTTGCGGTAAAATATTGCGAATTTATTCATATGTTACGACTTACTCATGTCTGGCTGGATATCATAATAGGTGACCAAACCTCTCTCTCTCTCTCTCACTCACACACGACTTCTCTCACACCTTCAACCCCGATATTTCGGCATCAAGGAAATTTGGGTTGTCACATGGGAAAAGGAACGCCGAAAATAATTCAGAAAAAGTAAAATATCGCGCTTTATTGATTTAATTTGCTGAAATAAACACAAAAAAACTGGCGAAATATGAGAAATTTCATTCAATTTGTATAGGTTATTACTTGCACGTCATATAAGCAACTATGTTATTTAAAATACATAAAAACACGACAAAAAAGTCGGCATTAAATATATCACTATTATTCACAAAAGCGACGTTTCATCTCCATTTTGAGACTTCCTCAGGCTTACTTCAAACATAATATTGCAATAAATTAAATACGAGTTCTATGTTACAGTTTATTTCTTAGTTCGGAAATCAACTTCGTGTATTAATTTACATTTCATTTTATTTGAAGAAACAACAACTGAAGGATTACTAAAATTTTTATTATTCGTTATACTTCATTTTCCAGACTTATATAGGCAATTAATTAATGTTGATATTTTTCGTCATTACAGTCGGATGATTTTCAACATAATTGTTCTTATTCTTTTACCAGTGGTCCTTCACTGGCTTCATCTTATCAAATAATAACTGTAAAATTCCAAAAATACCATGCGTTTGTGAAAGAAAATGAGGAAGGATCAGTAAGGAATTTTTTTGGGGGGATAGGAAGTAACGAGGGTGATACTGGAGCAGGCAACTCACCTTTAATAGCATAGGAAGGGAGTAAGAAAGGTGGGAGATGTAGTGGAAGGTAGAGCAAGGTTGCATTTTTGGGGTAACAGGATACATGAGGGTGATTCGGAAAACAGTCATAGAAACGGAATGTGGAAGGTAGAGCAAGGTATCGAAGGGTTCACTATAGCCCCCGGAGCATTGTTTAAGGATACTACATTTTTGGGGGGGTTAACAGGTTACATGAGGGTGATACTGAAACAGGAAACTCCCCTTTAATATCATAGGAAAGAGATTGGGAAGTGGGAATGTGAAAGGCCATGAAATGTAACCAACGATTAACTAGGACCCACGCTTTAATTTAAGGATCCTACTTTTTTTTCCTTAACAGACTACATGAGGGGGATCCTCGAACAAGTCACTCCCCTTTAATAAAATACGAACGGAATTTAAAAGGGGAAATGTGGAAGGTGGAGCAAGGTAACCAAGGGCTCCCGGACGATAGTTTTAAGTATCCTCATTTTTTGGGGGTGGGGCATCACGCTACATGAGGGTGATCCTGAAACAGAAAACTCCCCTTTAATATCACGGGAAGGAAGTTTAAAAGGAAGAAGTGAATGGATTAGCAAGATAATTTCTTTTTTGGTAACAGACAACATGCGGGTGATCCTGAAAAAGGCAACGTCCCTTTAATATCATAGGAAGGAAATAGAAAAGGGGAAATGTGAAAGGTAGACCAAGGTAGTCAAGGGTTGACCAGATGCCCCGGACTATAGATTAAAGGATCCTGTATTATTTTCGGATAACAGGCTACACGAGGATGATCCTGAAACGGGGAAACTTGCCTTTAATATCATAGGGAGGAAAATAGAAAAGGGAGAATGTCAAAGGTAGACCAAGGTGGGGCCACGGGTTGAGTTGGACCCTTGGGCTATACTCTTTAAGGAGCCTACTTTTATTTTTGATAACAGGCTACACGAGGATGATCCTGAAACGGGGAAATTTCCCTTTAATATCATAGGGAGGAAAATAGAAAAGGGAGAATGTCAAAGATAGACCAAAGTGGCCACGGGTTGAGTTGGACCCTTGGGCTATACTCTTTAAGGAGCCTACTTTTATTTTTTGGTAGCAGGCTACATGAGGTTGATCCTGAAACTGGAGACTAACTACCCTTTCAAATGAAAAATGGGGTTGGGAGTAGGGATGCGAGAAAGATTTCATAGGTTTAAAGCATATTTCAACTTAACCCTTGTTCGACGTGGTTGATTGTGCACGTCACACCTTTTGGTTTATTTTTATTTTATTTTTCTTTCGCAGCAAGTTACTTGTAAAAATATATAGAATTTGCAGTGAGACTAATTAGTGACTTGGACCCTGAGACTGACTGACTGACTGTTGTTTGGATGTTAGGATGGAAGACTGGAAGGCTGGAAGACTGGAAGGATGGATGGAGCTGCTCCATGTGGGCGAAGCGGCACGACCTGCTCGCGCTTGATTATTGTTATTACCACGGCGGGGTTACAGCGCATGAGTTTGACTTTTGAAATTGGATCGGTGCGGGTTGAGCGCCGCGGATGAGGTAAAGCACGACTCCACGCTCCTGCACTTTGTCGTCACGCACAAAAGTAATGTCGAAACTCGAACCACTCCGCGGCTGCTCCAATTCCGTGGGAATGAACAAGGAAAAAAAATAAAATAAGTGGAAGAGCAACGACAACTCGTCTTAAGACCAAGGACCGTGGGGGATGATTTTCGACTATTTTGAAGTTGTTGTTGTTGTTGTTGTCTGATGTAACCCTCCATGCCCACCTACTTTGGACAAGGCTTTACATTTCCGCACATCCTCCCTAATCTCCCTATCGTATTCCACCCTCGGCCTCCCTCTTCTGTTCTTACCCCCTTAACTTCCCTCCGATGCTAATTTTGCAAGATCCTCATGTCTCAAAACCCGGCCAACGTCCTCCATATTGTTAGCTCTTCCCCTATTCCGTTTATCACTTCCTGGTTACTGATTCTTATCCACCTCATCTCACGAGAATTTAGAAGGTCTCAGTAATAGATGGAAACATGTAAGGTTGTGCGCAAAATACATAGATAAAGCTTATAAGGGAGAACCACACAGAGGGGCCTGGAAAAGAAATAACAAACCATCTTACTACGGGCGGCGCCGAATTATTATTTTTTCAAAAAAATTGACCACTCGTGAAAAATTAAAGAAAAAGGGGCAACAACGCTCACAGACGTAGGAAAATTTTCATTTGTAAATAGGTCAATAGGCGATTGATTGGAATTCCTTCCTTGCCTCCTGTAGAATTACCGACGACTTTTCCGGGTAGCGTAAATCAGTTTAGGAATAGGCTAAGGAAAATTAAGTGAGTAGTAGTATTTTTTAGAATCAGTGAAGTGATAATAGTGAAGTCCAGTGAAGTGATTTCTGAGTGACTCCTTTATTTTCTTTTTTTTTCCTTTTTCAGATCAAAATCTACACTTCTAAATTCTTCCTGGGTTCGATTCCCTGGTCCGGTTGACATTTTCCCATTCTTGCCTTTCTTCTAAAAAATTAACTATATGCTTCATTGGGCTGAAATTGAGCATTCCCATTAACTTAGCTTAGAATTCTTCCTTAGTGTGATTTGTGTTTTCTTTTTGTAATTGTTTTCGTGTTTTTTTGTATATAGCAGCAGCCACAGGGCAAATAGCAGCTAAGTAATAATAATAAAAAATCTCATTCGCCTACAGCACCACATTTCAAAGGCTTCTATTCTTCTCCTTTTCCGCAGCTCCTATCGTCCTCCTTTCGCACCCACACACAACGCCACGCTCCATGCCAAAATTTTTATCAACGATTATATTTTTTATTAGCCGTACGTAAATTCCTCTTCCTTGCTATCCTGTGTCATACTCTAGCTGTTATGCTGCTCAAGTAGAATACCTCAACTTCCTTCAAAATATCCCTTTCCCAATCTAACAGCCTTTTTTATCTATTATTTTCCCATGACAGACCCTTCAGACGTATCCCGAAGCACACCCATGTATTTAATTTTTCTTTCTGTCTTAATTAAGTCTGTCTGATTATATATGTCCCTGTACTGTGAGCATCGGTTATGAATAAGCAAATAGTTTTAGGGTGTGTTGACAAGGTTACTTTAAGAATAAACTGGGGGCCATGTCCGACTTGGAGTGAGATCCAGTTTATTGGTTATAACCGTGAAGATGTGTGACGGCGTAAAAGTCGGTGAAGCGTGTGTTCTGAGGCCGCTGTGATAGACTCTTTACGGGTTTGAAGGACATCGTAAACGCAAACACAAACACACACAGAGAGAGAGACAACCTTGTCTCACATTGTGATCAGTGGGGCGATGTCGAGAGACAAGATGACTAACAACCGCAGCGCCACAACATCAAAATACACAAATGATCAAATACAACAATCAGAAACACGGACGTATGTAAGGAAATATTTTCAATCCAAGAAACTCTTCAGAATATATTTTCCTTCCCCCGCCCTCCACAAATTCCTCCATTCCCTTAATTACTTATTTTCCCAATACCATATTTTTCAGTTTATATAAATTCCGTTCATTTTTTTAAAAAATATTATATTTTATTAAGACGATGTCTAGAAACAACTTTATCGAAATTTGGTCGAAATGTGTGATATTTTGGAATATTATATGCAATTAAGAGGATGTCTAGCGACAACTTTATCGAAATTTGGTCGAAATGTGTGATATTTAACTTTATCGAAATTTGGTCGAAATGTGTGATATTTTGGAATATTAAATGGAAATAAGAGGATGTCTGGCGACAACTCTATCGAAATTTGGTCGAAAAAAGGTGGTACAAACAAACTTGCGAACGATTTTTTTTAAAAAAAATAATATCATAGCGGTTCAGGGTAGTTTGCGCCAAGTCTACGAAACAGGAAGAATAAAATAAGGTTTTAGGAACAACAAAATTATCGCTATACAGAGGAAGACTGGAGCTGAGAGATGTAGGAAAATTAGTTGAGTGTCTCATGTGTACCAAATCGAAATTTGGTAGAAAAAGGGTGGTACAAACAAATTTGAGAACAAAAAAATTTTAAAACTTCATAGCGATTCAGGGTAGTTTGCGCTAAGTCTACGAAACAGGAGGAATAAAATAAGGCTTTAGGAACAACAATTATCGCTATACAGAGGAAGACTGGGACGGCTGAAAGATGTAGGAGAATTAGTTTAGTGTCTCATGTGTACCAAATATTAATGAAAATAATATGTAGATGGATGTAACGTCAAATAGAATGGGATTTAGGAGTTTGGACTCTACTTCTAATCTTAGAAGACACGATTAGGAAAAAAACAGGCCCACGTTCGTGGTATTTGAAGATTAGGGGAAAAATAACATTTGATAATGTTAACTGGAACAAACTATTAATATATTTTTCTCTTTCCCCTTCCAAAAAAAATTCCCCCATTTCCATAGAATTTTAAGTTATTATTTTCCTAATATCATTTTTTTCAGTTTATGTAAATTCAGTTTAACTTATTTTTAATTATTATATTTTATGAAGATGTTGTCTAGAAACAACTTTATCGAAATTTGGTCGAAAGAGTTGGTACACACAAAAAATTTGCAACGAAAGAATTTGTTGCCAGTAAATTATTTATTGTCTTTATTTACCTATCTTTTAGCGTGTCTGATCAAGTTATCTGTTATTTTGTGGTTTTCTTCTCATGACTGCCTCCATTTAATTCTAGTATCATTTTTTATTTCTCTACTATAATTTATAGAATTCAGTGATTTATTTTATTTGTGACATCTTTCAGAGAATAAAATGACGTAAAAATAGTTTCCTGTACTTTTAGGCTTACTTGAGCCGGAATAAAAAACGTTTGTATGTTTTCCCGGTACGATAAAGGTTGAGAAACTGGCCTATTGAGAAACCTTTGCGGGATGATGATTTAATTTACTTGTCACGTCTTTCAGAGAATAAAATGACGTAAAAATAGTTTCCTGTATTTTAGGCTTACTTGAGCCGGAAAAATAACATTTCGATGTTTTCCCGGTACGATAAAGGTTGAGAAACTGGGCTATTGAGAAACCTTTGCGGGATGATGATTTAATTTACTTTGTCACGTCTTTCAGAGAATAAAATAACTAAAAAATACAGTTTCGTCTAGTTGTAGGCCTACTTGAACCGGGAAAAAAAACATTTCTACGTTTTCCCGGTACGACAAAGGTTGAGAAATTGACCTATTGACAAACCTATACGCGATGATGACCCTCTTCTGCGATGTACGGGGAGGAAAAAAACATGGCCGGAAGAAAACTTATAATGAACAACGTTCGCTCCACCGGATCTGTTAATGAGAGAAGACTGCAAAACACTTCCCTGTCTTCGCCGATCTTAATTATTCCACTTTATTTACGAGGAAACATGGAGTAGTTGGCGGGGAGGGAAAGGGTTGTGGGGGGGAGCGGCGGGAAAAAAAGGAAAACATCAGGAAAGAGGTCTCCGGAGGAGGAGAGAAGAAGCACTGCTGACAAAGTATTGTCGTATTTAGGAGGACGGTGAGCGGCGACGCTATAATTATTATCGGGAAGATTTGGCGAGACGATGCAGACAGACAGACGGACGGACGAGTGGAGTTGAAAGGATGGGGGTCGGGGTGCTATTTTTTTTCGCTCCCACATCGCCCTTTCAGAAGTGGTTTGATCACCGACGGAGGATTTAGCAGTCGTCCAGCAATTAAAATCCCTGTTTTGATCGGAACGAACGTCAAAATGTACTTGAGCGACAAAAGAGGTCTCGCTCTGTTCTTCATCGAAAGCCCAACACTACACTCTACAAACTAGAAATTTTAGGACAAGAACGTTCCGTGTGCATCCTTGAGAGGAGAGAAGACTCAAAAGAGGAGAACGATCAGAGGTGGGGTGAGAGGGGGAGGAGGGGGCAGAGAAATTTTGAAGTCAAGAATCCTCGGGAAAATGATTAGAGGATGCCAGATAAAAATGGCCGGTGAATAAATTAATGACCTGGACTGGCTGACAAGTAGGCATGGATAATTAAAATGACTTTCCATCTTTGTTCTTATCTGGGTCCTGACTTAAAAAGGATATCTAAAAGACGCTACTGGGAAAGTTTAAAATGGTTTAAGGCCTAAATGTATCAAAAAAATTAATTTCAAGAAATCCAAAATTTCAGTTCGCTGAGATCAATAAAAAATGTAGAGTATTTTAATCAGAAAAATATTTATTTCCATTTAACTATGTATATTCATTCTTTTATTTTCTTCTTGTAGAATGAACTGAGGAGGTCGTGAAAGGTGGGGGACGAAACGAATTCTAGTTAAATTATACTTTGTGTGACTTTTAGTCCTTTCTATTTCAATTGCAATATTAAATCTGATTCATTTATTTACTCAATACACAAATAATAATATTACAAAAATAAGTGCCCAGGCAAAATTAATATAGTAACATAAAACCTAATACCTAAGAATATCAGATTTAATAAAAAGCACAACTAAAGTGAGTAAAAAAAGAAAAACATTCTACCCCCAAAGTATTGATTATCTACTCAATAGAAAAGATAATCGAACATAACATATATACATAAATATAAATATTTTAAAGCTATTAATATAATAAATTGAACAAAAAGGAAATAAAAGAAAAGTGAACGTTTTTTTTAAAAAAAATAGTAAAAAATTGATTACACAACTATTATAGTAAGTACATTACAGAAAAAATAATTATTGTAAAACTAACATTTAACTCCAAAATATCTTTCTTTATATTATTATTGTTGAATACGTATGTGAATAAATATTGTTTTGAGCTGAAAATTAGTTGATTCACTATTTCATCTTTCTCTTTTCAATATACAGTCAATTTCCTTTTAGGCTAATAATTTTTTTTATATTGTCCATATAAACTCATAAATTTCCAATTTTCCTACGTGTAAAAGCTTTGAGGTAAAAGACAGAAACAGAGATAGGGAGAAAAACGAACAATAATGCAATTTAATGAGATACAAAAGGAGTGGTAGCGAAAGAAATGGAATGGATAAAAAATAAATGATACGAAAAGGAAAGGAGATACAAAGAAAAGGAAATAAAGGCATTAAAAAAAGGAAATAAATAAAGAAAAGGAAAGAAAGGAATAAGAAGTAAGCAAACAAGGGAAGAAAATCAAAGTAAGTAGAGAAACGAGGAAATGAAAGGAAAAAACGAAACAGACAAACAACTTAAAGAAATGAAGACTCACCCACGTGAATAATATGCATGACGAGTTAACCCATTAGATATTTGCGTCCTGCATAAGGAACTGAAAAACCGTGTCCATACAACTCATAATTTTCTTCTCGCTGCAACCGATTGGCTGATTTAGTGCGCAATGATACAACAGTTTCAAACAATTTCTCACTTGTCAAAATCTCCGGCTGGAAAAAAATGGGACCACATAGGAACACGACAAAAAATCTTCCACTTATTTAATTACTACGAGGATAACTTGAAATGAACTGCACTGAAATAAAAACCCATACTTTGAAATTATTTAAATATATCTATTTTAAAATTGTTTCCTAATAGGTAAAAGAAAATCGGTATTCTAATGGGAAGAAAATTTATTTATTAACGAGAATATGACCCAAAAAAAATATTAGACCATCACTGACTCTCCGACATTCCACGACTGAATTGTCGACGCCAAGTGGGTCTGATTGGGCCAGATTATTTACTTTGGAAGTAGAGAGTTTCCACGCACCAGTTTCCGCTTCCCCTTCGCCTCCCACCTCCCCCTTATCTGAGAGACTCCACATTTGCCATTTAAAATAGGGACGCGAGGTCTAGGACCTGAGTGAAAGAGAGAGAGAGAGAGAGAGAGAGAGAAACGTCGTTGTTGGTTGATGGATAGGAGAAGATAAGCAGCTAGCTATCTGCTCCTCCACCAACCCAAACACAACGGTCGGTCGGTCGGTCCGTCCTCTTCTTCTTTCACTTTCCTTTAAAGATATTTGTCTTCGACGGACGTATCACGAAATGATTGATGCCGTTTCTTCCGCGAACGGAAACGAAATGCACACCACAAGCATATGCAAAGTCTCCTCCGCCGCAGACCACGACGCGCCTCTTTTGTGTGATGGTCCAGAGGATGATGATGATGCTGCTTACAACAACCCTCCTGCCTCCCTCCCCCCTCTCCCCCTTCAAAGATCAATGAAAACAGGGAAATATATTTTTTTGTGTCGTCCATTTGTTGAAAGTTGAAGACTATGGGAATGTTTCCCCCCTCCCAACCCCCAAACATAAACGATGCTGGAGATGTTAGAGAGAAGAAGGCCGACCATTGATAGAGTAAAACACTCCTTGTTCTTTTACCGCTGAACAGATTTCTCCAGTATTACAACTTAGAACACTTGACTCAGGTTGGACGACTTCTAACAGAAAAAATAAGGAATAAGGAGTCTGAGACACTCGATCTACAAGTTCAAACCAAACAAAACATAATACTACGCACCATCACAAACTCTCCCTGGCTGGTACCTAAGAAATTCCGTCATCCACCATAACATCAAAAAATTCCCAATGTAAACTGGGTAATCTCCAAATCCATAACAAACCTAATCAAAAGCGCGCAACTCAACCACCCAACAAACCCCACGATCCAGCAATTTCATAACAATCCTCCTCCACCTCCAACTTCCAATTGACCTCATCCTTCCTTCCTTCCCCCTGATCATTCAGGCACATCCTAACCCACCCACTTTACCATCATTCCCGAAGACCACATCCTCATTAATCCTCCAAAAATCAGTTCAATCCTCACACACCCACGTCAGATACAATTAAACCCAACCTGTTCGGCTAAAGTAGTTTAATAAAAACGGATTAACCTACCCTCATGTAACCATGTAAATTATATACAATATTTTATTTTCATGTTTTTTTTTGTGTTTTTATATTGTATATACTGTTTCGAAATTAGCACAACTGAAAATGTGTAAAGATAATAGTTTTTATAAATTAATAAGAAAAAAACGGGGTTTGGATATAACGGTGTTAGCTGCTTCACGTGTTGTTGTTTTCGTCGTGTGTGTGTGTGTGGTTATCTCTGTATTGCGATTAAGCGGTTATCGCGGGTGTTGCTAGGGGGTTGGTTGGGGGTGGGGGATGATCCCGGCTGTCAATTTTAACCCTCGCGAGCTAATCCCGCGCCATTAGCGGCGGATTGCCGAGGCGCGGAATGTGGCAGACACCTGTGCCTCCACCTCCCCTTCACCACACACGTGTATAGAGATACGGTTGGATAGCCGAGATTGCCGCCCCCGCCTCCGCCACAACTGCCGCCTCCGCCTCTGAGGAGGATCAAACAATGCTAAATAACACTCGCAATATCGCGAGGGTTCATCGCCGACATGGGTCAAGTAGTGCCGCGCTCTTCACGCACGACTAGTTTAATTGTTAGATTTAGCTATAACGCGTCGGTAATACAGTCATGAAACTGAAATAACGTGCTGGTTGCAGCTGTGTATGTGTGTGTGTGTGTGTGTTTGCACGGCTTTCCTGTGCATTGCTCTGCTTTCCTGTGCCGTGCTCTGCAGAGCTCATCAACGACACAACCGTCGTCGTCGCCGCCGCCGTCCGCGGTCCCTGTCCCCGTCCTTTCTAACGGTAGACGTCACGCGGTTTAACGCTTATTTGAACGCCGTGTGAAAAACGTGATTATTTATCCTCGCTTTACGAGGACGTGAGATTAACATCAGACACACAATCACACACACACACACACACATAAGCTCTCGTGAGACAGCAAAACAGCCGCCACTCGTCCGTCGTCACGACGTAACTGCTTCCGCAGCCCACAACGGATTCTCCAATCCCGTAAAGTATTTTTTATTTTTTACTGATCCTTGTCATCCCATTCAATTTTCGTTACGCCCCATACAAGTGGAAAAATATAGTTCCACGTCACATGTAATGTCAAAATTTTCCTGTATGCCGATGATAATGCAGTATTAGACGAGACAGAAGAAGAAGACTTGGAACACGAACGTGGTGCTGGAGGAAGAGTTCAACATAAGGATTAATAGAGGAGAAAACCACGGTTGACGGAGTGTGGTATGGGAAACAGTGGGAAAAAAGGGCTGTTAGTTTGCGAAAGAATTTTTATTTTAATTTATGTATTGAATAGCTGATGAAGAAAGTTTAAACGGAATATGGTAAATGAATCATACCGCAAGGAGAAGAAATAAAAACTCTATACGTTGATATTGTAGTATTAGGGGAATCAGGAGAAGACGACTTGGAAACCTCATAAGAAATGGCATGAACATGTAAGAAGAGTTCAATATAAGGATTATATAAGGATTATTAAAGGGAAAACCAAGGAAGATGGAGAGTGATATGGGAAAACAGTGGAATAAAAAAGGGCTGTTAGTTTGCGAAGGGATTTTTATTTTAATTTATGTATAGAACAGGCGAAGAAGAAAGTTAAAACGGAATATGGTAAAGGAATCATATTGCAAGGAGAAGAAATAAAAACTCTACGTTGATTTTGTAGTATTAGGGGAGTCAGGAAAGAAGATGGAAGGAACATGATAAGAAGAAGAAGAAAACGAATATGGTAAAGGAATCATACCGCAAAAAGAATAAGTAAAAAACTCTACGTTGATATTGTAGTATTAGGGAAGTCAGAAGAATACGACGTGGATATCAAAAAATAAATGGCATGAACGTGGTGCTGTAGGAATAGTTCAACATAAGAATTAATAGAGGAGAAAACCAAGGTTGAGGGAGTGTAGGATGGGAAACAGTGGAATAAAAAAAGGGCTGTTAGTTTGCGAAGGGATTTTTATTTTAATTTATGTATAGGACAGACGATGAAGAAAATTAAAGCGGAATATGGACAAGAAATCATCCAGCAAGGAAAATAAATAAAAACTCTACGTTGATTTTGTAGTATTAGGGGAGTCAGGAGAAGACGACTTGGAAACCTCATAAGAAATGGCATGAACATAGTCCTGTAGGAAGAGTTCAACATAAGGATTATTAGAGGAGAAAACCACGGTTGATGGAGTGTGATATGGGAAAACAGTGGAATAAAAAGGGCTGTTAGTTTGCGAAGGAATTTTTATTTTAATCAATGTATATGACAGACGATGAAGAAAGTTAAAACGGAATATGGAAAAGGAATCGTACTGCAAGGCGAAGAAGTAAAAAACTGTACGTAGAACTTTGAACAAATATTGGTGTCAACAGGTGACGGAGAGACAAGCATCGAGTAGGACAGAATACAGGTAAAGTGACTGATGCAACCTTGGCCGGTAAACGGATGCTGAAGAAGAAGAACAAGAAGAAGTAGTAGAAGGTACCATGAACTTATGTATCAAAGAAACGGCAGCAGGATTGCCAACCGGTTAGAATGAAAGAAATCAGTGGAAAATCTTTCGAATCTGATTTGTTCCGTCCTTCTCTTTCCTCCCGTGAAAGATGAAATGATCAAAGTTTGATACGGTCGTCGATTTTGATTACGCGAACTATTTAAATGAAAGCAATTTGCTATTTTCGACGATTGTCGACGAAGGACAGTTGACGAGGACTTCGTCGGGGCCAACAACGATGTCTCGAATAGTTGACGGAATACCCAAAAACATCTTCAACCAATTTTGGACCAGAAGAAACATTTGTCGGGTAACCCCCCCAGAGGTTAACACGCGACGTTTCGACGACTGCGAGCTCCGTTATCGTGTTAATCGCTGGGGTTACCCGCGCGTGTGGAAACCCGACGGCTGTTTCTTCAGCTACTGTACCGGGAAAACTTTCGATCTTGAATTTTGGACAAATTTATCCGACCGAGTCAATAGCCTTGCTGAAATGTTACGAGTGATTAGACAAGCCTGAGAGGTCCTTTTTAGGCTAATTTACCTGCGCGAGTGTCATTACCTGCGTGCGCAGCCTCTGCACGTGAAAGGATTTCTCTCCCCCTCTCCCACTCTTATTGACAGTGTTCTGACCGCTATAGACGTGTATGTAAGGCAAGGTAAGGCAAGGCAAGACAAGCACACCTGATGGGCGGAGTGCGAGCCTCGGGGGCCACACCCACCTTATGCACGAGTTGGCAACAATATCGCCCTCGGCCATTGTTGCGCACGTATTCCCACGGTCTGGCGTGAACTCGGCCTGTCACCTCGCGTGCAGTGCAACCAACCAACTCTCTCACTCTCCACCGTATCTCTCAAAACTCTACTCACACACACACACATCACATTCTCCATCTACGTTCCGCGAGGAGGTACTTTGTAAAGGGAGGTGGTTTTTATTGGGTAAAAATCCCACACACCGTGTAACTCGGGTTTCACGGCGTCTTTTGAAGATTTTCCCCTGCCCTCAATAAAAAAAAATCTACGTAGCAAACTGATCCAGTAATGCCACCGATTCCTCCGCAGGCAGCGCCACTCACAGGCAATAACAAGATTGACACTGTTACTCATTTTAAATATTTAGGAGTCATATTGGATCAAAATCAGGAAAATTGATTGTCGCATAGATTTTGTAGGTAGAAAGGTAACGAAAAAGATTACGGTTTGAACCATAATAACTAGTATAGTAGACATCTCTAGAGTAGGATTGCAACAGGCAAGGAAGAGTTTCGCGAAAAAGAGGGATTTTCTTACGGTGAGAATGTTAGGAAATCGATGAACGTAGTCTTTTCCCGATTCAGGCTATATGCCTGAAAAGATGGCCGCAGAAACGTTGTGTGTTTTCTTTTGGTTGGTTAACCGTGAAGACATTCATCCGTATTAGGAAATCGTTGCTAAAAAATATTTTTATGGAGCGTATGGCCTTGTAATATGGAGGGTGGGGGGGAACCTGGACGACAGGAGTTTGGGGAAATGAAAAGAATAGAAGTGGTGCTGCTGCTGTAGGAGAATGAGATGGATGAGGTGTAGGATGGATAGAATCACGAACGAGGAAGCTTCTGAACAAAATACGGGGGAAAAGCGAGCAATATGGAAGGACGATGACTAAGAGAAAGGGATAGATTAATAGCAGGCCACGTTTTAAGACACGAGGGTCTTGTAAAATTATCGTTAGATGGAAGTGTGTGTGTGTAAGGGTAAGAACAGAAATGGGAGGCCAAGGGTGGAATACTCTAAGAAGATTATGGACAATGTGGGATGAGGTAGTTACGTATAAATGAAATGCCATGCGCAGGATAAGTTAGCATGGAAGGTTGCATCAAATTAGTTTTAGGACTGAATACAACAACAACAACAACAACAACACTGATTTTAGGAGTGATATTGGATCAAAATCAGAAAATGGATTGATTTCGTAGGCAGAAAGACAAGGAAGAAGATTACGGGTTTTTTTACGTAGAGAAGGAGAAAATTTTTAACTAAGGAATCTAGAACTGTAATTTGTAACACTATTATACTTCCACACTCTTTTTAATTATTGTTCTACTGTGTTGTATGGAATACATAATTAATGTATGGACAGGCTTAACAAGTTTCAAAGCAGGTCATGAAGAGTCATCTTAGGTAAGAATAAAAGAAAATAGTGTCACAGTGAGGTTAAGAGAAGTGAATTATCTTTGTATCAAGGACTTTGTAAAATTTCATACAATGATATTGCTGTAACAATGTATTAATAATTTTCTTATAATAACTATGATAGAAACCCAAACAATGTTAGAAGTAAAGTAGAATTAGATTTAACAAGAGCAAGGTTATATATAAAACAGAAAAGTATATTTATTAAAGGCATAAAAGAATTTAACGGGTTGCCAATAGAAAATGGAACATGTAAAGACTGTTAGTAAATTTAAGAATGGTGTATTTAAACACCTGAGTACATGAAATGTAAAATGTAGAAGTGAGTAACATTTATTTGTTAAATAAATTCTTTATTGTCGTTATTATTAGTCTCCACTTCCTACGTTTCCCATGTTAATCTCTTCTTTATGGCGGACAATGGCGGCCTTGCCGACGTGTAAGGCGAATGACGTCACACCAGGGGATAAATGTGAACAGTTCGACCTTGTAAGAGAATCACGACGCTTGCGTACGTCCCATTGAGTAGAATATAAAGAAGTCGTTACGTGTGCGCAGATTTACATTGTAAGCGATAAAAATAGTAAACCCATAATTTAGGAAAAACGTAATTATACCCATACCGAAGACGACTGGGGCTGATAGATGCGAACAGCACAGGACAAGTAGTTCATAACTCATGCATGCTAAAAAACTTTTTTTGGGGGGTTAACAGGCTAAATGAAGGTGATCTTGAAAACGGCAACAGGCATGGGAAGGGAATTGAAAAAAAAGGGAGGGGGGAGTGCGGTAGGTAGAGCAAGCGGCGAGTTAGGAGAAGAAAAGAAAACAATTTAATATAGGAAGAATGTTAGGGACAAGAGACGCAACATTGACTACGCTACAAATTTTAGAAGGCAAGATAAGAAAAAAAAACCTACCTACGTTCATTTCATTACTAGATTTGGTTGAAACAATTACAACTATTTTATAGTTTTTTGATAATTGGATTTTTTTAAACAATAATCACACGCTCAGCTTTAAGATGACGACGGAGCACCTGGTCGTCGAAACGTCGCGTTTTCATCGCACCTGCACCCGAGAACTATCTCTGCAATAATTTGATTATAAACCCTGAAGAAGACGCGAATATGCGCCGAAACGTCGTTTAAATGATAAATAAAAAACTGTCTGTGAAAATTATTTAATTTTGTTAATTAATAGTTTTCATATTTATATTTTTTAAATTAATATTAATGCTGATAAAATTTATTTTCCTCCTCTACGTAATTAACCCCCATCTTCCTTATCTGTGTATATAAATTTTTTTAAATAACTTCTTCGTTACCTTATTCCTGTGATTTGAGACTAGACTCCTAAAGTTTTAATTTTTTATTATTTATTTATGACATAATTAGTCTGTTTTTTCTGGTACACCTATAACTTGGCCTTATCTTCTCAAACTTACTAAATTGTGTTACAAAAATTTCTTTCCTTTTATTTTTTATATAGTTTATCCTTCGTATAGCGTGGAATACAAAGTTAGTTTCTTATCGTAATTGTTCTTATTAACCAGGGAAGAAAACCAAACCCCGCCAATAGCTCTCACTTTTTCGAAACAAGAAGTATCCAAAACTACACGGATTTTTAACTCGGTTCATTTCGAAGTCTCGATGAATTCCGAGTTCATTTCAAAACGAATGGCTTGAATGAATTTAGGAAGAGGAATAGAGGGATGGAGGGATGGAGAGAAAGAGGGAGAGAGGGAGGGACGGGGAGAGAGATAGAGGATTAGAGGGAGAGAGGGAGAGACGGAGAGAGAGAGTGAGAAAGAGTGAGAAAGAGGAAGAGAGTCATTCACTGTGGTAACATTTTTGTCCTTATTTACGTGCTGCCCCCTACTGTACAACACGTCCTGTTATTACGTCCTCGCCAAGCCAGCAGGAAATACGCAACATTATCAGTCAATGTACACAGACAGAAATTTTTCTACTGCGGTTCACGCGGGATACAGAGAGAGAGAGATAGAGGGAGAGGGAGAGGGAAGAGGGAGAGAGAGATAGGGAGAGACAGAGATGGAGGAAGGGAGAAAGTTTGTCCTCTTTGGCGATCGGCTCCGTACCATTCACGGGGTAATTGAACCCCGAGATACAACGATCTTTCGCTTTAGCCAATTTTTTTTTATAACAGATTATAAGTGGAAAATTGTATGCTATAGCAATTTTCTCCGTTTACTTTAAACGTGTCCGTCATTTACCGAGTACTTACCAGGCGATAAAACGGATAAAGCGCAACTCTTCGCCATATTTCGTGAACTGGACGGACGGTCGCTCAAGTCCGTTGCAATGCAATGTGGAGGCTATTGATTACTGACCGTTGATTAGGAAAAAGGTGAGGGAAAATGGAACACCATAATGCAAACTCGTTGATTGTCAAACAGTCGGTCTATTTAGGTTTTTTTTAGGGGTTAACAGGCTACATGAGGGTGATCCTGAAACAGGCAACTCTCCTTCAATATCATAGGAAGGGATTTGAAAATGGGGGATGCGGAAGGTTAACAACAACACCGCCACCACCATTATTTTTGATAACAACTGCGACAGGAATTATAATTTTCAGAACGTGAATTAATTTGAAGAAAGTAATTATTTTAAAAAAAGTTTCCTGACCTCTCTCGTCGTCGTCGTCGAAACGTCTTACATAACTAAATACTCGACATATAACGTAAGGTCATAAATAGAAGTAACCAATACAAAAGATGAAGGAAAAATAAAGTCGAGAAAAGTAACTAATTTTCAGTTTTTTCTTCGAACTTTGTGGTTATGTTGCTGACGTACTAATTACTTTGTTTGCAGTTTAATTTGCCAATTTTTTAACCCAATTAAGAGAAATCTAGAAAAAGTTGAAACCTTTCAGCCGTAAGTATTTGTAAACTTGAGAGCGGAATCTCACTTCTAGGTTAATTTAACAATTGTTCAACCCAATTAAGAGAAACCTAGAAGTAGTTGAAACCTTTGAACCGTAAGTAATTATAAACATTACAGCCGTAGCTCACTTCTAGGTTAAGCTGAAAAAGAGTCAAGCTTTCAAGTCGAAGAAGATTACATTATTTTCTGATTCGATAATCTAAAATCCCTCAAATTAACAACAGCTTTTTTCATTTAATTCCAGTGACTATATTATTAAAAATTTATTGGTGCGTGTCTAAATTTATTTAATTATTTTTCATACATATTTCTTAAATTTTAGATTCACTATATTTAGTTCTTGTCCACTACATCTCTTCTCTTTTTCACCTTTCGTTCATCCTTTCTTCGTCTGAGCCTTGTCGTTGTTCTTGTCTCTTTGCGTTCTTCATTTCTCCGATTTATTGATATTAATGCAGCCGTTCTTCTACTCTTACTTTTTATGTTTACCGTTTTTCTTTACTAGTCTCATCAATTTTTTCTTTCCCCGATTATTATATAACACCTTCCTATTTTATATACTTACTTTGTATGTTTACCGTTGTTCTTTTCTAGCTTTCCTTCAAATATTTCTGTATCCGATTTGTTCTTAATTTTGTAACTTATTTTTTATCTTAATTCTGTATTTTTCTTATGTTATTTGACTTTGTTGTACGGTTGATTCTTATTGTATTGTCGGTTCTTTTGTATTATTTCTTTATACTTTCTGCTCATAAGGATACATGTTTCGTTTCCTTCTAAACTTCCAAATTTTTTCATTCAGTCTTTTCTTCTGCTTCTTTAATAAATAGCCACTTTCAATTCCTCCCATTTTGCTTTCCACTGTTCATATTTTTCTTGTACTTTCGATTTCATTCTCCTCTTATTTTTTTGTTCTTATCTATACGACTGTTCCATACATTTGCTATTATCTAATTTTTTCCTCTTCGTTTCTCTACTCTTTTGTTCATTTTCTCTGTCTTTGTTGTTTTGTGGAGACAAATTAGTGTGTTTTTTTAGAGATCTTTCTACTTTAGTATATTTATGTTTCGAACAATCTACGTTAGTGAGGGAAAATACTGGGAAAAAAAGGGAAAAATAGAGGAACAGTTTCGATTTTTTTGCAGAGGTGAGGACCAGGGGGATGAATGGACACTACTATGGAAGTCATCCGGAGAGGGATCGAAGTTTTAATAAAGAGAGAAGAGGAGAGGAGAGGGGAGGGAAGTAGTGCATAATGACGCTGTTTTACACGCCGCGGCGCTCCTTACCTCTGAATGACAAAAATAATATTCAATTTAGTCGTGGCTTTTAGTACAGTTACACAGGAAAGGCGAGATACCATCGCTAATTGCAGTCCATGCATCCGATTCCGGTAAAAAAAAAGGTAACGCAGTTGAAACAAAAAAAAATAAAAGGTAGTTTGGAGAGGAGGAGGAGGAGGTGGAAGGGGAGGGGGTGGGAGAGGGTCGAAAGGGGAAGTGAATAGTTTGTAATTATGGAATAACCCATAATCCGAGAGAAGGAGAGAGAGAGGGAGAGATAAGGGGGGGATAAAAAGGGAAGAGATGATGATAATAATAATAAAAGTGTGGAACTGTTTCTCCGATCTTAACTGGCCCCGGGAGAGAGAGAGAGAAACACTGATAAAAATCAACAAAAGGATACATTGTATGAAAATATCTCAGCGGTCTACTTCCTGGACAAACCATCGTGCTGGAACGAAGATGATTTAAAGGTGTGTGTGGGTGTGTGCCACAAGGCCACAACAACCCGAACAACAATGTCTGTCTGTCTTGTCTTGTGAGGCTGAAGCCCCGAGGGTTCTCCACGCATCAGTGACCCGCCCTTCAGTCCTCCTGCGCCTCGTTAAAACCAACCACACACACACACACACACACACGAGCCCTGGTGGTGGTGACCGCCATAAATCTCTAATTTCGCGGTCTCAGACTCGCATCCGGTTCGGACCGAAATTTCCAGTGGATCCGCTGGACACTCTGAGGTCGACCAATTAAAACACGGAGGAGGATCTCGCGTCGGTTTCTCTAGAAATTGGTTAATCGATTACAAAACAGGCGGCTCGATTTTACATCCTCAGGATCTTGTAACATACTTCTAGGTAAGCTTTATCTAGACAATTTTCAATTATTGTTCCAGGCCATCCGCCGCATCCTGAATAACAAAATGTAGGCGAAAAGTTTAGGGCCAAAATTGATCAAAATTTAAAATCATTTATTTATTAGATTACAAAAATTGCAAAAATAGGACCGTAAAAGGCCGGAATGATTTTCCCCGCAAGTCTACAAAGCGACTTTACCGAAGAGTGTAAAATTATTTAGGGACAGAACAAGGGACACGGTTTAGCTTAGTTTGTTCAGGCTTAAAATTACTATTAAGGTATTTTTATATTTTTTATATTTAATGTTTGTATATAGTATAATTTTTTTAGAATTGGTATTGTAAAAGGAGTGTTATTAGTTGAGTTAATTGGTAGGGGGAATAAATAAGGACAGAGATAGATATAAAAAGAGAAGGCAGAGAGAGAAATAATAAAAAGAGAAGCAGAGAGAGAAATATAAAAAAGAGAGGCAAGAGAGAGAGATAATAATAAAAAAGAGAGGCAAAGAGAAAGAGATAATTATAAAAAGAGAGGCAAAGAGAAGAAGATATATAAAAAGAGAGGCAAAGAGGAAGAGAGATATATTAAAAAGAGAGGCAAAGAGGAGAAGAGATATAAAAAAGAGAGGCAAAGAGGAGAGAGAGATATAAAAAGAGAGGCAAAGAGGAGAGAGAGATATAAAAGAGAGGCAAAGAGGAGAGAGAGAGATATATAAGAAGAGAGGCGAGAGAGTATATAGAGAAAGAGTAGAGAGAGGGACGAGACGTAGAGAGAGGGACAGAGACGTAGAGAGAGGGACAGAGACGTAGAGAGAGGGACAGAGACGTAGAGAGAGGGACAGAGACGTAGAGAGAGGGACAGAGACGTAGAGAGAGGGACAGAGACGTAGAGAGAGGGACAGAGACGTAGAGAGAGGGACAGAGACGTAGAGAGAGGGACAGAGACGTAGAGAGAGGGACAGAGACGGAGAGAGAGGGACAGAGACGTAGAGAGAGGGACAGAGACGTAGAGAGAGGGACAGAGACGTAGAGAGAGGGACAGAGACGTAGAGAGAGGGACAGAGACGTAGAGAGAGGGACAGAGACGTAGAGAGAGGGACAGAGACGTAGAGAGAGGGACAGAGACGTAGAGAGAGGGACAGAGACGTAGAGAGGGATAGAGACGTAGAGAGGGATGGAGGTGTAGATAGGGGTATATATATATATATGAGAGAGAGAGAGAGTTAAGTGTATGGAGGAAGGAACTAAGCTACGTACGTAGTCACGGGAGCGCCGCTTGATGAGTAACATTTATATGATGACGTCACGTGAGGGAAGAAGTCCGGTATTGTCTCACGGAGAGACATCATTAATAATCCCTTGAGACAATGGAACGGTAGAAGAAGGAGAAGAAGGAAAAAAAAAGAAGATGTGATTTCGCAATAGTGTACGGGATAGTCAGGTTCTTTTGGCGCGGGACCTCGAAAGGAATCCTGTTCCCCAAACTTCCTCCTCCAGGGGTGAAGGTCTTGCGGGGGTGTGGAGAGAGTGAGAGAGAGATCATGGAGCATCCGCCTCACATAATGACCCTGGCCTGGCCTGGCCTGGACGCGTATGTGAAAGGAAAAGGAAGGAAGGCAGGCATGCACGACTGCAATTGTGTTGTCCGCCAAAGCCGCCTCCTTTCTCCGCCCTGACACGCCATCCTCATTGTCCGCTGCTGGAGCAGGTACAGTCGCTACCGAACGCGGGTTCGATTACCGGTCACCACACACCACACCAACCTGCCTTCCTTTTCCCCCTCCCCCTCCCCCAACCCTTCTTCTTCTCCTCCTCCACCTCTGCTGCGGTTTTGCGGTTCTGTCGTAATGAGGTGTGTACCGCTGCTCCTCGGTACACACGATTAAGTGACGGCTTTTGCGGCTTTCTTTCTCGACACCCGTCATTTTACTATTATCACTAACCCGTATGTTCGTCGTTGGCCCTACCTTGGCTTAGCACGATCCTGACTCCCCGCCCACCCCTATTTGAAGCCATTTAAATGAAAAATCTTACTTAACTCTCATTTACTTTCTTACTATCTCAAGTTTCACTCGACCCTCTGAACGAAATTGCAGGAAAAGAAACGGATCCTTGATGTTGATCATGCCCAAGAATTCCTCACCCTACGTATTCAACCACACATAAAGGTCGAGAAAAGAAAGCAGAAATCAAGAAAGGAGTGAGTAAGTAAGTAAGACAAGGCTGCTTTCCGTCGCCCCATGCTGTTTAACTTATGTATAGAACAGTCGATGAAGAAAGTAAGAAACGGAATATGGAAAAAAGGAACCATACTGCAAGGAGAAGAAATAAAAAAATCCACCGAGCGTTTGCGCGATGATATTGTAGTATTAGGGGGAGTCAGAAGAAGAAGAAGAAGACTTGGAAACCGTAATAAGTGGGCATGAACGTGGTCCTGGAGAAAGAATGCAACAGTAGGATGATTAATAGAGGGAAAACCGAGGTGATGACTTTGTAGTATGGGAAACAGTGGAATAGATTGAGAAGGATTGGGAAGTTAAGGAATTTTGCTGCTTGGGCAAGCGTAATAACTAGAGTAGGATAAGCACAGGCAAGGAATATTAGGAAATCGATGTCAAAAAAATGGAGCGTGGCCTTATATGGGATGCGAAACGTGGACGGTACTAGTTGCAGAAAAGCAGAGAAAAGAAGCCTTTCGAAAATGCGGTGCTGTAGAAGACTGAGATGAGGTGGATAGGATCACTAACAACGAAATTCTAAACAGAATAGGGGAAGAGCGAACAATACGGATGACGTTGACCAAGAGAAAGGGATAGATTAATAACAGGCCACGTTTTAAGACGATCAGAATGGAATACGCTGAGTAGATTGGAGAGTAAGCGGTATGTTTTAGTTACGTGGAAATGAAATGCATTGCACAGAATAGGTTAACATGAAGAGTGGAATCAGACCATTCTGAAGACGTCAAACAACACTGGAATGGCGCAACAACGTGGTGCGTCTAGAGCGCGGTCCTTGTAAAGAACCCTGTGGGACTCCAAGTGTCTCGGGGCTTCACAACCCAGTGAACACGTAAAATTGGAATCAATCTCTACTCAATTTAAAGGTGAAGGCTCTTTAAAGTTGTCTGATGCAACTCTGTAAATTCTCTAAATTACTCTACTGAAACCTTTTTTGTATCTACCTAACTACCACACACCCAACATCCTCCCCATTTTTCTCAGCGCCTTTCATTCTTGGCCTCACTCTTCTGTTCACGTCCCTCCAGTGCTGTATTGACAAACCCCTCTTGTCTCAAAACGTAGCCTGTTAATTTTCCCTTCTCTTGGTCAACGTCCTCTATATTGTCCTCTCTTTTCTCTTATTGTATACGGAAGTATTATTATAGTGGTAAATACACACTACTTTACGTCTCACCGAGACATTTGGCTGTGTAAAAATTCTTAAATTATCTCCTGGTAAATGAGTGTCCTATTTTATTTATTTTTTTTTTGCTTAAAGTTCCCGTTCCCAGCCGTCTATCGGCCATGTTGATCCATCGTCTTCCCTCATGAGGTCACTGATAATTGAACTTCTCTGCCCTCTGTCCTGTCACATTTGTCGAGAGAAGAAGAAGAATAGGGGGTGGCAGGGAGGGTGGGAGGGAGGGGACGAAGAAGTAGAGTGCAGCACTGAGTGAGCTTCGTTCGCTCTCTCTGGTCGGTCCAATTTATGTCTTTCGGTCAGATAATTAGGCGGTCGGGTGGCCGGCGTAATGGGCCAGTGAACTTGATGTTATTGATGATGACAAACAACCACGACGCCTCAGACGAAGCATCCCGGGATAGTATCTATCATCCCCCCGGGGGGTGGGGAGAGGAAGGAGGGCGGACGTTCCTCCAGACGTTCCTCCCGTCGATAATGACACTACTTCGCTAAACATTCCAAGGACAAATGTCGCCACTTCCTTCGCGAAGAGGAAAAGAAGATCGCTTGCCTACCGACAATCATCTGTGCTCGGGGAACGTGGTTTTCAGAGACTGGTGGTCAATGGCACGCGGAAAACCGGAAGGTAATAGACGTCAATACCTAACTAGAAGCTGCCACAGGAGACTATTGATGAACTAATGACTGGACTTGAAGGCAGTTCAACATAAATCACATCGTAGAATTTTTATAAACTAGATTTTTAGTTATACTTCCACGTCTGGTTTATAATAATAAGAAATAAAAAATTTTTGACTACTTTCATACTTTACTTTTAAAGAAAAGCAATTTCCTAAAAAGAATAAAAATCGTTTCGGTATTTATTCATGCCTTCTTCAGGTTATGAACCTGTGGAGAAAAAATATTGATAAACCTCGTGTTAACAAGAGAAAACAAACATTTTATAATTTTTTGTAGCAATATAGTACTGAACACAGGATAATAACCTGAAGAAGGTAAAAATAAGTACCGAAACGTTGTTTTTCCTCCTTTTTTTGGAAGTTTATTTTTAAAATTAAAGTCAGAAAGTGTTTAAAAAAATTTTATTTAATATTTTCAGCTATTCATCTATATATTCAGCTATTTGTGATTCTGTTTAAGTTGACGTTTTCAATGTTCTGAAATAAATCATGTTTGCATATTTTCGTACCAACATTTCTTTTTAACAATAAATTATTCAATTTCATTGTGTAAAACTGATTTAAAAACTAGAAGTTTTACGTCTGTTTTTAAATTGAAGGAAATAATGAGACGACTTTTAACAGACAGTTTTTTTGACGTTTCGGTACCTCTTTGTTCCCTCTTCAATGTAACAATTGTGTGAAAAAATATTCTACACAAGATCATAGAAGTCAAAAAATTATATAAGCAATATTTTACATAAGACCATAGAAGCCAAAAAATTATGTAAACATTATTCTACATAAGGCCACAGAAGCCAAAAGATTGTGTAAACATTATTCTACATAAGACCATAGAAGCCAAAAAATTATGTAAACAATATTCTACATAAGACCATAGAAGCCAAAAAATTATGTAAACATTATTCTACATAAGACCATAGAAGCCAAAAAATTATATAAACAACATTCAACATAAGACCATAGAAGCCAAAAAATTATGTAAACATTATTCGACGTAAGACATAGAAGCCAAAAAATTATATAAACAATATTCTACACGAGACAATAGAAGCCAAAAAGTTACATAATGCCAACATTTTAATTTCTTAGTAATATATTTGACAAACGGCCGATACTTGTCCACCTCCTTGTGTCCGAATGTTGGTGTCCCACAGGGGTAAATTCTTGGACCCGTTGTCTCCAACATTTTTTTAAGGTTAGTTAATCGTCCACTTTGGCGCGGTTCAACAACACATTCACAGCTGAAGATGCCATAAAAAAATAATAAAGAAACTTCCAAACGAAAGGAGTTCCACACGAGGGTATCAAAATTTTGCTTCCCCAGTGTCTCCTTTTCCTCCATTTTAACCGTAAATTATCTACCGAGCCTCTGAACAGCGATTCAATTCTCCGCGTTCATGCTGACGACGCCATTTATTATTGCTACTACTACTACGCAACGACGGCTTTATGATGGAGGATTGTTAACATTACAGAACATGTAGGTGGCCGTGACTTAGTCAAGGCCTTTCTCGTGTGGGTATTCCCTGGGTTTTCCTCTTCCCCCCACCTCCACCATACTTACAGTTGGGCAAAAAAAACAACGGGAAAGAAGTCATAATGCACAACGGTAGTCACGGTCAAATTGTTTTCTTTTTTTTGAGAAAAAAAAACAATTATTCCAGTGACTATTGGAGGAGGTGGAGGGGAGAGGAAAGTCTCACTGTCACTCTAGAAAACTATCGGTTGGGTTGCGGCTGGAGGACGATGGCATTTTCCAAAATCCAGGCAGTCAGCTTTTATTCTGTACCACTAACCCAGATTTGGGGGGCGTTAGCTTCCGTTTAACCAGCGGACACGAGTTGATATATTAAATTATCACTCTACCTTAAGGTAATTAAGACAAATATGTTGCCGGTGTTTTTTTAAAAAATACCAACAACGACCCCCAAACGAGTCCGAAATAACCACCCTAAATTAAGGAAACAAGTTGACAATAGTCTGGAAGTCCCAAGGACTCTAAACAAGTCCAAAGTATAGCCTGGGTAAATCAAAGAAATAAAATTACGACAGTCTGGAAATCCACATATAGGAAGCTTAAAATAATCTTCAGTCTGAAGAGGATGGCAGAGCAAGCCACCGAAACGTCACTGTTAAAAATCAATCTTTGACCCGGTTGGAAACCAGAGAAGGAATTTATACAATTAACTCTTTTTAGAAAAAAGACAAGAATGGTAAAAAAAATGTCGACCGGACCAATGGAACGAACCCTGGACCTCCCGATTCCGGGCAGGCGTCCTAACCACTGAGCTAATCCCAGGACCGACTCAACATTCCTCCATTACAGTAAATCAAAGCCGGGCTAAACTAAAAATGCACTGCTAGTAGCCAAAATAGCAGAGGCCAGGAGTTTGAAGCCTCGCTGTGCCCCTTTAGGAATGACCTATGTTATTGTGAAAGGTCTCATTTTATGTATAAAGTAATACAATTTTATTATATGTAAAATTTAAAAAATTTTAAGACATTTTATTCATGCGGTTTGGTGAAAAAAAAACACCTGAAATAAGGTCAGGGGTTTTTCGTCTTTCTTTTATATAGCTGGACTTTGACAACACGGAGATTTCAAACTATTTCTTCAAACAGTCTGAAAATTTTAGCGTAACATAGTTGAAACCCTTCCGAACGTATCCCCACAAAAATTTTTTGAATCATCTTTGAGTCTTACGGTATTCTAAATTAATTAGTGAACCTCTGATAACTCTTTGACAGCGCATCTCGGAAGAGTGAAACAAAACCTTTTCTTCTTGCGGTTGTAAAATCATAAATATAAAATATAATTGATGTACAAACTCATAAAAAAATTATAAAAAGGGTAGGGAGGAAGGAAAGGTTTATTGAAGCGGGAAGGTGAAAGTAGGGTGGCAGCCCTGCCCGCTGACTGATTTTTATCCATGCGTTTTGGTGAAAAAACTGAAAAATGCTACTTTATTTGTCTTTCTTTTATGTAGATTGGCTTTAAAAATCTACCTTTCTCCACCGCTCTTCCTGGCTGTTTCCCTTTAAATGATATCACTCATACTGTGCCCACACTCGTCTCCAAATAAATCTCTTAGCGACCACGAAAACAAAAAAAAAGGCAACAACATGATCTTTAAGCCAAGGAAGAGCGGTGTAAAAGATAAGTCGATTTTTAAAGCCAAACTACATAAAAGAAAGACGAAAAATAAACTAACATTTTTCAGGGTTGTTTTTCTTTTTCCTCCAAACCGCAAGAATAAAATGGAGTTTAAAAACCATTATTTTTTTACATATCAACAAATGGCGTTAAATTCTACGTAAAAACGAGAGCTTTTCACATTAAGGTAGGTTATTAAGAATGGGAACGGTGAGGCTTCAAAGTGCAGCGCTCTTAATTTTGGCAGTGACGACACTAATCACATTATTCACACCCTAATTCTAGGGGAAAATATACGTGAAGAATTATCATGGCGTAAAGTGATGAAATAATTAACTCCTCATTAGACCAGAATAAGGCAAAACAGATAATTATGCCTGTTAAGATGATAATAATTATATGTGAAATATAATCAGTTTTGAAGAGGGGGAAAAAGAATTGGTACTTACATTTCACACCATCTTACTTGGACACTTGAAGATTCGTAGTATTATATATATATATATATATATATATATATT
>CM067379.1:4425718-4528699 GCA_034510155.1 Eucriotettix oculatus
TTCCTAACATCAAAAATTAGAAATAAGGAGTGTAAGACACTCGTTCTACAAGTTACTCCAGTATACAAAAAAAATTCCGATTATATTGTAGTATTACAGGAGTCATAACCATAAGGGTCTTGAAAAATTAGCATCAGAGGGAAGTGTGTGTGTGTTTGCGTGTGTGGGTTAGAAGAGAAGAGGGAGGATAAGAATGGAATACGCTAAGCATTTTAAGGAGGATTTTGGGTGTGCTAATTATAAGATATTGGAAAGGCTTGCGCAATATAGGTTATCATGGAGGGTTGCATCAGAACAGTATTAGGACTGAAAACCACAACAACAAACCATTATGAACGGCATGAACGTGGTCCTGGAGGATTAATAGAGGGAAAACCCGAGGGAATGGAAACAGGGGGAATGGCTAAAGGTGTTAGAATGGGAAGGAAGTTGTAGAAAACTGCTTCTTGGGAAAAATAAAACTTCTGATAGGATAGCACAGGGAACGAAGGCTTTCCCAAAATACACACATCTACTGACCGGTGATATGGGTGTGAATATTAGGAAATCATTGCTATAAATATTGCTAAGCAGCGGACGGTTGGAGTTGCAGGAAAAAAAAGGGAAACGAATTGAAGCTATTCAAACGTGGTGCTGTAGGAAAATGAGACGGGTGGATAGAGTAACTAACGAGGAAGTTCTTAGCAGAATAGGGGAAGAGCGAACAAATTGGAGGACGTTGACCGAGGCGAACCTGAATTACGAAAACGGAGGGAGGGATGGAGGAAGCAGCCGTTTCACAAAAGGAAAAATCAGGTGCGTGTACGGGCCACTGTCTGAGAAGTGTCACGACTGTCGTTTTGCTGCTCCAAAAAAAAAGACAATCCCCACAAAAATGACCGCTTATATTATAAATTGAGCTGGTCGTGGTAAATTTTTTAATAGGACCCTAAGTTTTGTAATTGTTGCTTTAATTTTGTTTCCTGTTAATAATTTTATTTTGTTTTTTATTTAATGTAGCACAAAAATATATTTTTTAAAGTTTTAAATGAAAATATAAATCGCCCCTCCCCAAACTCACCCCCGAACCCCCCCCCCCCACACACACACCCACACCTCCTTATAGTAACCTGTCTAACATTGATAATTTTTTTTCTCCACGAATTATGTTCCGACTATCCGAAATTTCTGATTCACGGGGTTCGGATAACAATGGCGAATCAGTATCAACCCCACAAAGCCAATAAACCATCCCATTCACTCTAACAAAAAAAAACCCTCCTCCCCAAATTCACCTCTATCTAAACAATTCATTAATCCCAACAAAAAACGGAAACCACCCACGTACCTACCCTCGGAATCATGTTTGACTCAAAACTATCCTGGAAACCTCACATTAATCTTCTCCTCTCCAAAATAAACCAAAAATTCAGAACTCTACTTCCCCCCATCCTAAACAGAAAATCCATCCCCTGTCTCCACCATCAGCACAAAACGCCTCATATACCTCTCCTCCATAACACAACCCACCTGGTCCTATGCCTCCTCCATATGGAGGGGGAACAACAGCCAAAAACCCATTCAAAAACCCAAAATTCAAACCAAACAAAACACAATACTACGCACCATCACAAACTCTCCCTGGCTGGTACCTAAAAAATTCCGTCATCCACCATAACATCAAAAAATTCCCAATGTAAACTCAGTAGTAATCTCCAAATCCATAACAAACCTAATCAAAAGCGCGCAACTCAACCACCCAAAAAACCCCACGATCCAGCAATTTCATAACAATCCTCCTCTTCCACCTCCAACTTCCAATTGACCTCATCCTTCCTTCCCCCTGATCATTCAGGCACATCCTAACCCACCCACTTTACCATCATTCCCGCAGACCACATCCTCATTAATCCTCCAAAAATCAGTTCAATCCTCACACACCCACGTCGTATGCCCCCGCCCCTCAGATACTCACAATTAAACCCAACCTGTTCGGCTAAAGTAGGTTAATCAAAACGGATTAACCTACCCTCATGTAACCATGTAAATTATTTACAATATTTTATTTTCATGTTTTTTTTGTGTTTTCATATTGTATATACTGTTTTGAAATTAGGACAACTGAAAATCTAAAAAGATAATAGTTTTTATAAATTAATAAAAAAACGTGGTTCGGATACAACGGTGTTAGCTGCTTCACGTGTTGTTTTCGTCGTGTGTATGTGTGTGTGTGTGGTTATCTCTGTATTGCGTTTAAGCGGTTATCGCGGGTGTTGCTAGGGGGTTGGTTGGGGGTAGGGGGTTGGGGATGATCCCGGCTGTCAATTTTAACCCTCGCGAGCTAATCCCGCGCCATTAGCGGCGGATTGCCGAGGCGCGGAATGTGGCAGACACCTGTGCCTCCACCTCCTCCTCCTCCTCTCCCCTTCACCACACACGTGCATAGAGATACGGTTGGATAGCCGAGATTGCCGCCCCCGCCACAACTGCCGCCTCCGCCTCTGAGGAGGATCAAACAATGCTAAATAACACTCGCAATATCGCGAGGGTTCATCGCCGACATGGGTCAAGTAGTGCCGCGCTCTTCACGCACGACTAGTTTAATTGTTAGATTTAGCTATAACGCGTCGGTAATACAGTCATGAAACTGAAATAACGTGCTGGTGCAGCTGTGTATGTGTGTGTGTGTGTGTTTGCACGGCTTTCCTGTGCTGAGCTCATCAACGACACAACCGTCGTCGTCGCCGCCGCCGTCCGCGGTCCCTGTCCCCGTCCTTTCTAACGGTAGACGTCACGCGGTTTAACGCTTATTTGAACGCCGTGTGAAAAACGTGATTATTTATCCTCGCTTTACGAGGACGTGAGATTAACATCAGACACACAATCACACCACACACACACACACACATAAGCTCTCGTGAGACAGCAAAACAGCCGCCACTCGTCCGACGTCACGACATAACTGCTTCCGCAGCCCACAACGGATTCTCCAATCCCGCAAAGTATTTATTTTTTTACAGATCCTTGTCATTCCTTCAATTTTCGTTACGACCCATACGACTGGAAAAATATAGTTCCACGTCACATTTAATGTCAAAATTTCCTGTATGCCAATGACAACGCAGTATTATAGGAGACAGAAGAAGAAGAAGACTTCGAAATCACACATAAACGACGACACTAACGTGGTCCTGGAGGAAGAGTTCAACATAAGGATTAATAGAGGGAAAACCAAGGTTGACGGAGTGTGGTATGGGTAACAGTGGAATAGAATTGTTAGTTTGCGAAGGGATTTTTATTTTATCTTATGTATAAAACAGAAGATGAAGAAAGTTAAAACGGAATATGGTAAAGGAATCATACCGCAAAAAGAATAAGTAAAAAACTCTACGTTGATATTGTAGTATTAGGGAAGTCAGAAGAATACGACGTGGATATCAAAAAATAAATGGCATGAACGTGGTGCTGTAGGAATAGTTCAACATAAGAATTAATAGAGGAGAAAACCAAGGTTGAGGGAGTGTGGTATAGGAAACAGTGAAATAAAAAAAAGGTTGTTAGTTTGCGAAGGAATTTTTATTTTAACCAATGTATAGGACAGACGATGAAGAAAATTAAAGCGGAATATGGACAAGAAATCATCCAGCAAGGAAAATAAATAAAAACTCTACGTTGATTTTGTAGTATTAGGGGAGTCAGGAGAAGAAGAAGATTTGTAAACCACATAATAAACAACACGAACGTGGTCCTGGAGGAAGAGTTCAACATGAGGATTATTAGAGGAGAAAACCGCGGTTAATTGAGCGTAGTATGCAAAAAAGTGGAGTAAAAAAGGCTTTTAGTTTGCGAAGGGATTTTTTATTTCAATTCATGTATGGAACAGCTGATGAAGAAAGTTAAAACGGAATATGGACAAGGAATCATATTGCAAGGAGAAGAAATAAAAACTCTACGTTGATATTGTAGTATTAGGGGAGTCAGGAGAAGACGACTTGGAAATCTCATAAGAAATGGCATGAACATGGTACTGGAGGAAGATTTCCACATAAGGATTAATAGAGGGAAAACCAAGGTTGACGGAGTGTGGTATGGGTAACAGTGGAATAAAAAAGGTTGTTAGTTTGCGAAGGAATTTTTATTTTAACCAATGTATAGGAAAGGCGATGAAGAAAGTTAAAACGGAATATGGAAAAGGAATCATACTGCAAGGAGAAGAAGTAAAAAACTGTACGTAGAACTTTGAACAAATATTGGTGTCAACAGGTGACTGACGACAAGCATCGAATAGGACAGAATACAGGTAAAGTGACTGATGCAACCTTGGTCGGTAAACGGATGCTGAAGAACAGAACGAGAAGAAGTAGTGAAGGTAGTACCATGAACTTATGTATCAATGAAACGGCAGCAGGGCCGCCAACCGGTTAGAGTGAAAGAAATCAGTGGAAAATCTTCCGAATCTGATTTGTTCCATCCTTATCTTTCCTCCCGTGAAAGATGAAATGATCAAAGTTTGATACGGTCGTCGATTTTGATTACGCGAACTATTTAAATGAAAGCAATTTGCTATTTTCGACGATTGTCGACGAAGGACAGTTGACGATGACTTCGTCGGGGCCAACCACGCCACGGTTGACGGAATACCAAAAAACAATCTTCAACCAATTTTGGACAAGAAGAAACAGTTGTCGGGTAACCACGCCAGAGGTTAACACGCGACGTTTCGACGACTGCGAGCTCCGTCGTCGTGTTGATCGCTGGGGTTACCCCCGTGTGGAAACCCGACGGCTGTTTCTTCGGCTACTGTACCGGGAAAACTTTCGATCTTGAATTTTGGACAAATTTAACCGACCGAGTCAATCGCCTTGCTGGAGTGTTTACGATCTCGTTCCTGAAATTGTTACGAGTGATTAGACAAGCCTGTGAGGTCCTTTTTAGGCTAATTTACCAGCGCGAGTGTCATTACCCGCGTGCGCAGCCTCCGCACGTGAAAGGATTTCCCCCCTCCTCTCCCCCTCCCCCTCCCACTCTTATTGACAGTGTTCTGACCGCTATAGACGTGTATGTAAGGCAAGGTAAGGCAAGGCAAGGCAAGACAAGCACACCTGATGGGCGGAGTGCGAGCCTCGGGGGCCACACCCACCTTATGCACGAGTTGGCAACAATATCGCCCTCGGCCATTGTTGCGCACGTATTCCCACGGTCTGGCGTGAACTCGGCCTGTCACCTCGCGTGCAGTGCAACCAACCAACCAACCAACCTCTCTCTCACTCACTCTCCACTGTATCTCTCAAAACTCTACTCACACACATCACACTCTCCATCTACGTAGCGAACAGAGACCAGAAATGTCACCGATTTCTCCGCAGGCAGGCAATAAGAACATTGATACAGTCGCCGACTTGAAATATTTAGGAGTCATATTCGATCAAAATCAGGAAAATTGATTGTCGCATAGATTTTGTAGGTAGAAAGATAACGAAGAAGATTACGGTTTGAACCATAATAACTAGAATAGTAGACATAAGTAGAGTAGGATTGAAACAGGCAAGGAAGAGTTTCGTGGAAAAGAGGGATTTTCCTACGGCTAATATAAGTGTAAATGTTAGGAAATCAATGAACGTAGACTTTTCCCGGTTCAGGCTATATGCCTGAAAAGATGGCCGCAGAAACGTTGTGTGTTTTCTTTTAAATACCTGACCCGGTTCGTTAACCGTGAAGACTTTCATCCGTATTAGGAAATCGTTGCTAAAAAAATATGGAGCGTATGGCCTTGTAATATGGGGGTGCGAAACATCGACGACAGGAGTTTGGGGAAAGGAAAAGAATAGAAGTGGTGCTGTTGTAGGAGAATGAGATGGATGAGGGGGATAGAATCACAAACGAGGAAGCTTCTAAACAGAATAGCGGGGAAAAAGCGAGCAATATGGAAGGACGATGACTAAGAGAAAGGGATAAATTAATAGCAGGCCACGTTTTAAGACACGAGGGTCTTGTAAAATTAGCGTTAGAGGAAAGAAAGCGTGTGTGTGTAGGGGTAAGAACAAAAAATGGAGGCCAAGGGTGGAATACTCTAAGCAGATTATGGAGAATGTGGAAGAATGTGGCATGCGCAGGATAAATTAGCATGCAGGGTTGCATCAAACCAGTTTTATGACTGAATACCACAACAACAACAGCACTGATTTTAGGAGTGATATTGGATCAAAATCAGAAAATGGATTGATTTCGTAGGCAAAAAGACAAGGAAGAAGATTACGGGTTTTTTTTACGTAGAGTAGGAGAAAATTTTTTAACTAAGGAATCTAGAACTGTAATTTGTAACTGTATTACACTTCCACTCTTTTTAATTATTGTTGCACTGTGTTGTATGGGATACATAATAAATGTATGGACAGGCTTAACAAGTTTCAAAGTAGGGCATTAAGAGTTACCTTACTTAAGAATTTAAAAAAAAAATTTAATGTCACACTGAGGTTAAGAGAAGTGAATTATCTTTGTATCAAGGACTTTGTAAAATTTCATACAATGATATTGCTGTAAAAATGTATTAATAATTTTCTTATAATAACTATGATAGAAACCCAACAATGACTATAATAACTATGATAGAAACCCAACAATGAATATAATAACTATGATAGAAACCCAACAATGACTATAATAACTATGATAGAAACCTAACAATGTTAGAAGTAAAGTAGAATTAGACTTAACTAGAGCAAGGTTATATATAAAATCAGAAAAGTATATTTATTAAAGGCATAAAAGAATATAGCGGGTTTCCAATAGAAAATGGAACATGTAAAGACTGTTAGTAAATTTAAGAATTGTCTATTTAAACACCTGGAGTACATGAAATGTAAAATGTAGAAGTGAGTAACATTTATTTTTCTAAATAAATTCTTTATTATCGTTATTATTAGTCTCCACTTTCCACGTTTCCCATGTTAATCTCTTCTTTATGGCGGACAATGGCGGCCTTGCCGACGTGTAAGGCGAATGACGTCACACCAGGGGATAAATGTGAACAGTTCGACCTTGTAAGAGAATCACGACGCTTGCGTACGTCCCATTGAGTAGAATATAAAGAAGTCGTTACGTGTGCGCGGATTTAAATTGTAAGCAATAAAAATATTCATCCCATAATGTTAGTAAAAAAAACAACATAATTATACCCATACCGAAGGCGACTGGGGCTGATAGATGCGAACAGCACAGGACAAGTAGTTCAGTAACTCATGCGTGCTAAAAAAATGGGGGGGGGGGGTAAACAGGCTAAATGAAGGTGATCCTGAAAAAAGGCAACAGGCATGGGAAGGGAATTGAAAAAAATGGGGGGGGGAGTGCGATAGGTAGAGTAATCGGCGAGTTAGGAGATGAAGAAAAAATCAATTTAATATAGGAAGAATGTTAGGGACAAGAGAGGCAACATTGCCTTTGCGATAAATTTTAGAAGGCAAGATAAGAAAAAAAACCTACCTACGTTCATTTCATTAGTAGATTAGAAGAAAAAAAAGTTTGATAATGTGAACTGGAAGAGAGGATAAGAAAAACCCTACCTACGTTCATGCCATTAGTAGATTTAGAAGAAGAAAAAACGCTTTGATGATGTGAACTAGAAGAGAGGATAAGAAAAAACCTACCTACGTAACGTCATTAGTAGATTTAGAAGAAAAAAAAGTTTGATAATGTGAACTGGAAGAGAAGATAGGAAAAAAACCTACGTACGTAATGTCATTAGTAGATTTAGAAGAAAAAAAAGTTTGATAATGTGAACTAGAAGAGAGGATAAAAAAAACCTACCTACGTAATGTCATTAGTAGATTTAGAAGATAAAAAAGTTTATTATTTTTTGTAATGGGCTGCTGCCTCGGGCCTCACTTTGGTAGAAACAATTACAACTATTTTATAGTTTTTTGATAATTTCACACTCAGCCTGAAGATGACGACGGAGCACTTGGTCGTCGAAACGTCGCGTTTTCATCGCACCTGCACCCGAGAACTATCTCTGCAATAATTTGATTATAAACCCTGAAGAAGACGCGAATATGCGCCGAAACGTCGTTTAAATGATAAATAAAAAACTGTCTGTGAAAATTATTTAATTTTGTTAATTAATAGTTTTCATATTTATATTTTTTAAATTAATATTAATGCTGATAAAATTAATTTTTCCCTCCTCTACGTAATGACCCCCCCATCTTCCTTATCCGTGTATATAAAAATATTTTAATAACTGCTTCGTTACCTTCTTCCTGTGATTTGTGACTAGACTCCTATAGTTTTAATTTTTTTATTATTTATTTATGACATAATTGGTCTTTCTTTCTGGTACACCTATAACTTGGCCTTATCTTCTCAAACTTACTGAATTGTGTTACAATTTTTTTTTCTTTTATTAGTATTATATAGTCTCTGATTTACTCTTCTTTTAGCGTGGAATACAAATTTAGTTTCTTATCTTCGTTTTTCTTAATAACCAAACCCCGCTCTATTTTTCCAAACAAAAGTATCAAAATCTACACGGATTTTTAACTCGGTTCATTTTGAAGTCTCGATGAATTCCGAGTTCATTTCAAAACGAATGGCTTGAATGAATTTAGGAAGAGGAATAGAGGGAGGGAGAGAAAGAGGGAGAGAGGGAAGGACGGAGAGAGTGACAGTGAGAGAGAGGAAGAGAGTCATTCACTGTGGTAACATTTTTGTCCTTATTTACGTGCTGCCCTCTACTGTACAACACGTCCTGTTATTACGTCCTCGCCAAGCCAGCAGGAAATACGCAACATTATCAGTCAATGTACACAGACAGAAATTTTTCTACTGCGGTTCACGCGGGATACAGAGAGAGAGATAGGGAGAGAGAGGGAGAGATAGAGATAGAGAGGGAGGGAGAGAGAGAGAGATGGAGGAAGGGAGAAAGTTTGTCCTCTTTGGCGATCGGCTCCGTACCATTCACGGGGTAATTGAACCCCGAGATACAACGATCTTTCGCTTTAGCCAATTTTTTTTTATAACAGATTATAAGTGGAAAATTGTATGCTATAGCAATTTTCTCCGTTTACTTTAAACGTGTCCGTCATTTACCGAGTACTTACCAGGCGATAAAACGGATAAAGCGCAACTCTTCGCCATATTTCGTGAACTGGACGGACGGTCGCTCAAGTCCGTTGCAATGCAATGTGGAGGCTATTGATTACTGACCGTTGATTAGGAAAAAGGTGGGGGGAAATGGAACACCATAATGCAACTCGTTGATTGTCAAACAGTGGGTCTATTTAGGTTTTTTTGAGGGGTTAACAGGCTACTCCCCTTTAATAGCATAGGAAGGGAATTGAAAAGGGAGGATGCGGAAGGTTAACAACAACGCCACCACCATTATTTTTGATAACAACTGCGACAGAAATTATAATTTTCAGAACGTGAATTAATTTGAAGAAAATAATTATTAAAAAAAAGTTTCCAGACCTCTCTCGTCGTCGTCGTCGACCTAGAAGTAGTTTAAATCTTTCAGCCGTAAGTATTTGTAAACATGAGGGCGGAATCTCACTTCTAGGTTAATTTACAATTTTTCAACCCAATTAACAGAAACCTAGAAGAAGTTGAAGTCTTTCAGCCGTAAGTAATTATAAACATTACAGCGGTAGCTCACTTCTAGGTTAAACTGAAAAAGAGTCGAGCTTTCAAGTCGAAGAAGATTACATTATTTTCTGATTCGATAATCTAAAATCCCTCAAAATAACAACAGCATTATTTATTTCATTCCGGCCACTAAATTATTAGAAATTTATTGGTGCGTGTCTAAATTTATTTAATTATTTTTCATACATATATATTTTTTAATTTTCGACTCTATATTTAGTTCCTTTCTCCGTCTGAGCCTTGTCGCTGTACTTGCCTCTTTGAGTTCTTTCTTTTTCCTGTTTATTGATATTTATGCAGCCGTTCTTCTACTCTTACTTTGTATGTTTACAGTTCTTCTTTACTAGCCTCTCATCAATTTTTTTCTTTCCCCGATTATTATATAACACCTTCCTATTTTCTATACTTACTTTGTATGTTTACCGTTGTTCTTTTCTAGCTTTCCTTCAAATATTTCTGTATCCGATTAGTTCTTAATTTTATAACATTTTTTATTTTAATTCTGTATTTTTCTTATGTTATTTGACTTTGTTGTACGGTTGATTCTTATTGTATTGTCGGTCCTTTTGTATTATTTCTTTATACTTTCTGCTCATAAGGATACATGTTTCGATTCCTTCTAAACTTCGGAATTTCGGAATTTTTTCATTCAGTCTTTTCTTCTGCTTCTTTGATAGCTACTTTCAATTCTCCCATTTTGCTTTCCACTGTTCATATTTTTCTTATACTTATGATTTCATTCTCCTCTTATTTTTTGTTCTTATCTATACGATTGTTCCGTACATTTGCTATTATCTAATTTTTTCCTCTGCGTTTCTCTACTCTTTTGTTCATTTTCTCTGTCTTTGTTGTTTTGTGGAGACAAATTAGTGTGTTTTTTTAGAGATCTTTCTACTTTAGTATATTTATGTTTCGAACAATCTACGTTAGTGAGGGAAAATACTGGGCGAAAAAAAGGAAAAAATAGAGGAACAGTTTCGATTTTTTTTGCAGAGGTGAGGAGCAGGGGGATGGATGGACACTACTATGGAAGTCATCCAGAGAGGGATCAAAGTTTAAATAAGGAGAGGAGAGGAGAGGGAAGTTGTGCATAATGACGCTGTTTTACACGCCGCGGCGCTCCTTACCTCTCTGAATGACAAAAATAATATTCAATTTAGTCGTGGCTTTTAGTAGTACAGTTACACAGGAAAGGCGAGATACCATCGCTAATTGCAGTCCATGCATCCGATTCCGGTAAAAAAAAAGGTAACGCAGTTGAAACAAAAAAATAATAAAAGGTAGTTTGGAGAGGAGGAGGTGGTGGAAGGGGAGGGGGTGGGAGAGGGTCGAAAGCGGAAGGGGGAAGTGAATAGTTTGTAATTATGGAATAACCCATAATCCGAGAGAAGAGGAGAGAGAGATAAGGGGGAGAGACGATGATAATAATAATAAAAGTGTGGAACTGTTTCTCCGATCTTAACTGGCCCCGGGAGTGAGAGAGAGAAACACTGATAAAAATCAACAAAAGGATACATTGTATGAAAATATCTCAGCGGTCTACTTCCTGGACAAACCATCGTGCTGGAACGAAGATGATTTAAAGGTGTGTGTGGGTGTGTGCCACAAGGCCACAACAACCCGAACAACAATGTCTGTCTGTCTTGTCTTGTGAGGCTGAAGCCCCGAGGGTTCTCCACGCATCAGTGACCCGCCCTTCAGTCCTCCTGCGCCTCGTTAAAACCAACCACACACACACACACACACACTCACACACACGAGCTCTGGTGGTGGTGACCGCCATAAATCTCTAATTTCGCGGTCTCAGACTCGCATCCGGTTCGGACCGAAATTTCCAGTGGATCCGCTGGACATTCAGAGAGAGTCGAGGTCGACCAATTAAAACACGGAGAATCTAGCGTCGGTTTCTCTAGAAATTGGTTAATCGATTACAAAACAGGCGGCTCGATTTTACATCCTCAGGATCCATTACGTCATGTAACATACACCTAGATAAGCTTTATCTAGAAACTACACTTGAAAAAGACTGTACGACTCTTTTCAATTATTGTTCCAGGCCATACGCCGCATCCTGAATAACAAAATGTAGGCCAAAATTGATCAAAATTTAAAATCATTTATTATATAAATTACAAAAATTGCAAAAATAAGACCGTAAAAGACCGGAATGATTTTCCCCGCAAGTCTACCAGCGACTTTACAGAAGAGTGTGAAATTAATTAGGGACAGAACAAGGGACACGGTTTAGCTTAGTTTATTCAGGCTTAAAATTACTGTTAAAGTATTTTTATGTTTAATGTTTATATTAGTATAATTTTTTTAGAATTGGTATTGTAAAGGGGTTATTAGTTGAGTTAATTGGTAGGGGGGAATAAATAAGGACAGAGAGAGATATAAAAAGAGAGGCAGAGAGAGAGAGAGATAAAAAGAGAGGCAGAGAGAGAGATAAAAAGAGAGGCAGAGAGAGATAACAAGAGAGGCAGAGAGATAAAGAGAGGCAAATAGAAAGAGATATAAAAAGAGAGGCAAAGAGAAAGGTATAAAAAGAGAGGCAAAGGGAGAGGTATAAAAAGAGAGGCAAAGGGAGAGGTATAAAAAGAGAGGCAAAGGGAGAGGGATAAAAAGAGAGGCAAAGAGAGAGGGATAAAAAGAGAGGCAAAGAGAGAGGGATAAAAAGAGAGGCAAAGAGAGAGGGATAAAAAGAGAGGCAAAGAGAGAGAAAGATTTAAAAAGAGATGCAGAGAGATATTGAGATGTAGAGAGGGATAGAGGTGTAGAGATGGATAGAGGTGTAGGGAGGGATGGAGGTGTAGAGAGAGAGAGAGAGAGTGTGTGTGTAAACTGTATGGAGGAAGGAACTAAGCTACGTACGTAGTCACGGGAGCGCCGCTTGATGAGTAACATTTATATGATGACGTCACGTGAGGGAAGAAGTCCGGTATTGTCTCACGGAGAGACATCATTAATAATCCCTTGAGACAATGGAACGGTAGAAGAAGGAGAAGAAGAAAAAGAAAAAAAAAGATGTGATTTCGCAATAGTGTACGGGATAGTCAGGTTCTTTTGGCGCTGGACCTCGACAGGAATCCTGTTCGCCAAACTTCCTCCTCCAGGGGTGAAGGTCGAAGGATTTGCGGGGGTGTGGAGAGAGAGATCATGGAGCATCCGCCTCACATAATGACCCTGGCCTGGCCTGGCCTGGACGCGTATGTGAAAGGAAAAGGAAGGAAGGCATGCACGACTGCAATTGTGTTGTCCGCCAGGCCGCCTCCTTTCTCCGCCCTGACACGCCATCCTCATTGTCCGCTGCTGGAGCAGGTACAGTCGCTACCGAACGCGGGTTCGATTACCGGTCACCACACCAACCTGCCTTCCTTTTCCCCCCCTCCCTCTCCCCCAACCCTTCTCCTTCTTCTTCCTCCTCGTCCTCTGCTGCGGTTTTGCGGTTCTGTCGTAATGAGGTGTGTACCGCTGCTCCTCGGTACACACGATTAAGTGACGGCTTTTGCGGCTTTCTTTCTCGACACCCGTCATTTTACTATTATCACTAACCCGTATGTTCGTCGTTGGCCCTACCTTGGCTTAGCACGATCCTGATCCCCCCCCCCACCTCATTTACTTTCTTACTATCTCAAGTTTCACTCGACCCTCTGAACGAAATTGCAGGAAAATAAATGGATCATTGATGCTGATCATGCCCAAGAATTCCTCACCCTACATATTCAACCATACATCAAGATCAAGAAAAGAATGCAAAAATCTAGAAAGGACTAAGACAAGGCTACTTTCCGTCGCCCATGCTGTTTAGCTGATGTATAGAACAGTCGATGAAGAAAGTAAGAAACGGATTATGAAGAAAAGGAACCATACTGCAAGGAGAAGAAATTAAAAAATCCACCTAGCGTTTGCGCGATGATATTGTAGCATTAGGGGAGTCAGCAGCAGAAGAAGAAGAAGACTTGGAAACCATAATAAGTGGGCACGAACGTGGTCCTGGATAAAGAGTGCAACAGTATGAGGATAAATAAAGGGAAAACCGAGGTGATGACTTTGTAGTATGGGAAACAGTGGAATAGATTGAGAAAGGGAGACTTTGAAGGGAGCGCGGTCCTTATAAAGAACCCTGTGGGACTCCAAGACCCAAAGTGTCTCGGGGCTTCACAACCCAGTGAACACGTAAAATTTTAATCAATCCCTGCTCAATTTAAAGGTGAAGGTTCTTTAAAGTGGTCTGATCTAACTCTGTATGCTAAACTACTCTACGGAAACCTTTTTTTATATCTACCTAACTACCACACCCAACATCCTCCTCATTTTTCTCAGCGCCTTTCATTCTTGGCCTCACTCTTCTGTTCACGTCCCTCCAGTGCTATATTGACAAGACCCTTTTATCTGAAAACGTGGCCTGTTAATCTATCCCTTATCTTGGTCAACGTCCTCTATATTGTCCTCTCTTCTCTTATTTTATACGAAAGTGGTAAATACACACTACTTTACGTCTCACCGAGACATTTGGCTGTGTAAAAATTCTTAAATTCTCTCTGGGTAAATGAGTGTCCTATTTTAATTTTTTTTTGTTTTTTTTCCTTAAGTTCCCAGACGTCTATCGGCCATGTTGATCCATCGTCTTCCCTCATGAGGTCACTGATAATTGAACTTCTCTGCCCTCTGTCCTGTCACATTTGTCGAGAGAAGAAGAATAATAGGGGGTGGTAGGGGAAGGAGGGGAGGGGACGAAGAAGTAGAGTGCAGCACTGAGTGAGCTTCGTTCGCTCTCTCTGGTCGGTCCAATTTATGTCTTTCGGTCAGATAATTAGGCGGTCGGGTGGCCGGCGTAATGGGCCAGTGAACTTGATGTTATTGATGATGACAAACAACCACGACGCCTCAGACGAAGCATCCCGGGATAGTATCTATCATCCCCCCAGGGGGGTGGGGAGAGGAAGGAGGGCGGACGTTCCTCCAGACGTTCCTCCCGTCGATAATGACACTACTTCGCTAAACATTCCAAGGACAAATGTCGCCACTTCCTTCGCGAAGAGAAAAGAAGATCGCTTACCTACCGACAATGTGGTTTTCAAAGACTGGTCAATGGCACGCGGAAAACCGGAAGGTAATAGACGTCAGTACCTAACTAGAAGCTCCCACAGGAGACTACAGATGAAATAATGAAAGGACTTGAAGGCAGTTCAACATAAATAACATCGTAGAATTTTTATAAACTAGATTTTTAGTTATATTTTCACGTATGATTTATAATAATAAGATAAAAAAATTTAACTTCTTTCATACTTTATTTTTTTTTAAAAAAAGCAATTTCATAAAAAGAATAAAAATCGTTTCGGTATTTATTTATGCCTTCTTCAGGTTATGAACCTGTGGAGAAAAAATATTGATAATCCTCGTGTTAAGAAGAAAAAACAAACATTTTACAATTGCTTTGTAGTAGTATAGTACTGAACACAGGATAATAACCTGCAAAAAAATAAAAATAAGTACCGAAACGTTGTTTTTCCTCCTTTTTTTGGGAAGTTTCTTCTTAAAATTAAAGTCAGAAAGTGTTCAAAAAATTTTATTTAATATTTTTAGCTATTCATCTATATATTCAGCTATTTGTGATTCTGTTTAAGTTGACGTTTTCAATGTTCTGAAATAAATCATGTTTGCATATTTTTGTACCAACATTTCTTTTTAACAATAAATTATTCAATTTCATTGTGTAAAACTGATTTAAAAACTAGAAGATTTACGTCTGTTTTTAAATTGAAGGAAATGATGAGACGACTTTTAAGTTTTTTTGATTTTTTGGTACCTCTTTGTTCCCTCTTCAATGTAACAATTGTGTGAAAAAATATTCTACACAAGATCATAGAAGTCAAAAAATTATATAAGCAATATTTTACATAAGACCATAGAAGCCAAAAAATTATGTAAACATTATTCTACATAAGGCCACAGAAGACAAAAATTTATGTAAACAATATTCTACATAAGACCACAGAAGCCAAAAAATTATGTAAACAATATTCTACATAAGACCACAGAAGACAAAAAATTATATAAACATTATTCTACATAAGACCACAGAAGACAAAAAATTATGTAAACATTATTCTACATAAGACCATAGAAGACCAAAAATTATGTAAACAATATTCTACATAATACCACAGAAACCAAAAAATTATATAAACAACATTCAACATAAGACCATAGAAGCCAAAAAATTATGTAAACATTATTCTACATAAGACCATAGAAGACCAAACATTATGGAAACAATATTCTACATGAGACAATATAAGCCAAAAAGTTATATAATGCCAACATTGTAATTTCTTAGTAATATATTTGACAAACGGCCGATACTTGTCCACCTCCTTGTGTCCGAATGTTGGTGTCCCACAGGGGTAAATTCTTGGACCCGTTGTCTCCAACATTTTTTTAAGGTTAGTTAATCGTCCACTTTGGCGCGGTTCAACAACACATTCACAGCTGAAGATGCCATAAAAAAATAATAAAGAAACTTCCAAACGAAAGGAGTTCCACACGAGGGTATCAAAATTTTGCTTCCCCAGTGTCTCCTTTTCCTCCATTTTAACCGTAAATTATCTACCGAGCCTCTGAACAGCGATTCAATTCTCCGCGTTCATGCTGACGATGCCATTTATTACTACTACCACTGCTACGCAACCGACGACTTTATAGCGGAGGATTGTTAACATTGCAGAACATGTAGGTGGCCGTGACTTAGTCAAGGCCTTTCTCGTGTGGGTATTCCCTGGGTTTTCCTTTTCTTCTTCCCCCCCCCCACCACCTTACCTTACAGTTGGGCAAAAAAACAACGGGAAAGAAGTCATAATGCACAACGGTAATCACGGTCAAATTGTTTTCTTTTTTTTGAGAAAAAAAAACAATTATTCCAGTGACTATTGGAGGAGGTGGAGGGGAGAGGAAAGTCTCACTGTCACTCTAGAAAACTGTCGGTTGGGTTGCGGCTGGAGGACGATGGCATTTTCCAAAATCCAGGCAGTCAGCTTTTATTCTGTACCACTAACCCAGATTTGGGGGGCGTTAGCTTCCAATTAACCAGCGGAAACGAGTTGGTATATTAAATTATCACGCTACCTTAACGTAATCAGAACAAATATGATGCCGGTGATTTTTTTTTAAAAAAAACAACAACAACGACCCCCAAACGAGTCCGAAATAACCACCCTAAATTAAGGAAACAAGTTGACAATAGTCTGGAAGTCCCAAGGACTCTGTATACAAGTCCAAAGTATAGCCTGGGTAAATCAAAGAAATAAAATTACGACAGTCTGGAAATCCCATATATAGGAAGCTTAAAATAATCTTCAGTCTGAAGATGATGGCAGAGCAAGCCACCGAAACGTCACTGTTAAAAATCTATCTTTGACCCGGTTGGAAACCAGAGAAGGAATTTATACAATTAACTCTTTTTAGAAGAAAGACAAGAATGGTAAAAAAAATGTCGACCGGAACCAGTGGAATCGAACCGCGGACCTCACGATTTCCGGGCAGGCGTCCTAACCACTGAGCTGATCCCAGGACCGACTCAACATTCCTCCATTACAGTAAATCAAAGCAAGGTTAACCTAAAAATTCACTACTAGTCGCAAAAAATAGTGGAGGGCCGGAGTTTTAAGCCTCACTGTGCCCATTAGGAATGATCTATGTTACTGTGAAAGGTTTCCTTTTATGAGTAACGTAATGCCATTTTATGAAGTGTAAATTTTTAAAAAAATTATGACATTTTATTCATGCGGTTTGGCGAAAAAAAAGCTATTAAAATAAGGTCAGGGGTTTTTTCGTCTTTCTTTTATATAACTGGACTTTGACAACTCAGAGATTTCAAACTATTTCTTCAAACAGTCTAAAAATTTTAGCGTAACATAGTTGAAACCCTTCCGAACGTATCCCCACAAAAATTTTTTTGAATCATCTTTGTGTCTTAAGGTATTCTAAATTAATTAGTGGACCTCTGCTAACTCTTTGACAGCGCATCTCGGAAGAGTGAGAGAAAGCTTTTCTTGTTGCGGTTGTAAAATCATAAATATAAAATATAATTCATGTAGAAACTCCAAAAAAAATTTTAAAAAAAGGTTAGGAAGGAAGGAAGGAAAGGTTCATCGAAGCGGGAAGGTGAAAGTAGGGTGGCAGCCCTGCCCGATGACTGATTTTTAAACACATTTTATCCATGCGTTTCGGTGATAAAAAAACTGAAAAATGCTAGTTTTTTTCTCTTTCTTTTATGTAGATTGGCTTTAAAAATCTACCTTCCTCTACCGCTCTTCCTGGCTGTTTCCCATTAAACGATATTACTCATACTGTGCCCAGACATTTCTCCAAAGAAATCTCTTAGCGACCACGAAAACAAAAAAAAAGGCAACAACATGATCTTTAAGCCAAGGAAGAGCGGTGTAAAAGATAAGTCGATTTTTAAAGCCAAACTACATAAAAGAAAGACGAAAAATAAACTAACATTTTTCAGGGTTGTTTTTCTTTTTCCTCCAAACCGCAAGAATAAAATGGTGTTTAAAAATCATTTTATTTTTTTACATATCATAAAATGGCGTTAAATTCTGCGTAAAACGAAGAGCTTTTCACAATAACGTAGGTCATTCAGAATGGGGCACAGTGAGGGGCTTCAAAGTACAGGGGCTCTACTATTTTGGCAGTGACGACACTAATCACACCGTAATTCACACCCTAATTCTAGGGGAAAATATACGTGAAGAATTATCATGGCGTAAATTGATCATATAATTAACTCCTCATTAGACCAGAATAAGGCAAAACAGATAATTATGCCTGTTAAGATGATAATAATTATATGTGAAATATAATCAGTTTTGAAGAGGGGGAAAAAGAATTGGTACTTACATTTCACACCATCTTACTTGGACACCTTTGACGATTCGTAAGAATTGATGATATATATATTTTTTCTTTCTATATTTGTATTAGACGCGTATTGAAACACACACACACACACGTGTGATCGACGCTCCATATCCAACATCTCACTTCACTGACAATGAGCTTAATGAAATTTACCTCCCATTCACTTCGTCCTTTTCACCTTAACCATGGCGTCCTGATAATATGCACACAATGCGCCACAATCGTCAAGTTTTCTTTCTTGATCATCACAACGTGCAGGGGCAATTAGTTCTGATTGCCCTTTTCATACCTTCGTGGCAGTATTTCGTAACCCTTTTCCCCTTCAATGTTTGTGTTTCTCTCTTCCCAATCTACACATACTGTATGTGTATATCACCATTTTCTGTTCCCGTTTCTGCATAACTCTTCCCCCAATTAAGCCTCTTGTATTATCTGTGTAATTAACAATGTAAACTCGCATTCTATTTGTCGTTCAATTCTCATACATCGTGACGTTTACTTTTCTATGGGCCACTGACCCAATAGGATAAGAAGGTTGGGGCTGACAGATGGGAACAGCACAGGACAATTAGTTTAGTATCCCATGCATGCAAAATATTGACGAAAATAGTATATAGAGGAGAATGGAACGTCAAATATAATACGAGTTAGGAGAAGATCAGTTTGGTTTTAGGAAGAATGTAGAGGGACAAGAGAAGCAATATTGACTTCGCGGTTAATTTTAGAAGACAGGATAAGACGAAAAAAAAAGCAACCGGCCTACGTTCATGGCATTTGTAGATTTAGGACAAAAGCGTTTTGATAATGTGAACTGGAACACGCTATTAAGGATTTTGGGGCAAATAGAATAAAATATCGAGAACGGAGGCTTATACATAATCTCTACAGAAGAAGACAGGCAGCAGTAATTAGAATAGAAGACCAAGGAAAGAAAGCAGTAATCAAGAAAGGAGTAGGACAAGGATGCAGCAGTCTGTCGCGCCCATGCTGTTTAACTTATATATAGAGAACAGGCGATGAAGAAAGTTAAAACGGGATGTGGAAAAGAAATCATGATGCAAGGAGAAGAGATAAAAACCTTACGCTTTGCCGACGACATTGTAGTATTAGGGGGAATCAGAAGAAGACTTGGAAACCATAACAAATGGCATGATGAAAGTAGTCCTGGAGAGAAAAAAGTTCAATATGAGGATGAATAGAGGGCAAAACCAAGGTAATGTAGTGTAGTATGGGGGAAACAGAGGAATAACAAAGGCTGTTAGATTGGGGAAGGGATATTTTGACGGAAGTTAAGGAATTCTGGTACTTAAGAAGCGAAATAACTAGAGTAGGATAGCACTGGGCAAGGAAGAAGAATTTACTTACGGGTAAAATATAAGTGTGAATATTAGGAAATCATTGCTAAACATGTTTGGATGGAGCGTGGTGGCGTTTTATGGGGGTGCGAAACGTGGACGATAGGAGTTGGGGAAAGGAAAAGAATAGAAGCCTGTCGAAAAGTGGTGCTGTAGAAGAATGAGATGAATGGATAGAATCACAAACGAAGAAGTTCTAAACAGAATAGGGGGAAAAGCGGACAATATGGAGGACGTTGACCAGGAGAAGGGATAGATTAATAGGCCAACGTATTAAGATACGAGGGTCTTGTAAAATTAGCATTAGAGGGAAATGTGTGGGGTAAGAACAGAAGAGGGATGCCAAGGATGGAATACGCTAAGCAGACTAGGAAATGAAAATGCTTACACAAGTTAAGTAATCATGCAGGGTTGAAACAGACCAGTCTTAGGACTGAACACCACAACAACATCAACAACAACAACCCAATCGTACCAACTTCTTCGTAATAATAAAGTTTGACGTGAAGTAACGACGGGAAAAAATAATTAAGGTACCCATAAGTCCCAATTTGTTTATAATGCGGACAGGGAGAGACAACGGGGGGATATTTTGTAAGGTTGGCAACGCACGCCCCTCTGCATTATTGAGAGACGTCATCACAGTCTCGTTTTAAAAGTCCTTGTAGCAGCGCTTCTGGGTGGCTAATATGTAATGATATCGATGGGATTGGCAACCGTGATACTCGAAGTGAAAGCGACGACACCTGCGTACTAACAGTGCAGCCAACAGTGCAGGACGAAACTAACTCTGGCTACTGAAAAACTCTCATACTGTACGTGAAAATAGTTTGGTTACAAGCGGCAGACGCAGCAATCGCCATTGATCCTCTATTGTCAAAAATAGTAGCATAAGAAATTAATAGATGGCGAAATTAGCAAAATTAACAATAAAGAAAAAATTATATTTGTAAATTTATAATTTAAGAAATCCGTGTTGTATTCGGTAACTTAATAAAAAAAATTCTAATAGTTTTATTTTTTTCCATTTTCTCATTTATGATTATTATACCCCTTTTTATCTGTTAAATTTTATGTATTGTCAATAAAAAGTTAGTACATATTTATGTTCCTATTTCTAAGAAAATTTTTCACAACAATCTTTTTTTCTGATTATGTAATGTATGTAAATTTACTCGTGTTACAAGAGCGCGTAGTTACTTAATTTTGTTACCTTTCCATTATTGATAAGTTTTTTCCTGATTTCTGTCGCTTATCATAAGTGAAAAAAATTTTTTTTCCTTGAATGACGCATTCCAAAATATTTGTACAGTTTTCTCATTATTATTCATTAATAATGTATGAAAATAGGAAAAACGAAAAATTATAAAATTACCAGGGAGTGAAATTACCAACATTACCACCAAATACGCACTCTGAGATAAATTCTAATAAAAAAATATTTAATTTAATAAATCCATGTTTTAGTACCTAATTTTAGATGTTTATTTATCTACAGCTTCCAGTGGTTTACGTTTTAAATTATGAATATTATTTTCCCCTTTATGTCTTATTCACGTCACGTTTTCCCATGATCAGCTTCATCAACGATTTCCTTTCTGATTTGTTCCTATATATTTCTAACTTTTTTGTCTTTGATTTATTTCCCGTACTTAAATTTAAGGACGTTATTGTTTCCTTTTCTTCCCATATGTTTGGTAAGTTTTCCCTGATTCGTGTTGTATTTTTCGTCATTATTTTGATCAATGTGTTTTCCTGTTTTACATTCCCGATTCTCTATTTCTCAAAAATTTAAGAGAACGTGTTAGCCAAATTATTTTTTTTCCTTTTTATTTTGCCACTTGAAGTATGAAATTATTCCGTATTTCTTCACTTAGGCCCGATTATCTTTCCTCTTTCATTTTTCTGGGAATTTTTGTTGCCCCTGTTTGTCCCTTTTCTCTTTGGTAGTTTTCTAATCGATATAAATATATACTTTTTAAAATATAGTTCTGAAATCTTTTTTGGCAATTTTATTTAGTGTTTAGCAAATGAAATCAGTTTTTATAGAATCCCTTCTGAATGACTTGTAAATACTTTCTTTACAAAACAAAATGATTTTACTATACAAATTTAAACGCCATTACACGCATCACAAGTAGTTACATCAGAATATTAGAAAGAATTCGACTTCTATGGCTACGTTGACAGTTCACGGACGACATATATATGTTTTTATAAACAAATATTACATAATAAAAGTTCAGGAACTTAACAACACACACCAAAAAAACATTCAATAAACCGCCACATCAAATCAAACCTATCCTTCCAGTAGTAAAAATTTTAATCTTACCCACTTCTTCAGAGGCCTGGAACTATCTCTGTCAACACTCCAGGCGAGATATGAAAGAAAGAAGAAGGAGAAAAGGCGGAGAGAGAGAGAAAATAGAAAAAGTAAGACTGGCAAAAGGCCTAGAACAGGAATTAACCACAAATTTTCTGGGGACACCGAATCGAAGGAAATAACTATAAGAGTAGTATTCGAGAATATGGTGAATTTCTAAGAAAAAAAATTTTAAATTACGACGAAAATGAATTTAGGGGTTGTTCGTTAATTATTTTTTTTTAAAACTGCTAAAAAAAGACTGGGAATTGTGTTACCTTGACGTCATTGACTTTTTATGATTTTATGTATATATATATTTATTTTGGCTTAATAATTTCTTCTTACTGTCTTCATTTCCCCGCCGCCCCCCTTTTTTTCACCCGTACCTCTGTCCTCCTTTTTCTCCTTCTCTCTCTGTCCTTTGCTTTTCCTCAATCTTCATTCATGCAGCCAAAAAAATAATAAATAATTACGGAGTATTGAGGATAACCTGAAAGAGAAAAGAGAGACGATTATTATTCGAAACAGGGATAATATAACCAGTAATTAAATTTTATGCTAAAACAAGTTTTATGTAATTACAAAATACAGTCATAAATTAGAAAAGCTACGAAGGATAAGAATGGTCATTGATCGGATTACGTCATCAATTGCTCGGGAAAAATTAGGGGAAAACTTATCAAAGAATGAAACTCAGAGCACTTATACAATTATTGTTGAATATTACCCGCTTTACTTATCGAAACGTCATCATGTGAACTTTGAAAAAGGAGAAAGAATTAGAGCTTAAGATAAAAAAAAAGTAAAAAGGTGTTTAAGTAAAATGATTGAAATAGTGAAAATCGTGACGGACTTTCCGTATGTATGCAGTACCGCATTACGTGTGACGAGAACATTTGGGCAAAAGTAGGACAGATTAGGAACCAGCCCATTTTTGAAAGGTATTGGACTTTATTTATTTTACTTTTAGCATTCCTTATTCACAAAAATTATTTATATATTATTACTCTCAGTGTGTCTGGGTTTTATCTAATCTTAACACCTTTCCATTTCTTTATTTTTTTAGAGCATCTGAAATGTCAACTATTGACATCTCCGTGATAAATGTAATAATATCTACTTTATTTGTATTGTAATAACGTTATTCATTCAATCGTGGCTGATTTATTTTATTTTAGAAGAAAAAGACAGACACAAAAGCTATAAGTCATCAGAATATAACGTGACTCGTCGGTGATTTAATCAAGAGAAAACCATAGTCCAGTATATAAATGGGAAGATGATAAGAAAAATAAATGAATAAAAAGTAAGAGGACGGATGAAAGATAAACGAGAAGAGGAAGATAAGATAAGATAAGAATTATTGGATCCATTAGTCCTCTATTGAGGAAATAGGACAAGTCAAAGAAGAATATGTTGCACATATCACACTAAGAATACGAATATAAGAAACAACAAAATATGGATACAACATATGAGTAAAGAAAAATTATGTATACAATGATAAATAAAATAAAACAAAGCAGAGCAAACAAAATATGAATATACAACATATCAAGAATATGAGAGTACAAAACAATAAGAGAGATGATAGTAAAAGAAACTATGTATTATACAATGATAGACAAATAAAAGAAAGTATACATAACATATACAAAAGATATAATTTCTAGATAAAAAATGTCAATTTGGAACACTATATATCGGTATAAGGTGAATTGGAGAAGAATTGAAGGGAAAAATAGAACTGGTGTGTCATCGAAAAACAGATAAACGGCCATACCAAATTCTGTGTCGTCAAAGTAACATTCTAGAGAAACTAATGGAAAACTAGGGAGGGTCCTATATATCACTCGAAAAAAAGGGAAAAAAGACATGAAAAAAATATACATTTAAAGAATGATAAAAAAATAGAAAGAAGCTAAATCGAAACAAAGAGAAAAATAAAGAACTGTAAACAGGAAAAGAAGTGCGGAAAGAAGAATAAAGGAAGAAAGGATTAACAAAAGAAACTATTCAGTCACCCAATAAAGGCAAAAGGCATAGAAACTCAGTGACGTCAACGTGATACTAATCGAAAATCCACTTTTTATAAATATCTCGAAATAACGACTGAATAAAATATAAGGATATAAACGAAAGGAAGGAAGAAAATACATAAGAAAAAAATAGGGGGAAATGAGAGAAACGACACAAAAACTAATAAATCAGACAAATAGAAGTGCAGACGGAATAGGGATTGTGTGAAACAATAGTGAAGAAAGAAAGGATTAAGAGAAAATCAAATTCAGTCGTAAAAGCATAGAAACTCAGTGACGTCAACTTTATACTAAGAATAGACTAATTGCGGCCGCAAGGCTTATACATTACTCTAAACAAAAAAATGGAATTAAAAAAAGAGAGAGAGAAGACAAAAATGCAAAAGAGAAAGATGGAGAGAAACAAGGGGGAATGAAAGAAAGAGAAATACTAATCCATAAAAAGCAGAGGTATAACAATAGAAAATCGGAGACTTAACGAAAGAGACGTGTCGTATATTGAAAGAAAGAAAATAGGAAAGAAAAATTACCGGGAAAAGAGAAAAAATGCAAGAAATAATAGGTAAAAAGAAAAACAAAGGATCGTGTATGGTAAGATGAATGAATTAATGAAGAAACTGCAAAGTCATAGGAAACATTCGTACTTAAAAAGAAAATGAAGAAAGATAAGAATGTTTACCCGCTAAACTGACATCAACTTATTTTATGATAAATCCTTTTAAATTCATTTCTGCTCAATTTTAAGAATTAAGTTCAATGTAACAAATAAACACTGTGCATTAATTTAGTGTTGCTGAGATTTCCTATGCAACAGTCAAGATGAAAACCTGAATTGAAGTGACTAGATTCCTCCACCCGAGTTCTTTTCCAGGCTGTAAGCCTCTACAACGCTCGTTTAATCTGAATCATGACGTCATAAATCCCATAATCGTTGAGCTGGGGCAACCGATGGTATCTCGAGAGTGTGTGGGAGAGAAAAAAGAACCAGGAGAACTTCCCAAATTTGTTAATAGTGGGGAAAAAGAAGAAACATTTATTTGAGGCATGTTGGCGGTATTAAACGATAACTTTACGAAGGATTGGAGGGTAAAGGGAGGACGAGAGGGAAAAATTGTTCCTCACGTCGTGAAAGCGGATCTGATACTTCATGACAGTAAAGTGTCTGTTTAAGGAACCGTGAAATTACTCGATAGGTTAGGACGGACAGACGGTCATGCATCGCTTGCTCCCATATATGCCGGGCCGGCCCTTGGGATGACGACCGAACCTGGAACCTGGATGGACGAGTGATTAATGTCAAGGAAAAACTATCACGGCCAGTAATTGCACCTGGAGATTTATTACACTACGTTACATTGAGCTGCGTCACGTCGATGACAGCGAAAAATCATTTTCCGCCATTTTCTCCCCGTTTACCAAAAAAAAAATTAGCCTATTCCTGGACTGCGTCCGGTATTCACTGGGAAATCAGAAAAAATAGGTGGAATTTTCATTAACACCGGATGTAAAAATTACGCACAAGTGTAAAAATTACGCACAAGTGTAAAAATTACGCACAAGTGTAAAAATTACGCACAAGTGTAAAAATTACGCACAAGTGTAAAAATTACGCACAAGTGTAAAAATTACGCACAAATGTAAAAATTACGCACAAATGTAAAAATTACGCACAAATGTAAAAATTACGCACAAATGTAAAAATTACGCACAAATGTAAAAATTACGCACAAATGTAAAAATTACGCACAAATGTAAAAATTACGCACAAATGTAAAAATTACGCATATATAACAAAAGTACGCATAAAAGTCAAAATTTCTCAACAGTCAAAATTAGACAAATGTTAAAGATACGCAAATATAAGGTAAAATGAAGCAAAATGTTAAAATTAGGCACAAATAACAAAATTACGCTTAAATGTAAATAATACGCATAAAAGAAAAAAATAGGCATAAAAGTCAAAATTAGCGTAATTATAAAAATTCCGCAGATGAATCATCATAAGGCATAAATGTCAAAATTATTCATCCTCAGAGAAAGGACATTATTGTAAAATATATAAAGAAACTATTTTTTTTATTACAACTCTTTGTGTTTTTCATGACGTAAGCGCGGATAATGTGGAGAGGAACAAGTGGAAATAAATCTGTTATTTAGAGAAGTATGACGACGTGGTTCAAAAATTATCAAAAAAACAGAAAAGTAAGATTAAGATAAATAAATAATAAGGGTTTTAACTAAAGTCAAGGATTGAAGGAAAGAAAGGAAATGCAGCTACGCAGTAAGTGTAACAGATTAAGTCTCGAAATGTTGGTGAAAAATGTTGAAGAATTTATGAAGAAAGGATGTGTTGAAACTAGAAAAGGGAAGAAAGTGTAAGTGAGGAGAAAATGAGTCTTATTCTCATAGAAAATGCACTCTACGTGTGAAGCAGTGGATTTTTAAGGGCAGTTTGAAAATATGAAAGTAATCAGACTGGGTGCTTCCAGAACGTTCAAGCTTAAATGGACTGATATAGTAAGAAATTTGAAAGTATGGGCAAAAAACAAGGCGCAGGTTCAGTTACCTGAGTGGTGAAAGGTCGCAGAGAAATAGATGAGGAATACTAGGAATAGAGGAATTGGCAGGGGATGAACCCACTGTACAGTCTCTATCTAGAATAATGACCTAATTAAAGGAGAACCTTGCTAGCAGAACTCATTTCTTTTTCTATACTTTTTCTTTCTTGATTGCAGTCACGTCGCAGGTTTGATCTAAGACTTATTTTTATTGTTCCAGGAACCAAGGTCGTCGTCTTCGTCGTAGTAGTTGCAGTGGCATACCGTTCCGTTCCCGAGAAGGAGAAGGATAGAGAGAAGGAGAGAGAGAGAGATAGATGCATTCAACATTTGATTACAGTCGCAGCCTATTTGGGTGTGGCCTTCCTTGGTAATTACCGGGCTGGCTGTTTTGCCGCCGGGTACCAAACACATAGGAAGGAGAAAGGAGAACATGCGTCCGAGCCAAATAGCAAGGCTAGAGAATAAGGCGGAGCAGGCGGAGGAGGATGATGCACGAACTCAACATTCGCCTATCGTTTTCCCACTTTTCCTGTAGACAAGCGAGGAAATGAAATTGGATGAAACTGGAAAAGTTCAGATTTTCAATAGGCTACGGAAATACAACAGAGAATCTGACTAGGTACCATTGACGACTGTCAGCCTCGTGAAACTGTGGTCTAGGTTGTATGACGTCACGATAGTGTTGCAGCTAACCCCGACATTCGTTTAACCTTAAGCGACGATCATTCCCCGTTGATCATAACCAAACTAAAATCACTATAATGTCTTCAACATGAAAGATGCCATTGATGACCATTAGCTTAGTGAAACTGTGGTCTTGGGGTAGTTTAGTGATGTATGACGTCACGATAGTGTCGCAGCTGATCCGGGGGGACTTTTTTTTTAGTCCCAAGCGACGATCATTCCTCGTTGATAATTATCAAACTAAAATCACTACAACGTCTTGATCATCGAGCTCTGATCGTCGAAAGGGAAGTTGAATCCTTTCCCCTCCTCCACAACCTCCCCCCCAAAAAAAAGTTTATGAGCGTGTTGTGACGTCATCTTCGGCTCGAACGACTCCGACCGAATGAACAGTGGTAATTCCTCCACACAAGAATGACTTTTTCTTCCATGTAGAAGGTCGCAGTTTTCCTTGACAGTCCAAATAGTAAAGAAACCGTACTGGAAAAATGTCCTTTTATTAAAATTTTAATGATTTTATTCTATTAAATCTACTGAAGTTGGTGGAATGAGAATTTTTTTCACACTTAGTATCTACGACGTTTTGAAAGAGATTCTGCAGAGTTTGTCAAACGTTATTCGGTCTTCCCCTATTCCAATCGATCATCGTCCATGTTTTCTCTTCTCTCTCTCTCTCTCTCTCTCTCTCTCTCTCTCTCTCTCTCCCTCACTTACATAATCTACGTCACACCACGTTCTTCTCTTCTCTCACTCTCCTCTTTCTGCTCTTCCATCACTCTTCAAATATAAAAAATTTTCTACTGTCATCACGTCCATGTTACTTCTCTTTTTTTGTCACTACTCGTAGTTTCTTAGATCTCTAGATATACGTCTCCTTTTTACTATAAAAAAAAATTTACAACGTAAAGAATAATTATTCTCTGACATAAGAGGAAACACGACGTTTCTCCTTGAAAGATTTTCTGATCACAGTTTCTCAAACTATTAAACGTTATTCGGTCTTCCCCTATTACAATCGATCATCGTCCATGCTCTCTCTCTCTCTCTTCCCCTCACTCACCTACATAAAAAAATTCTTTTGTCACAGCCACTGTTACTTCCTTTTTGGTGAAGTGTACTTCCTTAAACGCTAGTATAGTGTCCTTTTTCTTTGAAAAAAATACAGGACATGCAACTAAACACGACGTACTGCTTTTAAAAGATTTTCTGATCATAGTTTGTCAAACCGTTAAACGTTATTCGGTCTTCCCCTATTACAATCGATCATCGTCCATGCTCTCTCCCCACCCTCTCCTCCTCTATCTTCCCTCACTCACCCACATAAAAAATTTAAACTGTCACATCCACTGTTACTTATTTTTTGTGCGACTCCTAGTTCCTTACTCCTTTTTCTTAAAAAAACAAAAAATACAAGACAGGAGTAACTATTAACCGGCATGAAACGTAACACATGTTCCTCTCCTCTTTTTGAAGCATAAATCTGCTGCTTCTGACTTGGGTTTAAAATTTTTTATTCTTCTTTCACGTCTCGTCATCCGACCAGCAGCATTGTCATTCATTCATACTGTTGGCCTACACACACACGCTATCATGTGACTATAATACGCGATATTATTACTTTTTAGCTTTACTTTCCGGTGGTAAGTGGGAGAAAGATTCAGAGGTATCGAGTTAAGAAGGTAGGAAATAAGACACTCGCCCTCGTAGCGAGCAAACAACGACAAAAGCATGTCTTCTTTCTCTCTGTCACTCCGTCTCTCGGAGAAAGTAGGTTTCTTGTAACAATTAGAGCAAGTGATAGTAGCAGCGTCGCCCACACGAGGACCATAGTCGTCATCATCATCATCCCTTGGATTTGCTCCGTCCCTGTCACACACACACAGTCGCGTGATATCCCTAAGGGTCAGTCAACCAAAAGGGGGGTGGGGGTGGCGAGGGAGGGGGGAGGGGAGAAGGAGGTAGGGGAGGGAGACATGGGCGAGGCAGGTCTATCACTTGAGCTAAGCGACGTAAGGAGAGCGCCGGTAATTTGCTCCCATCGTCTTGGCATCTTGGTTTCTCTCACGGTCGCTCTGTGCGCCGCCCCCTTCTTCTTCCTCTCCTCCCCCTCTCCCCCTTTCTTCCCCCTCCCCTCTCTCTCCCCCACCTCCTCCTCCTCCTCCACCCCCGCCATTCCTTCTCTCCGTGCGCAACGCTCGAAACCCCTTTGCTTCCCTCCTTTCCCCCTCTCGCAAGAACTGCACTTGCCTTCGAGTCGATTTACCGGCCACTGTAGATCTACTCCTCCTCGCTCGCGCGCAAACCTGAAACAAAACACACCACCACCACATCGTCCACCTGTTTTCAACGTCGACTTCGTCGCCACAGCCACAGCAGCCGCCGTAGTCGTCGTCGTCGTCTTCTTCGTCTTCGCCACCCGCTAGACGACGCAGTGGGGGCCAAAAGAAATAATAAATATACCGCAGACCGATGCCGAGTCGTCGCTGCCGACGTGCCTGAGTGCCGCTAGCAAGGTGCGTGCGTGCGTAGGTGCGTACGTGCGCGAGCGTGTGTGCGTGCGTGAGTGTGTTTGTTTGTTTGTTTTCCGTGTCGCGTGTATGAGGGTTTGGTGCCGCCCTCGAGTAGACCCACCACGTGTGTGCGACAGCAACAGAGCAGCCGCCCCCGCAGCGACTCTGGACTGACAAGGGGGAGGGGGAGAGAAATATGTGAAGAAAACCACTTGCTGTGTGACAGGCAGACATACGCAGACTGAGAGAGATACACGGGGAGAAGAAACAAGACACACACGCACCAGTGCTGCAGACAGACATGTGTGAGCTGCGGTGCCAACAGTAACTCGAGTCGACTTAATATCTGTGCTTCATTACATTTTATTTTCTATCATCACCGCCGTCATCGTCGTCGACGTACGAACATTTTCCCCCCCTTCACGTCGGTCGGTACCTTGCAGTACCGTTTTCCTTTTTAATTCTCAGCATCCCCCTCACAGTTTGCCGCCGCCCTTCTTCTTCTTCGTCTTGACGCCGCCACTCTTCCCTCTTCTTTTTTTTTCTCAGCCCCCCCCCCCTTTTACAACCTCCCCCGCGCCAGCCAGCACACCCCTTTTGTTATTTAAATAGCTTCGGCGCAGCAAATGAAACTTAAGACAAGTGAAGGCAAGGGGATGCGTTAAGAATAAATAAAGTGAAGGTCTGTGATTGGACACGCACACGTATATACATATACACACATACACACAGACCTCCCCGCGCCACCCCTCGTCCGTTCGTTCGTTCGTTCGCTTTTCACCCTCGCTGGAAAATTTCAAACGTTACTCAGATAACGGACGGAACGGACACGAACTCCGAAAGAAAAGGAACAGTGACATGCGAACCATCGTGGCCTGAGAGACATTAGTTACACGGTTTTAGTTTTCCCTTGTTTTATGTTTTCGGGGGAGGGAGAGGGACGTAATGGTGTGTGACGGGTTGTGACGTAGCCGTCATCGTCATCGACAACGCCGGAGAGGAAGACCGCCCCCACGGAGGCAGCCGCCACCGCCGCCGCCGCTGGACCCTGCATCACCGACCAGGGGGGTAAGTACAAACTTAGATAGATTACATCTATCAGATCGGCGTCTTTGATTCCGTGGGAAAAGGAGAACAGGGCTTCACTAATTAACCGTTGTTAGGAGCGCGTGTGGATCTGTTGTTCTTTTTTTTTGTGTGTACGGGTTCGGTCGTCCGAGAGAGAGAGACGAGGGAGAAGGTGGGGGTGGGTGGGGGCGGCTGTGTGTGTGGGTTTGAGGATGAAGTCAGCTGATGTGGAGCGCGTGCCGTGCACGTGGCTGTCCGCACGTGGGTGTGAGGAGACAGCAGCAGCTCCCACCAAAACACACAGCTACAGCTGCTGCTGCTCCTCTCTCCCTCGCTCTCTCGCTATTCCTAAGCTTCCTAACAGCAAAAAAAAAATCCGTAACACCATTCGTCGAAACTGGAAACACGTCCCACGTCTAGAAAGTTTCGTATCACGCGTGAAAATAAATCCGGAAGACTCAAATATTCACTCTTCTAATAAGGGGGAAGGTCGTCGGTGAAGAAAAGGTTTATCTACGGCACGACCGACATTCTCGATAACTAGACCGACTACCATATTGTCCAGTATTTCCCGTTATACGGAAAATAAAACTAAATATTTTTTTTCATCCAAGAAAATTAGCGTAAACTGATCGTCGAAGTACAGGAAAATTCTACTAGACCGTTCAGTATTCCCTGTTGTCGGAAAATTAAACTAAATATTTATTTCATCCAAGAAAATTAGCGTAAACTGATCGTCGAAGAACAGGAAAATACTACTAGACCGACTGCCATAGCGTTCAGTATTTCCCGTTGTCCGAAAATTAAACTAAAACATATGTTTCGTCCATCATCAAGAAAATTAGCGTCAACTCATCGTCGAACTTCAGGAATATTTTACTAGACCGACTACCATATCGTTTAGTATGCCACGTCGTCCGAAAAATAAACTAAATTATATGTTTCGTCCATTATCAAGAAAATTAGCGTAAAATGATCGTGAAACTTCAGGAATATTCTACTGGACCGACTACCATAGCCTTCAGTGTTTCCCGTTGTAGGAAAATAAACTAAAATATAGGTTTCATCCATGAAAATTAGCGTAAACTGATCGAACTGCAGGAATGTTTTACTAGACTGACTGCCATAGCGTTCAGTATTTAATGTCGTCCGAAAATTAAACTAAATTAAATGTTCAATCCATTATCAAGAAAATTAGCATAAACTGATCGTCGAAGAACGGGAAAATTCTTCTAGACCGACTGCCATAGCATTCAGTATTTCCCATGGTCCGAAAATTAAACTTAATTTTATGTTTCGTCTATTATCAAGAAAATTAGCGTAAAATGATTGTCGAACTACAGGAATATTCTACTAAACCGACTACCATAGAGGTCAGTGTTTCCCGTTGTCCGAAAATTAAACTAAATTATATGTTTCGTCCATTATGAAGAAAATTAGCGTAAAATGATCGTTGAAGTACAGGAATATTCTACTAGACTGAATACCATAGCGTTCAGTGTTTCCAGTTGGCGAAAAATAAACTAAAATATATGTTTCGTCCATTATCAAGAAAATTAGCGTAAACTGATCCTCAAACTGCAGGAATATTCTACACGACGATTAATGAAGCCGTTAATTAGTTCCATATGGCTGGTACCCTTTGCCCAATCGATAACGAAAACTGATCGCCTTCTAATGACTCCATAAATTATTCTCTCATTAATAAAAAAAGAGAGAAATACCGTTGATACTTAACTACGTGCACCGTTACGCACTACTGAACTAACCAATAAATTTGTAACTTCACCGTTACACGTCATAAATATATATATATTTAATTTTCCACGAGAAACTAATATTTATATCTTCCTCTACTTCCCCAACTGACTCGATAAAGCGAAAAATGTCCGTAAGAACAATCATCGAAACTACAAATACGGCCCACGATCAAAACGTTTCGCACCCTGGAGGAAAATAATTCCGAAAGAACCTATAAATAATGGGTAACATTATTGACGTAGTTAAGCATTAGCCACAGCACAACTAATAAACCTGTTAACTGCACCGATTAGCAAACTGTTCCGTATTTTCCGTTCTATGAAAACTAAAAATATTTAAATGATTCGAAGCTTCGTCAATTAAATAAGAAAAATTACACGTATAACTGATCGTCGAAGGGTAAGGGGAAAAATCTACGGAACGATTAAAGATGTCGTCGTTAATTAGTCCGAATAGATTAGTGTTGTAACCGTGCGAAATAAAAAAGGGAATTTCCAGATAACTGGGAACTGTTGTCAATTGATAAGAAAAACTGATCGTCGATGGAAAAGTAAATATATATTTATGGAACGTCTGAGACTATCAGTAATTTTCCGTTAATCGCAATGGTTTTCCCTGAATGCGGAAATGCTGAAAGACTATCATTCAGTGAACCGGCCAATAATTTTGTAACGTCAGTGTTATTGGTAATAAATGTAATTCACTTTTCACAAGAAACGAAGGATTATGTAGGACTTAAGTAGGTACTTTTTTTTATGAAGAAGGATTTAAAACGGCCAGAAGTTTTATTCAATGATTAAGGAAAAACCCTTCGTCGACCATCAAATATTGACTTAAGTATTTTTGTAAGTTCTTCGTTGAGAAACACGGGAAACGTATAGCTATACCATCAATCACAATTTGAACTAAAATTAAAATTCTGAGGGTGTAAAAGGAACATTGATATTTCTCAAATCAGCCAGATTTTTTTTTTGCCAAATAAGTATAGATATATTAATTTGCAAGTAATTAGTAGTTGTTCTCTCGCGAAAAATTTGTTATATTACCGGGAAAAGTATTCCCCCTTGGTAATGAAAGGAGAATTCAATCCAAAATTTTATCAGATGACGTATAAATCTGCTACTACTACGTATTTATAAAATCAAGTCTACGTTTCCTCGCCTCGTCTTGTAGATTCCGTCAGACGAAAACTGTTCTACAGTGACCGTCGTTTGAGACCGGCTCAACTGATCGTCGAAATTAGAATAAGGAAAAATATCTGTAGGACAAATTGTGAAAAGCTGAAGTTTCCCGTAAATAAACCGCGGAAGATTTTCGCATTTTCCACTCACCGGGGATAAAAAAAGGGTTTACAACGAAAGACTTATCATGTGAAAACGAAACAAGAAAATTGCAGATTTATTTTTACTTGCTTAGCGAATAGGAAGAATGGATAAACGTGCGTATTTTTTTCTTCTTCCTCAACATCCAATTCGCTATACAATTATTTTTTTTATATCCTAGAGGAACGATTACCGTGTCCCGTAGGACAAGACATAAACGCTCATGTTATTTTCTTGCCTTACATATTTCTACGACTTATTTATTGCACAGTGTTTGTCATTTTTCGATACAATCACTTAACGTTACTTAAAAAAAATCACTCCTGAAGTCATTTAACCAATTGTCAAATAAAATGGCCAATCTGTAGTACATCTAAAAATCTAAAATCTGCAATAAATATAAAATGTTTGTCCACACGTTGCGATTTTTTTAAAAAAGAACATTAAAGTTGAATCATTTTCATTTTTTATACAAAATAAAATGAGTAATATTTTCACTGCGAGACTTGAAACCGTTTATTACGCAAACAAGGACATATATATTTGTTTTACAAGTTATTAGTGTTTGTCCTAGGTAAAAAAAAAGGTATTGTATTTTCTCCGTCTACGGTTGACATGTCGAAAAAAGTATTAACAGCAGTTGAGAACAAGAACGAAAACAACTACAGTATAAAAAGGAAACAAAATCCTACAAGGACCGCTTTAGCGGAATTTTAACAATGAAGAATTATTTGAGAACACTGTAGACGAGCATTTTTTTCCTGTCCTCAATTTTTTAAATCTTCCATACGGTACGGGTTTCTCTTGTCGTCTCATAAACATATTCAGAAAGTATCAAGAGAGTTAAAATTGTAAACTGCTGATAATTTCAGAGCATTAAATCGCTATTCGTTGTAAAATATTATTGAATTTATTATATATATATATATATATATTTGTAACTAAATCATTACTTGTCCTTTTAATTCTTCTCAAACCCGTACTTTTTCCCCCTTTTTTGGTAAAACGAAACTATCCTGAATGAACCAGACAATATCAGGAAAGTCGACATACGGCGAAAATTCATTTACGAAGACCAAATTTATTTCCTAAAACCAGTCGATAGATTTTCCCGATTTTCCGTATAAGCAAAAAAGTCATAAGTATCTAATCTTACTGATTGACTTTAAATGACTTCTAATAAGGAAAATTGTGGCATTATATTTTCTAATATATGAATAACGGAACATTACAAAGAAACCCCTTGGTTTCGAATCAGTCGCAATTTTAAGAAAACCCGAAATTTTGTTTTATAAATTTATATTTCAGTTTTTTTAAAATTATATAAAGAAATTTCCAGTCCTAACCGTAGTCATCTACAAACGAAATTAAAACTTGGAATCATACATTATAAAATGGCAATTTTTATTATAATTTGTCTCAAAAAAATCTTTAATCTATTGTATACACTTCATATTGTCAAATTTAAAATACTTTAATATGTTCTTGAACAATTGTAAAATCCTCCAAAAACCTAATGTTATAGAAAATAAAAATTAAAGCATAGCATATAAGTTTCGAAATTTAATTAAAAAATTAAATATGTTCTGACGTAAACACGGTAGTAAAAAATTTACATTCAAGGTACTATCTCATTATAATAACTACAGTTAAAAGGTCATACATGCTATATATAAATATATATATATATATATATTATTCTACATCACATAAAATTAATGCTTTGTCTTATACCAAACCGATAATTGTTACAAATTGTAAGCGCTGTATATTTTTCTACGGTAGTAAACAAGAAAATATATATCTTTACAAGTAGAACGTAGAGGATGAAACTGCAATAAGTCATTTAATGTAACAAATTCCCATAAGAAAATGTCTATAAGGGACTATTTTCTGCGCCTTATTCATTCATTTGAATCGTCCGGAAAAAAAATAAACTTAAATAATTTACAGCTGTAAACGATTTCTGACGTTCAAAACAAAATCCACAGGTTTGTCATACTAATTAATAAGCCAAAGAATATAAAGGAAAGAGACTCAATTCTCCTTATTATTAATTTGTTCTGTCGTAAGAAAGACGGTGAAAGTTGAGGAATAACGTACCAATTTACATAAGCATTATACTAAATATTTATTAGTGCTTTCCGTTAAAAATATAATGTCAATACTAGCAATAATAATAATAGCATTAATAAAACACTGTTATAACTCCAGATGTATTTAATAACAAAAAAAGGTTCACAATTTCAGGCCAGTATCGATAAATGACCATAAATATAATAATATAATAGCCATGGTCAATTAATTTTCTTTTAATTATGCCGTTAAATGTTACAGTTCACTCAATTAAAATGGCCGTCGTCTGTTACTTAAAAAAACAGTTACACTTTGCTATAGTGAAAATGTAGAATATATTTTTTTTTCAAAGTATCGCTTTACACGGATAAATACATACGACAGACATATGAAGGAAATTATTACGCGTCAAGACTATTTTTTCCCTCTATTCATCATCATTGCGTCAACAGTGTTGTGAAATGTACGTGGTTTTTCCCTGTCAGTCCCTAATTAATCAAAGAAACTAGTTTCAGAAAAGCTGCTGCATGTAGTTAAATAATATTCGAATCAATAAGTCGTAAAATAATCAAATCATGTCTAATTTGGGTAGAATCAACTGGTTTGATTAATAATACGTATATAGTTTATCCCTTTTCCGAAAAGAAATATATATGTACGAAAAGAGAAACAGATGTAAACTACTATTTATATCATTGTTAAAGTTTCCCAACTATACGTAACTAGTTTTTCCCATTAAACTCCAAAAAGTAGCACATTTTCTATTTTATGAAATTGGCAACATCAATTTTTTTTTACCAGAAAACTATAACAAGTGTAACAGAATTCCCTTACCATTTTCCTTATTCAGAAATAAAAAAGGATGAACAGTGGAATACCCTAAAATATACCATCAATATCCTGACAAGAAAAGGTTTCCTTTACAGGAAACCTGCTCTACATAACTATCACTAGACACAAAAAAAGGAAACAAATACCAATTACACCTACATCAAGAAATTATGTACTATAGTTTCGCCTAAGAGGAAATAAGATTTTTGTACCAAAATCAAAATATATAAATTACAGCAATTAGTAACACAGCAAAAGAAGATTCTCCATATTTTGAACTATTATAATTGTGATCATCCCGAAGCAAAATTAAATGGGATTGCGTCACTTCCGGAAAGACTGTATTTTATGAGCCGTGCATTTGTTTTTTGATTTGAAAAATAATATATGAAATTAGCATAATATTTCGTTTGATCTAATTTCATCCGTAGTTTCAAAGTAATTCTTTTTTTTTCACACATAAGCCAGTCGCTGTTGAAATAAATATCCTAAAATACACTTCAGTTAAGTGATTTACTGAATTGCAAAGTTAAAAAAGGAAGGGATGGAAAAATATAACCTGCGTGACGTCACAGGAACGTCATTAGTAGGACATTCACACGATTTCTCGTTATTGTAGTTTTGGAATAATTTCCCTCGTTTGGAAAAAATACAGCCAGTCAATACGAAAGGAAACTGTGATAAAATTTTCTATAACTTACCTGTAACTCATTTTTACTTTCCCCGCCTAAAATTTTTTGACGGTGATTATAAATTTTGGGTAATAAAGACATGAATAGATTTTCTTTTCTCTAAAAGCAACAATTCCCATGAAACAAAATTTAAAAATGCCAACATAGGTCGCTGCATCCTGAAATAAAATTTCCTTCCAGAAAATGGAAACAGAAAGAATTTGCGTTCCACCATGAAATAATTGTAGACATCTGCGACTAAGAAAACGTCAAATTTTGCGTAATTTATTAACTAAAATTCAGCTTTGACGTCCTTAAATTTTTTTTATTATCTCCGCTAATATTAATTTTTAAGTTAGCTTGAAAAATCGGGCAGTAGGGAAAATATTATATTATTTTATTTCCTGATTTTTACCTTATTCATCTCATAAATCTGCCTTACTCTCATCCTAAGTTTCCCGACACGTTTAATTATCTATTTATTTGTCCGAAATTGTTCTCAGTTCGGGAAATTACAGTTTCGTATTCTATAGGACCTCATTATTTCCCGATTTATATAACATTACATTCGATTTTCCGAGTCCCATAAATTAATTTTATGGAAATATTCCGTTTCAAAGTCTTGTAACGTTTCCGCATGCATAGATGTAATATAATTATAAATTATATCAGTTATAATTTTAAAAAACCTATATATCCTATAACATTTCTTCGCTTCATTTATAAGGGTTTTTCTTTGAAATTACTGGACTTGTATAATAATTTTTTTTTAAAAAAAAGTCTTTTGTTCGTGATTTTCAGTGTTTTAATACAAGCGTTATTGAACTTATAAATTACTGTACGAAAATCCCACCAATAATTACTGTTGAAGAAATTAAATGTTGTTCTTCGTAACGCGTACAAATAGTTTTGTCGCGTATCCGAATCATTATTTTTAGAGTATATGGATGAAGTAGTTATACGAAAATAATAGTTGAAAATACTAGCAAATGAGGAAGAACTGATATTCTTTATCTATTATTTTAAAGAACGATTATCGCACTGTCGATGATTGATGACATGTTGAGAAAAAAACGGAATATAGTACATAGACCGACTATAAAGGTTATCAAAATTGAGAGGCTAAGTAAATCTAAAAAAGAAAAAAAAATTATCCCGACGTCTTTAAGTCCGTCCGTCAACATACAGGAGATAATCCTGACGATTAATCGTGTGACAACATACCTGATCGTATTTTCCAGTGACTAATTGATGAGTATGTAATTTATCCGTCAACGAACTGGATTATTTGATCAGTTGATGAGTTGATGAGTTTACTGCAACAAAATCGTACTGTATGACGTTTCGTCTATTTTATTTCATTTAATTTAATGGTTTTTAATATTACAAAATCGTATAATGTGCTAAGGACGTTTTTAGATTATTAATTTTTTAAACTTTTAATAGAAAATGTCACTAACTTGACCGAGAAATTCATTAAAATAGTTGCAGTGAAGAAAAATTGAGGAATAACGTTATGCAAAGGAAGATCGTTCAACAGTGTTTCGATTGTATATAAGGGTAAACGTTTTAAATAATCTTCCAGGTAATACGGTAAATTGTAGTGAGATCCAGAAGGTAATTCTCTTCAGACGTTTGAAGATACAGTCAATTATTCGGATAAATCATGAAAATCAAATAAATTCTCCTCCTGCTAATATTTGTTCATTTTAAGCTAATAATTTTTTCACATTATTATATATATAAATATATAAATTATTAACTTAAAACCAGAAAATATTTTATATAAAAATTATTAGCTTAAAATTAGCAAATATTAGCAGGAGGAGAATTTATTTGTTTTTAATGTTTATTATATATTATATATATAAGTATATATGTTCGTTTTATCATCAATCTGAAAATTTTCTGAACCTTAGTATTCCACTATTCAGTAAACAACATTTTCTTGTTGAAGTTTGTAGGTTTTCCCCGGTTGGATTTGTTGAACAAAGAGTCCATATTCCAATTTCACTTGTTAAAGATGAATAATTTTTTCGTCGAAACGTCGTTTTTAAATTCCAATGTGACTCGGTTTGTAATCCAAGAACTCTATATTCAATATTTCTTGTTGTTACACAGTAATCTTTTCACAGTTTACTTTAAAAGTTTTTAGACTTGGCCGATTATTAATTCTTTGTATTTTTTTCACTTCCAGAATTATTAGCTTCTGTAGATTTTTAATCGTTATCGTTTGAACACGGTTGATTTTTGTCTGTGTGAATATCAGTGCGTAAATTACATCGTTGCGTTGTCTAGGCGTGTAACTGCGCTTCGAATTTCCCGTATTTCCTCCCCGATGAGGACTAATGGGATCGATAAATCCAAATCCGTTCTATGGAAAATTAAGGAACGTTGACGTCATTAAAAGGAAAATTTTTTACGTGGATAAAATGTCGAGAATTACGACATTAATTCTTTCCGTCAATCGTTGTACTGTTTTGGTGAACGTTCGGAGTAATTCAATGAAAAGATATTCCAGTAGTTTAAAAATTGAAAATTAAACCTCAATGCGTTCATAATTTTACGGTATGTAACCCAGTGTTTTTTAAGAGTAATAATATATCCTGGAGACGTATCCCTTAAAATATTTAATAATAGTATTAGACATGGCCGAAGTCCCTTAATCACAGACTTGGAGAAGAAGTAAGCAAAATATACTGTCGGAAAATTATCTGGAAGTGGATCCCATATGAAGGAATAAAAGTCAAAAAGAAATTCTAAGGGGCATAAAGAATAATACGATTACAGCCAGGAATGTTTTCCTACAGTTCGTAAATATACTCGAGGAAAACTTACAGTCTCCTACATACGAGAAAATGTTTGTACGAAGATAAGTTTTGTAACGTAGTAAATAAATAAATCAATTAATTTACATGATCTGTAGGAGGAAAATTAGTAGCAAACGTCACAGTAGACATAGTTACAATATTACTAAACAATCAGTCAGGAAAATAATTGCTCTGAGGATAATCCTACGAATAATTTAAGTAGGCAGTGAAAACAACGTCTTGGGTATGTTTTAGTTTTTTTTGGGAGCAGTCGTCAATAAATAAAAGTTTATACGATATGTTTTTCGACAACTGAATTGGATTATTTTAAAAATTATATATATTTTTAATTGAATAATTTTTCATTGCAATGGGAATAGCTCAGTGATAATGTTTAAAATGTATTAAAATTAATAAATACTAAATTTAAGAAAATAAAGAAAAATATATAAAAAATTAAAGAAAAATATATAAATATAAAGAAAATATATAAAAAATAATAATAATAAAGAAAAACATAAATAATAAAAAATCTATAAAAAACAAGAAACATAACGTTCTATTATTCCAATGAAACTATATATATGCATATATGTATTAAAATGGAATCCTATTTATCCCTTACACTTCACTTTACTAGACAGTAATTACTAAAAGATTATATTTAATACTAAAAGGGCCATTCCCTTTTTAAAAATTATTACTTCATTTTCCACGTCACTCAGTATTCTTAATACCAACTCTATTACTATTTTATATTAATGTCTAACAAGAATATTTAATCGTTTTAACTGTTTCAAACTCTCGTCAGTCCTGTAGCTAGCATCGACTATTCCAGTCCCGAATAGTTCTAGTTAGAAATGATAATTTTCCTACATCTACAGTTTCTGTTTCCCTTTTCTCTAAACTTGCACGAGTGATCGCTTTGTAGAAAATTAATAATATAACGGATAGACTTCAGAAAAGCAAGTATCTAATTACTTGCCTGTTAAATTTCTAAAAATAAAATTAGAAATCGTTTCAACGTTAATATATATTTTATTATTATTATTAGTGTAGCACCGTTCCGAGAAAATGCGCCTGGCTTGATGCACACGATTCGGCTGTAAAAGGATCAGCAGATGTCCAAAGATATTTCTAAGTTATTTATTTAAAATGTTGCCCATAGTTACGACGACCATAAAGTGCTTAGACGGGAAACATTTACGATTCCTACGGGTAACGTGATCAGGAAAACTAATCTCTCGTGCCGTCAATTGTCGCGGAGGAAAAACCTAAACATTTTATGGGGGGAGGGAGCGGTGGGTGATATTAACTACATTTTCGTTAGATCGACGGGAAATGTCGACAATTGCTCGGTCCTAGACCCGTTCAAGGGAAATTTATATGAAAAGAAGAAACTAGTTACTTTCCTCTCTAATCCGTTTTCCTAATTCCTCAATTAGTGGTCGGAAACTTTCAGATTTACAAATATATTTTTTCCAATCATCACACTAATATTCCTAATTAAAACAGAATATAATTTAGAAAACGTAATAATAAATTAGTGGTCCATGAACGTGTGACTGGCGATAATTGGGCGACGTTGTTGCTTTTAACCAATTAAACAATTAACAGTTTTGTAAATATTGGGTTTCCTCCAAAACCTAAACAGACCCATTGTGTCCATGATAATTGTTTATTAAATTTTGAACACAAAATAAAAATGATGAAATAGACTTAGCGGGTTCAAACTATCTTAATATTTAACGTTTTACAGTTCAATTATTAATGAACCATTTAAAGAAATTTCCTTAGTATTTAAAAAGTATAGTTACAAAATATTTTTAAGCTTACCGTACTTCTAATTATCAAAATCAGTGAATGTAATACAACAATCTACAATTAATGTTGGTCACATTTAAAAATAAACACTAGCAATCAAATTTAATTTTAAAAAAAAGACAACGCAACGACGTAATTTACGCAGTGATATTCATACAGAGAAAAATCAACCTGTGTTCAAGCGATAACGATTAAAAATCTGTGGCCCTATTGACTAAAGTTTTTTTTGGTTTGAACGTAGTCGAAGAACAGTAATTATAATATTTAACTTCAATATCCTCAATTTATTTATATCCTTAATTTATTTCCTCGACAAGGCGAAATGTGTGTTTATACCTCAATTATTCTTATAAATTAATATTATTTTGGTTTCTTTAAGTGATCAATTAATAATTTTTGCCCTTCAAGAATTTTAACTCAAACGGGGCCAATAATGAAATAAATACTTATCTTTAATTAACTTTCATTCCTCACTCTCATTCAGACTGATCCTCACTCTCATTCATAATATAAATCACTCTCATTCAGAATATAAATTACTTATTTAGATTATTCGTCACTCTTATCCAGAGTATTTTCAAACAGGATTAATTAATATCAGAAATAGTTCATCCCTTTACAAGCAATTAATTATAAACAATTAGGGTGAATTTAAGTACACAAAATCAAAGATAATTTTTTTCTCTGCTTCTCTCGTACTTGTTATAGTTGTTAACGCAAATTGTCCATAATTAATTAAATTTACAAAACAGTTAACGATAACTCACTACTTTTCTTCACTAAAGTATTCATTTAAACGTGGGTAAGGAAAACTGATTTTTTAAAAACATAGTGTCCTTTACTTCTGAATAAATTGGCAGTTGAAATTTCGCACTCCTTATCTAGTTATATTTCTCGACGGTCATTTAATAATAATAATAATGAGAGGAAAATAAACATTGGGGTTGTTAATTAACTTTTCGCTGCTCAAGTGAAAGCTATGTGAATTTTTCTTTTCCTAAACTGTTACAAGGTTCATCAACGTTTCACCAAAAAAGGAACGTATGTAGACGTGAATTATCTTCAAGGAATTTTTTTTTAATATTGAATGACTGATTTTAAATTTAGATTATAATGAAGAATAATAAATAATTAATATATACAGTTTTGGTTTATTAATTTGTGTGACTGATTAAAACCAAGAGACGTGATTATTTTCCCTCGAAGCTAAGCAATGAAACTTTAAAGGACAAGGATAATTTTTTTCAATGATTTTTGCAATATGATTAATTCCTTTCTAAAGAAGCAATTATTTCCGTCAGGTTGCAAAATGTTTCCACCTGTATCTCGGTGGTCAATCAGCCGCCGCTTCTCCACTTAGAACCTTCTTCTCGCCTCCATATAATAACAGTCTCACAGGACAAGAGGGGGAAAAAAGTACCATTCGTTGACATCCTGCAAGGTTTGTTTACAGCCTTTCTGCGAAATCCTAGGTTTAATGTTTTACCATCAAGAAGACGTATAAAAGATTTCACACACACACGCGCGTATATAGATACTTATTACCCATCCGCCTCTTATAATTATTATTTCTCAGAACACAAACAAGTTTTTTATTTATTATTTTTTCTCCCCCCCCCCCTCCTTCCTCACACATACTCAAGACACAGGTCTGAGCGGAAACCAGTTTTATAAAATTGTTGCGGCTCTTTTGGCTACTCACAATTTTCTCTTTCTTTTCCCCCTCCCCTCCCCTCCCCGCCTCTTTTAGAGTTAATAAAATTTCTTGTGTCTCATCGGAGTTGGTCTTTAAAGGGATGAACGAGGGGAGGAGGGAAGGGTATTATAATATGTTCAGAGAAAACTACTTTGTCACGCCTTCGGAGAAGAGTTTAAATTTTTGCTGTCCAGTACGGTTATTAGCAAGCCATTCCACCTTTAAAGTTGTTCTTTTTACCTTTCCCCCACTCCTCCCCCCTTCTCTTCCAACCCCCCCCCCTATTCTCTATCTCTACAATGTGTAGCAACATTTAAACGGTGATGAGCTTCAATCTTGTTTAAGAAATATTTTCCCGGTGCTGAAAGGATTCTCTGGACTTCGACGACGACGAAGACGAAAGTCATTGAAAAACGTCGCGTGATTATTATTATTATTACTTAGCTGCTATTTGCCCTGTGGCATCTACATACTAAGAAAACACAAATACAATTACAAAAGTTTACACTAAGGAAGAATTTAGAAGTGAAGTTTTTTATATCTGAAAAAGAAAAGAAAGGAGCCACACAAAAATCACTTCTCTGCACTTCACTATTATCACTTTAATGATTCTAAAAAAAACTACTGCTTACTTAAGTTTTCTTAGCCTATTCCTAAACTGATTTACGCTTCCAGGATATATGGACGAGTTAAACCCGGACGGAGTCTCGAGAAACCTGATTTTTTATTTTCTCTCGAATCTGAGGCTATAAATTAATATATATCTTTTATAACAAATATTTTCCCGGTGCTGAAAAAATTCTCTGGACTCCGAAAGGTGATGATGACGACGAACGAAGACGAAAGTCATTTAAACGTCGCGTGATATCGACGAGTTAACCCGGTGGAATCTGAGGCTATAAATTAATATTAAATTATAATATTCTTTGTATGACAAATATTTTCCTGGTGCTGAAAAAATTTTCTGGACTTCGAAAGTTGTTGATGACGTCGACGACGAAGACGAAAGTCATTGAAATGTCCCTTGATATCGACAAGTTAACCGGGACAGAGTCTCGAGAAACCTGATTTTTTTTTATTTTCTGCCAAATCTGAGGGTATAAATTAATATGTATCTTATAACAAATATTTTCCTGGTGCTGAAAAAATTCTATGGACTCAGAAAGGTGATGACGACGACAACGACGAAGACGAAAGTCATTTAAACGTCGCATGATATCGACGAGATAACCCGGTCGAATCTGAGGCTATAAATTAATGTTTCTTGTTTAAGAAATATTTTCCTGGTGCTGAAAGGATTCTCTGGACTCCGAAAGATGATGATGACGATGACGAAGACGAAAGTCATTCAAACGTTGCGTGATATCGACGAGTTAACCCGGTCAAATCTGAGGCTTTAAATTAATATTAAATTGTAATATTCCTTTTATGACAAATATTTTCCTGGTGCTGAAAAAATTCTCTAGACTTCGAATGGTGATGACGACGTCGACGACGAAGTCGAAAGTTATTGAAATGTCCCTTGATATCGACTAGTTAACCCGGACAGAGTCCCGAGAAACCAAATTTTTTATTTTCTGCTGAATCTGAGACTATAAATTAATATTAAATTAATCGCGGTAGCTTCATCGAGAGGAGAAGGATTAGTTCGACGAATGTCGATGGATTCGTCGGTATTGTCGCAAACTTACCCGGCAATCTTCGTAAGCGCATTACCATGCGTGTGCGTGCGTGTGTGTGTGGACGAAAATGAGGAAAGAAGAAGGGAGGAGACGGGAGATGTTGAGATGCGTGGATCTGTTGTTGGCGATCACGATCTGTCGAGTACGTGATCCTTGCAGAAGAGATGTCGGGCCGCAGATTAAACCGTCTCAGAGCGGCAGGGCGTGGGAACACGGACAAACTATCGCCAACAACTAGCCATTGTCTGCATGCACACACACACACTCACACACACACAAATGATGTTCTGTCCTACAAACACAACCGACAGACAGTGTTGCCGCCGTCCCGTCAAGAAGAGCAACGGCTTGACCCGCGCGGATACCAAGAAATCACATATCATGGAATAAACACATTCAGAGGAATAAAGCATGGATGGTCGCCACGAGAAGCGAAACGTCATAGATACTGACGTCACTGTCAAAATAGCACAGCCCCGAGTTTGAAGCCTCACTCTGCCCAATTCCGATTGACCTACGTTAATGAGAAAGGACTCATTTTACGCAGAATTTAATGTCATTTTATGATATGCGAATAAAATATTTTAAAATCATTTTATACATGCGGTTTGGTGAAAAAAAAACTGAAAAAAAATAATAAGTCAGGGATTTTTGGCTTCCTTTCATATAGCTCGACTTTGATGACTCATAGATTTTCAAACTGTTGCTTCAAATGGTCTGAAACTGCAGCAGAAGACAGTTTAAACCCTTCCAAATCTATCCGCAAAGTTTAAATCACCTGTGCTTCTTACCTTTTTTTAAAATTAATTAATTAATTAGTGGACTTCTGCTAACTCATTGACAGCGTAACGCAGAAGAGTGGGACAAAGATTTTTTTTTGTAGCGGTTGAAAGTAATAAAATATGGGCTTCATTGATGTAACACTTAAATTAAAACAATTAAATTCATATGTGAATCCATTAGGTTATAGATCTATCTTCACTTTCAGAGTAACTTCTTCCAAGATGTTTACATAAATAATTACAAACACAAAGTGTTCTGGTACCAAAATACTTTCTATGCGTCACAAATATTAAGATATTGTCTTCATTATTTTTGTACACAATCTACACGCTGATACCTTTAAATAAAACTGTTAGCTTTTTAATTGTTTAAGCAGTTTAGGTGGAAAAAAATTTTCAATGTTCTGAAAAGTACTAATTGTTTAGTTAACCCTATGAAACTGTCAGTAAAAAAATTATTTTCTCCCCCCCACAGTTTTATTTAATGTCAAAAATAATACTGAAAATTGATAAAAATGGTCAGCCATGCATATAAATGTAAAAAAATTTGAAATATATTCAAGTACGTAGCGCAAGGAACATTTTCAAAGCTGCCAAATTTTGCAAAATAAATTTTCAAAATATCTCAACAAAAAACAACCTTAAAAAAAGAAAATTTTGTACATTTCTACTGCACATGTTATGTGCGTTGTCAACACACAGTTAAATTTTCAGCTCACTAGCAATTCATTTATCAGAATTTTAAATTTCAGCCCCCTTGCGTGTCCACTTAAGTAGATATATCGTCTCCAAATCTGAACCATTCTAGGATGTTTCTACATAGAGCGTTGTCGACATATTAAGTAGAATTATTGTGTTTAAATCAGAATCATTCTTGGTTGTTTCTATATCGAGTATTGTCTACATATTAAGTAGAATTATTGTGTTTAAATCTGAATCATTATAGGTTGTTTCTGTATCGAGTGTTGTCTACATATTCAGTAGAATTATTGTGTTTAAATCTGAATCATTATAGGTTGTTTCTATATCGAGTGTTGTCTACATATTCAGTAGAATTATTGTGTTTAAATCTGAATCATTATAGGTTGTTTCTACATAGAGCGTTGTCTACATATTAAGTAGAATTATTGTGTTTAAATCTGAACCATTATAGGTTGTTTCTATATCGAGTGTTGTCTACATATTCAGTAGAATTATTGTGTTTAAATCTGAATCTGAACCATTATAGGTTGTTTCTATATCGATTGTTGTCTACATATTAAGTCGTATTATTGTGTCTGATTCTAAAATCATCCTAGGTTGTTTCTAGATCCATCCAGTGTTATCGATGGAGTAAAAAAAGCATTATTGTTTATATCTAAATAATTCTAGGTTCTTTCTATATCCAGTGTTGTCGCTGTAGTAAGTAGAAATATAGTGTCTACATCTGAATCGTCTTAGGTTGTTTCTGGATCCATTGTTGTCGACATGGTAAGAAGAATTATTGTGCCTGAATTCGAGTTGGTGGTAGGTAGACACCCCACAACAAATATGTTTGAAGGAACGAGGTCTCGAGGAGGGAAAGGGGGTTGGGGGCGGGGGTGGGAACGTTCCGAGTCTCTTAAATCCTCCCTAATTAACTCGTTTCGCGAATGCACCGATACGTTTCGGAGCCCGCGGCTCGTTCCTTCCTTTTGTGAAAGGATACGGTCGGTCAGGTTGGTCTGTTACCTGCAGTAATTAATCACCCGGTCGCTCGCTCGCTCGCTCGCTGGCAAGGGATCTCGAAAGGCAAAAGGCAATGATGACGACGCGCCGCGTAATCCGATTGTGCGATTGTTATCTCCAGTAAACAAGACGAGACAAGACAAAACCAAACACAATATAACCGGGCGGCGGGGTGCGGTTTAAAATAAAATAAGACGGTAACAATCACTAGACGAGAAGGTTGGAAAGGAAGGTTTGCGGTTCTGTTTGCCTGAGAAACTGTCTCTCCTTCCCCTCTCCCCCCTTCCCTCTTTCCCCTCCCTCACCGTGTTCGAGAAAGTTGCGGTTAATAGAGTCCGCAAAGCGTGGCGATTTTATGTGCCGCGAATTGCACAGCCAGTGTCTGTCCTCCCCCCTGCACCACCCACCCCCCTCCCCTCCCCCTATATCACCCTCCCTTCAGGGTCACACACATACAGGAAATGTAAACTTGGGCACAGAAGAATAGCCACAATACCGGGATAACCTGAACTTTCCAAGACCTCCCAAAAAAAACTGTAATAATTGACTAAACGTAGTAAACATGAAATCAATTAAAAATTAAATAGAAGACGTTTCGTATCTGATTAAGTAAACGGAAGTTGCGGCGTAGTTACTTCACTTCAAGGATTACCATTGCGAATAAATTGGCATAATTGCGTTAATGAACCATAACAAGTAAATGTCACTATTTATGAGAAAATAGTATATAGGAGGATCAAACCATTATCATTTTAGTTTGCGAAATCTACGAAACGGGAAGAATGACAGACGATTTTAGCAAAAACATAATTATACCCATACCTGAAAGAGACTGGGGCTGATAGATGTAGGACTATTAGTTTAGTATATCACGAATACAAAATATTAAGGAAAATAGTAAACAGGAGGATGAAATGACAAATAGAATGAGAGGTAGGAGAAGATCAGTTTGGTTTTAGGAAGAACGTAGGAGGGGGGGGGGAGGCAAGAGAAGCGATATTGACTCTACGACTAATTTTAGAAGACAGGATAAGTAAAAAAATAAAACAGGTCCTACGTTCATGTCATTTCTAGATTTAGAAAAGCCTTTGATAATACGAACTGGGACATACTATTAAGAATTTTTTTGAAAGGGCACTGGGAATAAAATATCAAGACAGAAGGCAGGAGGCAGCTGGAATTAAGAATTGAAGGCCAAGAAAAGAAAGCAGATATCAAGAAAGGAGTGAGAAAAGGGTGCAGATTGTCACCCAGGCTGTTTGACGGGCCATATGGAAAATGAATCATACTGCAAGGAGAAGAAATAAAAACCCTACGCTTTTCCTAAGATATGGTAACATTAGGGCAGTCCGAATTAGACATGGGGACCATAATAAATGGAATGAACGTGGTCCTGGGGAAACAGTTCAATATGAGGATTATTAGAGGAAAAACCAAGGTAATGGAGTGTACTATGGGAAACACAGGAATAACAAAGGCTGTAGGATTGGGAAGGGATATTTTGACGGAAGTTCAGGAATTCTGCTACTTGGGGAGCAGCGTGATAACTAGAATAGGATAGCACAGGATAGCAAGGAAGAGGACTTTACTTACGAGTGGTATAAGTGTGAATATTACCAAATCGTTGCTAAAAATGTTGGTATGGATCGTTGATTGAGTGAGGTAAGAACCTGCTAAATGAGAGAATATGCGAGAACCTTAGAAGAAGGAGAGTTTCCCCAGTTTGACCAACATACATTGGGGAATAATAATTCTCGGCATCACAACCATAAGCGGTGTAATGTTAACGTCCTTCTCGTTGCTAATAAACACTCACACTTACGTATCTCCAGCGTAGGAAGTCCTCTGGATATCACTCGGGGTTCCTGGACGAAGCAGCTTCGCGCACAAATTAGACCACACTGAACTGACTCGAAAGGTTTTACGGAAAAAGCGGATTTGTTTGTGATTACAGTCCTAGAGCTACCCCCGTTTATTCCCGACTGACCCGGTTAAACGACGTAAACAAACCACACGCACAGTAGTTAGTTAGTTGGTTGCTCTCTTCGCCCGGAAGGTCCGCACAGCAGCAGCAGCAGCACCAGCGCAGTGCCTAGCGAGGAAAAGAAAACTTGACGTTGGAAAGAAGAAGAAAAAGCAGGTTAGAATTGACATTAGATAGGATTAAATGAAGAGCTACATTTTCATATATATGGACACGGATAAACTCGACATTCATAGTTAATTTTCTTCCCCTAGAATTTTTTTTATTAGATTAATTTGGTCCCATCAACAATTGCAAGTGTTATTAGCTTAAGTTTTACATAAGCAGTTTATTCTAAATATCTTTGCACAGTTGAGCTTCCTTTATGAGTGCTAAGAGGCTGGATATTGCCTCCGCGCAGTTGTGTCTGTCTAATCTAGAGGACAGGAGGAATAGTTTTAGTTCTCATGTTGTTGCATATGTCTAATCTAGAGAAAGGAGCAATATTTTTAGTTCTGATGTTGTTGCATATGTCTAATCTAGAGAAAGGAGGAATAGTTTTAGTTCTGATGTTGTTGCATATGTCTAATCTAGAGAAAGGAGGAATAGTTTTAGTTCTCATGTTGTTGCATATGTCTAATCTAGAGAAAGGAGCAATAGTTTTAGTTCTGATGTTGTTGAATACGTCTAATCTAGAGAAAGGAACGATAGTTTTATTTCTGATTTTGTTTAGGTTGTTGCATATGTCTAAATTTGAGAAAGTAGCGATGCTTTCAATTCTGATGTTGTTGTTGGTTGTTGCATTCGAATATGATACGTTCAATTTATTAGCCGTGTGTTGCACAGCGAGAATTCCGGTCGTGGAATACTGAAAAAAAAAGGATGAGAAAGAATTAGGTTGGTGTGAAGGGATCTTATTCGACCCAGAATCACTTGTTGTTCTCTGATGACGTCAGAAGGATGGTCCAGTGTCGCCATAATTGTTGATTTCCTCGCGAAAAGTGTCGGTGTTTTTACATTTTTTTTGCTGTTTATAAGTCATTTATCTTGTATCGTTTTTATGTATTAATTTTCTTATATCTTTGTTAGTACACACCCGTGGGTTTGATAAGTAGTGTGTGTGTGTCTGTTGCTTTTCTAGAGCATCCGTTCGATAGTTTCCTTCAATTCCACATCGTGCAGGTTTCAAAGCTATATGGGTAATTTTTTTGATCTTGATCAGTTATGTTAAACTGCCTCTGATTCTATTGGTGTTGCTGTTTCTGATTTCTTGATTACGTATGATGTTTATCGCGCCTTAGATTTTCTCTGAGAAGTTTCTACCAATTTTCTTCTTCTTCTTCTGATCTCAATTTTCCATTCTTTGGTCTTCATTCTCAACGAATGAAAGCAAGATTAGCCCGAAACTAATAATGTGGTCACAATGTTACATTACGATTCGAGTGTACTCTTTTTCACACTCTCTGTGTATATGTAGTATACTGCTTCTCCAGATTCGTTCCGCGTCTCTCTTTTACATTGCAAAAAACCTCAATTCACTGTGTCTTTTATCACCAAATCCTTTTGTCGCACTGCTACAACAAGTAGAAGGAGGAGGGAGGAAAAAAAGGGGGGAAGAGAAAGAAAAAGGCGACCAAGCAAGCCGCCACCTGTTCCTGTTCCGTTCCCGGTCCTTCGAAGGACAACGCAATTATCAACTTGTCAGTTGCAGTTTTCTCTCTCTCTCTCTCTCTCTCTCTCTCTATTTCTATCTCCCTCCCCCCTCTATTCTTCTTTAGCTAACACATTTTTCTATTTTTATTACATTTTTGCAGTGATTAACCGCCAGTTTCTTTCTGTAGCTTCTAACAGGTAGTTTCCGAAATGTGTTCCAAATTACGTTGAAAGTGCTTCAACTGCAAATTTTGAAATGGATTTTAGTTTTTTGGAAAACTTTTCTTCAGGGTTATATATTTAATTTCTTCAAGGGAATTTTTTTTAAAAGACTGATTTTTTACTTTATATGATAATGGTGAAATCCCTACGTTTTATCTGCCACACCAATAAATTAGCAAAAAAACAATTATAGACTAATTTCGATTCCAAATGTATTCTATTTTTTTTGCAGGAACTTTCCGCATTGCCATTGTCATGTGTAAACATTTTAAAATTTACAAATTATTTGAAAGACCACAAAAACTTTTAGTGGAATTTTTAAAAATATAAAAACAATTTTTTAGTTTTTCTCGTGATTTCAAGCTTAAATCTATTGTACGAAACCTCATTTTAAATTTGTAGATGACTGTGGCAGTGTCGAAAGCTCCTGAAAAAATTTTGGAATCAAAATTAGTCTATAGTTTTGGTTAATTTATTGTTATATTTATATTTTTCGATTTTTTCGAACCTATTTTCGAAGCTTGACGCTTTTTTCGACGTTTACGACTAAATCAGTCGAGTTTTAGTATTTCAGGGGTTTTTTTAATTGAGAAAAGTTTTATCAGAAGATATTGATATTTCAGTGATAAAGTTTCTGTAAAAAGCTGATCTGATTGTTATATCTTAGACATTTCTAACTTGACGTCATCAACTGTTGTAACCCGACCTTCTTCAGAAGTCTGAAACGAAACGGTCGAAACGTAGTAGATGTTTTCAAGAAATAATTTAATTAATGCAATTATAACACAGTTGCAAATTTCCTTCTCCTTTCACCAGTTGAAATATATTCGTAGGGGAATGGAATTCAAAATCAAAGTCTGTCACGTCACGCATCCATACATCCATCCATTCCTCTTTCTCTGGTTTTGGGTGTGGAATCCATACAAAAGGTTTCGGTTGCGGATTGTTAGAAGAAAAGGCGGGTCCGCGATTGAAAGCAATCATCCCTGAAATTAATGCATGGTCTGTCCGTTCGTTTGTTACGGGACCTGCGGATCGTGGAAGGAGGAGCAGCAGCAAGCAACCAAGCAACCAACCAACTATTTCTTCTTATTCTTCTTGTATGTGATTCGATCAAATCGACCGACTGATTGATTTATTGATTGAAGATGGAAGAAGAAAGAAAAAAGGAAAGAGAAAAGCGCTCTCCCCGCCCTTTTACGGCACGTACTGTAATATCTGGTTTCCCGGGAAATATATTAGTGGCACCAGGTAAAATCAGAAAAATGGAAAAAGTTGGAAATGATCATCGGTGAAAAACTGATTGAAAAAATTATCTTGAAAATTTTCCGAGACAATCCTGAGACAATGTTTTCTAGATAACTCGTAAGTCTCACTCTTAGAGAATGGCGTTAGTGAGTGAACACCGGAGGATAATGCCGACAGTTACACTTTCAAGGGCTGTGAGACGGGAAACGAAAAGAAAATAAAGGGTGTGAGAGACATCCTCAAACAATTTTTCTACTGATTTATCAATGAATGACTGCAATAGACTCCTGTTAAGAGAAAAGTAAAATTTTAAAAGTAATAAGTAGCATGTAGGGAAATTCAAAGTAAAATTTTACGGCGTAGTTTTATAAATTATTAAATATTTACATGTGTATTTAAGAATAAAAATTGAAAAAACTATTTCTAAAGGGGAAAATAAAAATAATATCCGATCGGTTATTTTTCCAGGCAGGGTTTTTTTAAATTTTTTTATTCAAACCTCGTTTCGGCGCATATTCGCAACTTCTTCAGGTTTATCTCCTTACAATCAAATTATTGTCTGGATAAAAAAACTGGTCGGAAATTATTTTATTTTCGTTTTTAACGTCAGACATTTATTGATTTAAAATATTTAGATACTTTTTTCTATTCATGGATCTAAAATTTTGTGGTAACAGTATTGGCAATCGTTAGTAGGTTATTTTTTTCGTTTTTATCCATTTCCCAGATAGGTTTTTATTTTAAAAGATATTTTACGTTTGTTTTATACTATGCGAAATTAATTAAACTACCTTTTAAAACATTCAAGTTTTTATTACATAAACCGACGTTTCGGTACCTATTCCGTACCCTCTTCGAGGTTAACTATTCCGTGAAATGAAGTAATCTACATGAGAGGATTGAAGCCTTGTTAACCTCCCGCTGTATTTGATTTGTTAGTTTACAATTTTGTTCTATAAAAATAGGTGAGTGACTCACTGCCTTTTATTATGTTTTTTAAAGTAAAATTTTGTTTGACTTCTACCGTCTCGTGTAGCTTATTTAAAATCACGGAATTATTCCCCTTTGAAGAGGCTACAAATAGGTACCGAAACGTCGGTTTGTGTCATAAAATTTGTATTTTACAGGTCGTTTCATTAATTTCCCTTAGGTTTTTATTTAATTGAGATGAGGAGTTTCTTATAGAGATATAATTTCTCCCTTGTCAACGTCTCGTCGAATGTTGTCCGTTGCTCTATTTTTTTTTAACATCCATAGTTGAAACCGTTCTTACTTACTGTACACCACTACAGCCCTGGCCCACCTTTCACTATCAGCCTTCTAGTTCTCTTTCACCTTCACAATTTCTCAAATTCCCACATGCACCCTCTTTTTCCTCTTCACCTCGTCGAGCCTTGAATGTTTCTTGAGCTGTTCTATCTTTTTGCATCCTTTAAATATGAAAATATAAATTAATCAACTAATTGAAATGATTCTTTTTGGATGTCAACGATGCTCTTTTATTTTTTGTATTAAATGATGATTGGGGAGTTTAGACGTGCTTTGAAGAAATTATCTTAAATGAGACGCCAGGATCTGCTTTCAAAATTTAAAAAAGTCTTTTCCACTAATTGATTGTCTACATTTTTCAATTAATTTGGTCTTTTTTTACCTGTCGAAGTTTATGGGATCTGCCAAAATTGACTTTCAATTATTTTCTTTTAAAATTGTCTAATCCAAATTAATAAACTATAATTTCAGTTTTTATTAAGACTGACTGAAAGTCAAGGATTTTTTTATACTTACGTACATCAGCCAGGACCGGCTTTCAACACTTAAAAACTTAGACAAGTCTTTTCTACTAATTGATTGACTACGTTTTTCAATTAATTTGGTCTTTTTTTAATCTGTCGAAGATTATGGGATCTGCCAAAATTGACTCTCTCAATTTTTTTCTTTTAAAATTGTCTAATCCAAATTAAGAAACTATAATTTCAGTTTTTATTAAGACTGACTCAAAGCCAGGGATTTTTTTTATACTTACGTACATCAGCCAGGACCGGCTTTCAACACTTAAAAAGTCTTTTCTACTAATTGATTGACTACGTTTTTCAATTAATTTGGTCTTTTTTTAATCTGTTAAAGATTATGGGATCTGCCAAAATTGACTCTCTCTCTTTATTTACTTTTAAAATTGTCTAATCCAAATTAAGAAACTATAATTTCAGTTTTTATTAAGACTGACTCAAAGGCAAGGATTTTTTTTATACTTACGTACATCAGCCAGGACCGGCTTTCAACACTTAAAAACTTAAACACTTAGAAAGTCTTTTCTACTAATTGATTGACTACGTTTTTCAATTAATTTGCTCTTTTTTTAATCCGTCAAAAATTATGGGGTCTGCCAAAATTGACTCTCAATTTTTTTCTTTTAAATTTGTCTAATCCAAATTAATAAACTATAATTTCAGTTTTTATTAAGACTGACTCAAAGCCAAGGATTTTTTTAATACTTACGTACATCAGTCAGATCATACAAAAAAAAATTCCTCCTTTCGTTTATATGTCTACTCCATGTGTATTTCGTTAATATCACATATATGCTTAGTGCTGAGCTGCCGCCATAATGCGCTGATGAATGGGGAAAACTAGAATGCTGAGGTTAATTTACTTTAGTGTTGGAGAATGTGTTACGATACGTGCAGCAGGGCACTGGAGGGGGACTGGAAATATCGCCGCCGACGACGACTGGAAAAGAATGAATCGTTGAAATAAAGTGGCCATTGAAATCTCTTCCGAGAGAAAGGGGTGGGTTTTCCTTTCTTCCTAGGAGAAGACAAGACAGGGGACACTTACTACCCCCTCGGCCATATATCAGTCGAGAGCAAAGAAGACGACGCACATTCCACGTCACAGTTGGCAGCAGGTACACGATCCTCCCACAAACAGAGTTGTAAATACGTCACGCGACACCTGCCACGGAATAATATTCCTCGGGACGGACGGACGGACGGACGTATGGGTTTGTACAAATCGACCATCATCCTTCGCAGAACAACAAGCACCGACACAACAAGAAAGAGGGATAGAGCAGAGGGTAGGAGGGAGGGAGTGTGGGAGGGGAGGAGAGGAAAAAAAAGAGGAAAATAAAGGGAAAGCCGGGTCCATTGTACGTAGTTGTTGCCTGGCCACGGCATGCGGGTCTCAAAACTACAAACCTATGTGTGGGTGGGTGTGTGTGTACGTGTGTTCGGGAAAGAGACAGGGACACAAGATTCGACACTGCGTAGACGTAAAACACCTTGCAACATAAAGTTATCAAATCAGGCAGGGAGGAGAAAAAACCTCTCTAAAAATGTCATAATTACAAAAAAAAACACCACCACAGGATTACAAAGTCACTTTGAGTAAACTATTTAAGAAACGAGTAATGCAAACTTACTAATGAAAAACAAATCAGTTTAAAATCAATTAAAACAGACGCCCAATAGTTCAGCAATTAATTTTATTACCGTTTAATTGATTCGGAAAAACGACGTTTCGTCTCCCCACTTTTGAGACTTTATCAGACTCGGATAATTTCGGCAGTAACCGTCGCAGGGAGAATGTGTCCGCGACATCAAAAACTCCTCTCACGTAAAATGTCATAAAGTTAATAATCTAATCGGCCGAGGGATTTTTTGAAGAGAAGATCGTGATTTACTAAATTTTCTGCCTGATGAAGTCTCAATCGAGGAATGAGATGGACTAGAAAGGGAGGGAGGAAAAATGGAGATCGACGATAGAAAATCTAGGAAAGGAAAAAATGCTGGAAGGGAAAAGCAACTAGTAGGGACGAAAGTACTAAAAGACTATTAATTAAAATTTTATGACGTATTTTTTTAATATAATTTAAAAAGACTAACGTTTCGGTTACAGGATGAAAACCTGTGAGTACCGAAAAATTGTGTCAATTTAAATTGTATTAAAAATAAAAGACTGAAATAGGTCATGAAAATTTTAGTTGATAGTCTTTTAGTACTTTCGTCCCTACTAGTTGATTTTCCTGTCGTGTCTACTAGATTTTCCTTTCTGGTTGTCTGTCGTAGATCTCCGTCTTTTCTTCCTTTCTATTTCTTCTTCTTGAAGATAATGGATCACCTCGATTAATGACAATCGATTAATTTTTTTCCTTTGTCATTACCAAAGCGTCAGAGCCATATAGTGCAATAATCTCAACTACCGTTTAGTAGATTCTTCTTCTTTTCACATTTCTTCTTATAGTTTTATTCCATATAATTGAGTGTAACTGTCTTGTTGCAACTCTGTCCCTCGATATTCTCTTATCGTTTATCTACAAAATAATTATATAAAATTAGCTTTTGTGGCTACTTACAGATAAAAATTTTTGGTTGTAACTGTCCTTGAACTGAATACAGGAATATATATATATATGGACCCCTAATTTTTGTGTTAATAAAGGTTTCACCACACACGTCAAAATTTAAAAACCGTGAAGAAACTTAACTCCGACCTCCTGTGGTGTAGTGGCTAGCATCGCTGCCTCACGATCCTGCGGTCCTGGGTTCGAATTCCTGTCATGTTTTTGGGTTAACAGGCTACATGAGGGTGATCTTGAAACAGGCAACTCCCCTTTAATATCATAGGAAGGGAATTGAAAAGAGGGGGGATGCGGAAGGTAGAGCAAGGTAACCAAGGGGTTAACTAGAGCCCCCGGGCTATGGTTTAAGGATCCTACCCTCGCGGTGTTTCACCTAAAGAGATGCAGGGAAAACCCTAGAAACACCTGCATCAGGTAGGTCGGGGGGGTATTGGCTGCTACTATTCTCACGCCCTTCCCTATGAATGACGGGAGAGACGAGTTTGCTGCTGTGGAGTCGCAGCATTCCCTTCTCCATGTCTCAACCAGTTTCATGATACAATTCATGGTCGCGATTAAGGCTGCAGGAGAATCGATACGCTGACCACGCGTCACTCCAAATTCTGAATACGTTATTGCAAGATGAGAGCCCAGGCGCTCAATGGGCTGTAGAGCCAAAGAAGAAAAGGAAAAATAACTGAGGAAAATTTAGGAGGACGCAGTTTTAAACAAAACTAGAGTTTTATTAAGTTTATCCTATAATTTAATTTTATACGCTTTGAATTATGTTATTAGAGTGCTTATAGTTCAGATTTTAAAACCTGTAGAAGAGACCGTAGCAGTTTTCCTTTTTTATCTCTATTGTCATTGGTAACTAATAAAAACAAAATTTGTTTTGTAAATGAAAGTAAAGGGAACGAAAGTACCAGCCTGAGACCTTACAGTAGGAAAATACTTGCTTTACGTATCCGAAAGAATAAGAAAAGTAAAATCAAATCATACAGATGAGTGCAATTGAGTGGACTTTTAGCCTGTAAGAATAAGGAAAGGGCAGTGAGTATGATTCGGCGGTCGACGACGTCGACTCCTCTTTCGTATATATATCTTCCCCGGCTCCTTGATCTTCTTCGACTCTACAGGCTGGGAAAATGTAAACAAAAATTCACCGCAGTGAACCGTTGGACATACTTTACCCCCTTTTGAAAATTATTCCTAATTCCCTGCCCATTACTTCGGTGGGGAGGGGAAGAGACTCAGTCCTTATTTCTTCGTGTTGCAACTGCGTAAATAATTACTAAAATGTCTTTTGTCTTTCTCTCTCTCTTCCCTATGAAACAAAGTAAGCCACTTGCTAAACACGACCATAGAGCTGCGACGAGGAGGAGAGAGGAAGAGAGTGGCAAGGAGGAGGGGGTGGGGGAGTTACACAAAATATTAGGCAATCTGTGCACGACCCCCCCGCGAGATTTATTTTACGGACTACTACTTGCGATTTTATAAATATTCATCACTTTTACTTAACATTCCCCCTCCTTCTTCTTCCTCCTCCTTCTCCTTTCGCCTTGAGAGAAGTTAAAGCTTTCTGCAGGAAACTGTTTGTATCATTCCCCCTTACTCTTCTTCCCTCCCCTCCCTTCCCCTTCTTCCACCACCCCAACCATCCTCCACCATTCTTCTTCACTTGGAACCCTGAAATGGAGACATTGCCAATAGCAACTTACAGACTTAATCGCTACATTGATTAGAAAACACTCGCTCCCAGGCTGGCTGGCTGGCTGGCTCGTGTCTTCCATTTTCTCTTCCAGGAGTGCGACTGGGACATTCTCAAAACACTGATATTATGGTCGGTGAGAAGAAGACTCCTTCCGGTCTCTCCTAGACTCTGGGCAAAAAAAATGGGCTGTCCCACTGTGGTTGGAAGAAGTAAGAAAAAATACCGAACTCGTAAAGAAAATAATAAAGATCGGGACTTCACCGAAACGTGTAGAGAAAATAATAAAGACTTTGAACTCTTTAGCGTACGTTGCTTTTATATTTTATTAGCTGAAACTTCCAGTCAACACAATTCACCTTCCCTCTTCCCATTATACAGTTACTACGTAAAAATTAAATTTCGTAAATCTGTATTTCCTTTTCTTTGATTGGAAAATGTGAAATAACATCGACTTCACTGTCTAAAAAAATAGTTTTCCTTCACACGATACTTTCACTCTTCATCGACAATCGGCATAATTTTCCTGAGGGGGAATTTCTTAAATGGGCAAAGGAAATATGTCTTTTCTTTGGTTTGATAGGAAAATTGTGAAATAACATTGACTCAACTATCGAAAAAATTATTTTTCCTTTGCAGGATACTTTCACTCTTCATCGGCATAATTTTCCCGAGGGGGAATTTCTTTAGGGACAAAGGAAATATGTCTCTTCTTTTCTTTGATAGGAAAATGTAAAATAACATCGACTCCACAATCGAAAAAATTAGTTTTCCTTCGCAGTATACTTTCACTCTTCATCGACAATCGGCACAATTTTCCCGAGGGGGAATTTCTTAAAGGGACAAGGGAAGTATGTATTTTCTTTTCTTTGATAGGAAAATGTGTGATAACATCGACTCCACTATCGAAAAAATTAGTTTTCCTTCGCAGGATGCTTTCACTCTTCATCGAAAATCGGCATAATTTTCCCGAGGGGGAATTTCATGAAGGGTCTTCGGGAAATATATGTATATGTTAGCCAAATAGGGGTTCAATATGACGTCACACTGCTCGTCTTAGTACCCCTGCACAGGTACGTTTTGCTATTTACGGAATTTAATTTTTACGTAGTAACTGTATAATGGGACGAAGGAAGGTGAATTGGGTTGAATGGAAGGAGGGGAAAATTAGTCAGCGGAAGTTCCTTAGCAACGTACGCTAAGGAGTTCAAAATATAATAATAGGCGAAACTGACAGACACAGAAATGGATGAAACGGGAGAGAGAGAGAGAGAGAGAGAATGAGAAAATCTCTGTGATTGATAACGTAAGTCTATCTTATCACAAAGAAGAAATCACATCTCGGTTTCTTCTAAGACAATAGAAACGGGTTGCGGTTTCCGTTATGAAGATCGACTCCAGAATAATAATGCGTGTGTGATCTCTTGATAATACCATAATAAAAGGAAAGAGAGGATCCCTTCAAGTACAAACGTGTATATGTCGCACGTATCCGTTTGAGAAATAATGGGGGAGGGGAAAAAAAACCTTCATTTCACATCGCGGAAGACGGAAGAAGATTAAATTCGAAAAGTACCGTTGCAATCGTTTCCTCACATATGTTGTTCTTCATCTGTGGAAAAACACTACGAGGCTTAAAAATGGACGAGGCATGATAGATAATTTGAAAACATCTTTATAAAATTTGAATACAAATAAGGAAGATACATGTAAAAAGTTAGAATATAAGTATATAAATGAAAGGATGTAGGAATGGAAAAGTTTGATTAATAAATTAAAGTGAAATTCTAACAGAAGGAGGATATTTATTAAAAGAAGAAAATATAAACCATGAACACTATTCAAAAAAACTGTTACAATTACACTATATATGTTAGCAAGGAGGAAATTAACGGAAAAAATGAAAAGACACAATTAATAGGAAACAAAGTTTCTGCTGTCCTTGTTCCTTTATTCGTTTGATTCAGGCCGAAACTTAATTACGTTGTATTTAATTTATAACCTAAGTTTTTCCGCTAATTGGCTACTTCTAATTTAAATCCACTGAGAATGATAAAATCCAAACTAGTGTAAGGGAAATTCAATGTAGGAAAGGAACGATACAAAAACTGAAATGAATCAAAAAATAAATTGTACGAAAACCAAACACTATAATTTAATAAAACTAGGTATTAAATAAAAATCATATAATTACTTCAATCTGGGAAAATATTTAAATTGCATAAATAAATAATTTAGAGAGACAATTTAAAGCTAGACGGAAATATTTTACGTAAAATTACGTAAATTAATAAATGAATAAAAAAATTTACCTAAGTACTATTACACGGAAGCATTACTTACGTAAATGGTAGAACTGAGGAACGGGAATATTAAACAAGTAAATTACAGACAGTAAGAATTGTATATCCAATTAGGAAAATAGGAAAAAAAACTTATTAATTAAATAAGCGAATGCTCAAGAATGAAAGAAAATCGAAGATTAAGTTAGGAATAAAATGTAATGTAACGAGAAAATCTAATACAAGCTATAAAGTGAAGAAAATCTAATCTGTCAGTACTTTGATGCATCTAATTCAATAATGTGGAAAATATGGTACGTAAAGGAAAACGTTTAACAAGTTGACGAGGAAAATTTAGTTTTTTAAAGTTGAACGATTAAACATTTTAAAATTAATTCGAAGTAGTTCTGAGTCAAAAATTTAAATTTTCACTCATAACTCATTGTTTTTCATTTAATTACGTCAAAATATAAATAAAACTAAATTACTATTTTTTTCTTTAATTTTATAAATTTGTCTATAAACCTTTCACGTAAATTTCTAAAAGTATTATTAGTTTGAATTTGTAATTTTTTTATTTTTCTCCTTTTTCTTTTATAATGAGGTTAAATAAGCGCAATTAGCAAAACGCCACTTAATTTACTGCAACACTGTTCCTTACATATGTACGAATTATTTATCTTGAACGTTCCTTATACTGTATTTTGCAATAAATGTAAAATTAAAATACTGACTGACTTTAATTTTTAAGAAAACAAGAAGCCTGAAAAACTTTGAACGGGTAAGGAAAAATAAAGATTTCCGAAGAAGGTGAGCAAGGGAAGGTTCCTTATACTGTATTTTCAAATAATTGTAAAATTAAAATACTGACTGACTTCGATTTTAAGAAAACAAGAAACCTGAAAATCTTTGAACGGGGGGAAGAAAATAAAGATTTATAAAGAAGATGAGCAAGGGAAGGTTCCTTATACTGTATTTTCCAAAAATAAATGTAAAATTAAAATACTGACTGATTTGGATTTTCAGAAAACATGAAGCCTGAAATCATTTAACGGGGGGAAATGTAAAGATTTCCGAAGAAGGTGAGCAAGGGAAGGTTCCTTATACTGTATTTTGCAAAAATAATGGTAAAATTAAAATACTGACTGACTTGGATTTTAATAAAACAAGAAGCCTGAAAACTTTAAACTGGGGGGAAAAATAAAGATTTCCGAAGAAGGTGAGCAAGGGCAGGTTCCTTATACTGTAATCTGCAATAATAAATATAAAATTAAAATACTAACTGACTTGAAATTTAAGAAAACAAGAAGCCTGAAAAATTTTGAACGGGGGGAAAAAATAAAGATTTCCGAAGAAGGTGAGCAAGGGAAGGTTCCTTATACTGTATTTTGCAAAAATAAATGTAAAATTAAAATACTGACTGACTCAGATTTTAAGAAAACAAGAAGCCTGAAAAACTTTGAACGGGGGAAAAAAAATAAAGATTTCCGAAGAAGGTGAGCAAGGGAAGGTTCCTTATACTGTATTTTGCAAAAATAAATGTAAAATTAAAATACTGACTGATTTGGATTTTAAGAAAACATGAAGCCTGAAATCATTTAACGGGGGGAAATGTAAAGATTTCCGAAGAAGGTGAGCAAGGGAAGGTTCCTTATACTGCATTTTGCAATAAATGTAAAATTAAAATACTGAATGACTTGGATTTTAAGAAAAGAAGAAGCCTAAAAAAAATAAAGATTTCCAAAGAAGGTGAGCAAGGGTAGGGAACTCATTCATTTCCCTGCAAGTAAAGGATCTCAGGTTGGAGGATGTTTTAAATATTTGCTTAAAGTTTCGGAAAGTCCGCAACGTTACGTCGGAATTGAGTGACATAAGTGACCATTGCGTAAGGAGGTGTGGGGGAAAAGAGAGGGGGAGGAGGAGAGGAAGGCGGAATGACGAAATCCACCACGACTGACTGCAAAAAAAAAGAGAAATATACAAAGAGGAGACCGGTTGGTGGTTAGTTAATATGAATAATAATTCTTTTTTTTTCGCAAAGCTCCTTTGAGTTTCGAGCTCAAACGAACTGAATGAAAAAAAGGGGGGGAGGGAAAAAGGGGGGAGGGGGCGGAGTATGGTGTTGAAAACGCCCCGACCCGACCCGACGAGACTTTGCATATTAGATTCTTGGCCACAGTCGCGCGGTGTTGGCAACACTGGCGCGAGCGTGCACGCGGGCGCGCGGGGGTGGAAGGGGGGGTTGGGGTGGTTATATTAATTAATTGACGCTAGATTTCGTAACCCAAGCACCGTGGTGGCCTCTCGCTTTGGCGCAAATTTTTTTTTTTTTTCGCGAGAGGGGGATTTTCCCAAAATAGACGGCGTTGACCTCTCGGAGACAATGGCGCATTTACCACCACGTACAAAGTAGGACTTAGTTATCGATTCTCACCAACCTTCTCCTCGTGCAGCTCCCATTAAAAAGAAAGAGAGAAGAAAAAGTCGCGGAGGGAAGGAGGGAGAGAAGGGGAGGGGGGAAGGGGAAGGGTGGGGGGAAGGAGCGAGGAAAGGGTTTTTTTATTTTTGAAGATCGAGAGCAGACATAACGCGTCATCGCTTTGCTGAAACCTCATTTTTTTATACATGTGTGTGTGTGAGTGAATCAACAGCCATATTATTAATTTTTTACGTAACCTTCCCTAACTTTTAAACATTCTTTCTTGCTGTCGCCTTTCCCTCCTCCTCGTGTAGGTTAATGTTGCATGGGGATCCGTCCCTGCCTTTTTTACAAGTGAATTCCTCGAAACCTTGTTGCTAATTAATTCTTGTTCGAAATGCGCTACGAGTCCGCGACGTTGCGAAAACCTCGTGACGTTAAATATTACAGGGGAAAAACTTCAAAGACACGAAAAAGTGGAAATTACGGTCTACCGTACAACTGTTACCTAAGCCAAGGGAGGTTTTTTTTTCCCCCGTCAGAATAAAATGACTGACGCGAATAGCACGGGGAAAATTAGTGCATGTGAAATATGTTAACGAAAATGGTGTGATGGGAGGATGGGACGTCAGATAGTGATGCGAGTTTGGGAGAAGATCAGTTTGGTTTTAGGGAAGAAAGTAGGGACAAGAGAAGCAATATTGGCTTTGCGACTAATTTTAGAAGACAGGATAAGAGAAAAAAACACACAGCCTACGTCCATGGGGCATTTGTAGATTTAAAAAGAGCGTGAACTAGAACACACTGTTAAGGATTTTGAAGACCACCGGAATAGGATATCGAGAAAGGACACTTTTACGTAACCTCTACAGACGACAGGGAGCACCAATTAGAATAGAAGACCAAGAAAAGAAAGCCGTAAGACTAGGATGCAGCAGTCTGTCACCCGTACTGTATATAGAACAGGCAATGAAGAATGTTAAAAGGGAATATAGAAGACGAATCACACTGCAAGGTAGTATTAGCCCCGCTGTTTAAATCCCCCCCCCCAAAAAAAATATACATCTTACGGCAACGAAAAATAAATCAAGATAGAGATCGTTCATTTACCAAATAATTAGGTATTTTCAAATATGTTATGTAAAAATATAAATTTATTCGGAAGATTATAACAAACTTGGCCACGTTCCAAAAATTAAAAAATGTCTGTCAGATACCAAACTTATAACAACAAATTTCTCGACGAGAAGTTCAAATAAATTTTAAATTTTATTCCGAAATGTTGGTGCATAACCTATACCTCCTTGGCTCTAAATCCTGTTAATAAAATATTCCCCATATCGTTTGACCAGGTGAAATTTATAAATGAAACATTATCACTGTAAATTATTTAAAAGTCATTAATTTCCATTCATGGAAAAAAAATAATATATTTAATGACTTTATTATTGGAAACATTCTGATAGAAAAATTAATTGTGAAGACTCCAATTGCCAAAATGTAATCAGTTGAAGCTTTTGGGTAAGAAATTTCTGCCATTTTCAAAATTGTTAATCAGGAAATTCCCCATTTTCCTAATTGGGTAATGAGTTTTTTTCCAATCACAAACCCAATTCTATTCACGTCATTTGAGAATTAAAACGAAAAATCCTGAAGTAAAGCTTCTCGGGTTTCCACCAGGATAATATCCTAGAACAGGTGGAAACCGCGAGGAAGATTTTCTTTATTCAATTCAGCGGGAAAAGCCTTCGATCTGCTTCAGCGAAGATACGTTGAGAAAGGTGAAGTGACACAATTTTTTAAAAGTAAACAAAACCTCAATATTTTACAAACACACACACAAAGCAATATACATTTTTGGTCTATTGATTTAATAAATAACTCTCAATTAAACTATTAGGTCGGGTCAGCGTTTGAACGCAACGTTTTCGGCGAAATTCATATAAGACGTCATCAAATACATATTGCTTGAATTACGCCGAAACGTTGCGTTCAATCGTTGTCTTCATCCCGTTTAATTAATCTAGAATATTTGATTAAAAAATAAAATAATACATATAATACATAATAATAATACATATTGAATAGCAATATTACAAAAAATTAAGTAATCAATGCTAATTGTGATAATTTAACTGAATTATTAAAGAAAAAAGAAAAAATTACGATTTTAGTATTAAAACAAACCATACTTTTAGTATTCACGTGAAATTTTTTAGAAAAATAAATTTTTAAAATTAAAGTAACACTTATAAATTGAATATTTCAAATAATTTCTTGTAATTCACTGAAGATGAATGAGCCTTTTAACATAGGGCCGTTTCAACTTTCTCTTAAAAATTTTGGGTCTGAAATACTTCGAAGTGATTTTTAAAATGTTTAATCATTCCACCTTTCATAAAACTGAATTTTCCATCTTCAACGTGTTAAACGGTTTTCTTAGTATACTAAATTTTCCATCTTATTGAATTAGATGTATTGACAGATTATATTTTTTAACGTATGGCTAGTGTTCTTTATATTACATATTCACTGTAACTTAGTCTTCGATTCTCTCTCATTCGTGTGCGCTCTCTTAGTTAATTGATATGTTTTTCAGATCTTCCTAAACGGATAAACCTTTTTTTTTCAATCACAAATCAATTCTCGTCGTGACGTAATTTATGAATAAAAATGAAAAATCCTGTAGGGAAACTTCTTGGGTTTCCCCCAGGGTAATATCGTAGGATAGGTGGAAACCGAGGAAGATTTTCTTCATTAAACTTACCGGGAAAGACTTGGAACTATGAAAAATCCTGAAGAAACCTTCTCGGGTTTCCACTAGGGAAATCTCGTAGAACAAGTGGAAACCGAGGAAGTTTTTCCTTCATCAGTTCACAGGAAAAGCCTTTCGAACTATGAAAAGTCCTGATTCAGTGAAATTTAAAATTGGCTAGTACATTTCCAGTGTTTTTAATTTCCGGCGTATTATTATTATTTTTTATTATTATTCTCTTTGACGATTTTCCGGTTCGAGGTGAAATCCTCGGCCCCCTCTACCCCCACACCCAAAATTAAACCCACGCGTGGACAGAGACAACTACGTGCATACGTGTGTGTTGCTTTGCTTCTTTCTTCACGGTTCTCCACGGGGAGTCTCCGCACGTAGCACGTAGAGTCTCCTGCTGCTACAGAAAAATCCACTCCACTGACCCTCAACCTCCCTCTCCCTCCTCCTCCTCCTCCTCCCTCTGTCTGTCCCTCCATGCTCCAAGACGACCAAATCGAATTTGATTATTCACCTTTCGTCACGGCTTCATGTGGATTTCCACATAACGACCAAAACTTTGTGAATGGAAAGAGAGACAGAGAGGGAAGGAGAGAGAGGGAGAGGGAGAGAGCGATAGAAGCTCGTCGTGTACTCTCGGGGATCCCGAAAATAGTCCTCACAACAGAGAAAAGAAGCAAGACGGAGGAGATTGTTCCTTCTTTTTCTCTATACCTCTCACTCTCTCTCCTCTCCGTGCTTCTTATTATTCTCCTTTTCCTTTTTTTTTCACTCTAACCGGCCGCACTCTCTCACAAAACTTAACGCAGTGTAGCGCGAATGTTTATTCATTTCACCATAGCGGATCCCCGGAAAGCATTGTCAGCTGCGGATGGACCAACAAAACCAACCTCCTCCTTTTCTAGAACACGAATTTGTATGTCGGTGTGTGAGGAGTGTCTCTCACGGTTTAGCCACTCCGGTCTCTCTCTCTCTCTCTCTCTCTCTCTCTCTCTCTCTCTCTCTCTCTCTCTCTCTGATTTCAAGAAACGAAAACGCTTACGTGTTCTCATCCATCAGCGCAAACATGGAAACTCTTCTTGTCAGTGTGTGTGTGTGTGTTTGTGTTTCCCTGGGTATGTTTGTCCAGACACCGCCGTCGAGGTTGCTTCTAATTATGGAACCAATTACAGTCTTGGCTGGGTGTATGTGTGTAGGTGAGGGGAGGAGGTGTATGAGGAGCGTAGGAGGATGATGGCTAAAAGAATGAGAAGGTAAGAGAGAAAGAGAAAGAGAGAAAAAAAGAGAGAAATTTGTTTGGATGAAAAACAACATATTTTCAGAACAGAAACTCGGTTTATACATTTTGAGGGACGAGGTCGCGAGACGAGTTCGTGGAAAACTGTCTCGCGTCGACTGTAGCGATGGCCGCCGCTGCTGCAGCGGACGTGGACTGTAAACTGAAAATTTTACTTGTTAACACTGTACCTCGTTATATATATGTATAATAAAAAAGTTAAAGAGTAATTATAATAAAAAATTAATTAGCTTCTAGTTTTCCAAAAAACACAGTGAAACAAAATTAACGACCAGACACAGACAAATATTCTTTTAAATTTGGTTGAATCGACGTCTCGTCACCACATTCGGGATTTCTTCAGGTAATTTTACTGGAAAAAAAATTATTACCGACAAAAAAAAGACGTACATTCAAAATAATAAAATATGTAAAGGTTTAATTTTACGTTTGATTTAAGTAGTAATTAAATAAAATTTTATAACCTAATTTTTATTCTTAATACAAATTTAAGTCTGAATTGGGTCAAAAAAAAATTTTTTATTTAAATATCAGAATCTTATTAACATTAGTGATTACTAAATTTACAACTAACACATTTATTGATTTAATATTACTCTGATGTTTTAATATTTTTAAACGTTAATTTTTTTCTGCATTTAATTGTAGAAAACACTACATTCTGGTATTTTAACAGCTATTTATTTTTTAAAAAAATTTGTATAATTTTTGTAGAAACGTTACCTGAGAAAGTCTCAAATGTGATGACGAAACGTCGAGAAAAAACCTTTGTCCTGAATGCATCGGTTCCTGTCATTAATTTACAGCGATCGCGAGGCAGAGATGAAAAACAGCGGCACGAATATCTTTGAAACAGTTGCCTAGCAACAGTTGTTGATAGTTTATCTGACAGTTAAATACACAATAAATTAGTTAAATCAGCCTCTTTGACGGGGGTTTTTAACTGTCTTCTTTCCACCGGCCGAAGTAGGAGGTTCCAATGTATTGTACAGGGTAACTTTTTACCTGAAGAAGTCTCAAATGGGAGACGAAACTTGTAACATTTAACATTTAAATTAATACAGACTGCCAGCTGATTCCTCAAAACTGGTGGAGCATATGGAGAAGGGAATGCTGCGACCCCTACGGCAGCAGACTCGTCTCCCGTCATTCATAGGGAAGGGCGTGAGAATAGTATCCAATGCCCCCCGACCTACCTCATGCAGGTTTTATAGGGTTTCCTCTGCATCTCTTTAGGTGAAACACCACTAGGGTAGGATCCTTAAACCATAGCCCTGGAGGTGCCCTAGTAAACCCTTGCTAAGCTACCTTGCTCTATCTTCCGCATCCCCCTTTTCAATTCCCTTCCTATGCTATTGTCTGTTTCAGGATCACCCTATTGTAACCTGTTAACCCCCAAAAAAGAACAGTTGATCAGCTGATAAGCCAAGAAGTGCCCGTTAGGGTTTTCTCGCAGACGCTTCACTCTAGAGTGATTATGCCTCGCACTCTCTCTAGGTTTGTTATCATGCCGGAGACACCTTCACCTATTTTAGGAGGTAAATGTACTGGGGGGTCGAAGACCTTGGGCATGTGGCAGGAGTTGTCCGCTGATCCCATTGTATCAGTCGGCCAACTGCCTCCAGAATCTGGGTGGAGACCTGCAGAAGGGAATAATGCTGCGACCCCACAGCAAACTCGTCTCCCGTCCCGACCTACCTGATGCAGGTTTTCTAGGGTTTTTACAAGGCATCTCTTTAGGTGAAACACCACTAGGGTAGGATCCTTAAATCATGGACCTGGGGGTGCCCCTAGTCAACCCTTGCTAGACTACCTTGCTCTACCTTCCGCATCCCCTCCCCCTTTTCAATTCCCTTCCTATGCTATTAAAGGGAAGTTGCCTGTTTCAGGATCACCCTCATGTAGCCTAACACCCTTCAAAATATATTACAAAGAGACTGATTTAATTTATTGGTTGATTTTGTTTACACTTGCAATCGTAATTACTCTGGAAATAAAACAACTGATGTATTTTTTTTCCTTACGAGACTTTACTTGAGGTTTTCATATGACGTCACGGTTATAATAGTTACGTAAATAGTCTGTGCTAAGTTTCCCCCTCCATCCCCCTCATTTTTTAGCAGTCTGGATTCTTGAGGGTAGTCCACGTCGTGACCCCTTAGCGAGAAAAGGGTGGGGTGGGGGACAATAAAATAATCTAAGACTTTCCCCCGGTGTAATTGCTGGAGAAATCATCTTTGTCCGGGTTTCCACCGGGGTCAAACAGTAATTGTTTGGCTGCAATGTTCTTCAGGCATCATTCATGTCTGGACAACGCGATCTGGTCTCAACATTTTGGTTAATTTTTACTCAATTATTAATGTGATTCAGGAATTTGGCGCCGCTGAAGTAAGTCGACACGATCAGTTCTGGATGGAAAATGAGGAAAGTCGTTCCGAAGCTTATCCCTTTTTTTATCACTGTCCCTCTTTTCCGTAACCTCTCGTCCTCCTCTTCCAGAGTCGTGAGTGATTCATCGGTCGCTTGACAAATGCAACGTTCACGATGTGTTCCTCGAACGATGATCGCGGAATTGGCGGGGGGGAAAGAAAATATCAAAGTCACTCGCTGGCTGTTCGTGTCTTTTCCAAGGAGGAAGCGAGCGAAGGAACGATTCCTCGTGAGCGTCGCGTCCACGTGATTCCTCCCAAGGAAATTCCCGGACCTCGTGACGACAACGTGCTCAACATCATTCGTCATCCGTAATGTAAATCACTAACAACATATTGTTAAAAAAAGACATTTCTTTACAATGATTTTTCGGTCCACGTAAAATCAGCTCCTCTTAAAAAAATCCCTTAAGAATTGATTTTCTTTTTCGTATAAGACGTGAACAGATGTTTCTAATCAATTTATCTCACGTTATGGAAACTTAATCGTTCCCACGTTCATTTGTAATCTTTTCAAAGTTTCCCGTGTTTCATATTGAAAAATGCTTTCCAATTCCACACTTGAAGACCTTTTCTTTTACCTACGGAGAATATTGTATTGTATTGTATTGTATTGTATTTGCTAATAATCTACAATTGGGCGCAAGCCCCTGGTGGCAGATACATAATTAAATATACATAATTATAAACTAAAGAAAGATAAACATGTTCCGTGGATGCCCTGAAAGAGAAAAGAGAAACACTTCACTTCACTTTTTTATATTCGGAAACACATTTATATTAAATAAATATCCACTTCACTTCACACGTTTTTTCAGATTTGACCTAAATTTATTTTCTTGAAGAGGATTTCCTCCAAACACCCCTGCCACAGGTAAATTATTCCAGTCGTTGATAGTCCTATTTAGGAATGAGAATTTGCCAACATCTGTTTTTTGTTTTCTATATTTCACTTTGAATTGGTGATCCCATCTACCTATATAACTGGGTTTTTGCATTTTGTAGCTAATTCCAATCCATGGTTTTTGCCCCGTATAAGCTTATGCAGTCTTGCTTTCTCCCTCCTATCTGACAAGACCTCCCAACCTAGCTGTTTTACTTTTTCCTTCCTATGACCCCTGTGGCCCTACTTGCACAAAATTAGCAGCCCTTTTCTGAACTTTCTCTAATGATTCTATTTGATTAATTCTATAAGGATCCCAACAAGCCTGTGCCCCATATTCCAAAATTGGTCTAACTAGAGATAAGTATCAAAGCTAATGGTAATAAAGAATGAAAAGGGTGGATGGCAAGAAATGTAAATCACTCAGGACAGTTTATTAGTTTATAGTGATTTTTCGGTCCATGTTAAATGAGTTAAGATTTAATAATACATTTTTGTGTAAAAAAAATTGGAAAAGAGTGGATGGCAAGAAACGTAAATCACTAAGGACATATTTTAAAAAAAATATTCGGTCAATGTAAGATGAGTTAAGAATTAATATTTTTTGTGTAAAAAAATTGGAAAATGCTTATTAAAATTTCCTTGTGGTAGACGAATGAAAAAGTCTCCAGGGAACTATCCAAGCATTTAGATTTATTATCTATTTTAATTAGTCCTCGGGGTTAAGGAAATAGGATGACTCGAACATTACATCAAGAAACGAATAATTTTAAGAGGAAACAGGAGTGATGCACAAATAACTACCGCAATGGAATCAATAAACGCGTAACTAGAGTAGACGAGTGTAACTGAAGGGACGACAATGGGAAATGTGTGGATGTGAAACCTGGGAAAGTCAACGCGGTAAGTTTGTAGAACACTGGAGACGATTCCTTCCCTGCCAAGGTTGCAGGGGAGCTGAAGGTAAGATATTTGGAGCATGTGTCTGGCAGGTCGGAGGAGGAGGAGGAGGAGGAGGAGGAGGAGAATCTTAGATAGGGCCGGGGACCATGCGGGGATATTGTCCAACAGCCTATAAGAGCCCCACTATGACGATTACGGGGCGAGATAAGGACGTGTATCAAGGGGCCGCTAACCTCCGGAATATCGCCACAGATAAACCCCTCTCAAGGTCCAAGACTGCCTCTTCCTTGGTGGTCAATACTCGCGTAAAGGCGCCTCTTAACCGGGTAGAAATCTCTCTCTCTCTCATCTCCCTTGTTCTCTCTCCCTCTCTCTTCTCCTCTCCCTTGCTCTCTCTTTTATTTTTTCTTTACCTGAGGACTCCGATTTTTTTCCAATCCTGTCAGGTCGTTGGTTGACGGCAATAAAAAACCCCTCTCCCTTAAGTTTTATTTTAAGGAAAGCCTAAATTAATTTATCGCAGAAAGACTGTGGTTCCTTTAGCTAAATAGAGACGTTCGTCGCGTCGACATGTTCACGATCTCGTGTGAGAGAGACACACATAACCTAAAACACCCATTAACTACTGTCGCTGGTCAGTAGGATGTTGATGATCTCTCACCATGGAAAGTCATATAGGACTATTTTGTTGTTGTTGCAGTCACAAGTATGTGGGTTATCCCGGTAAATGTCACCTTTGGAGAAGTCAGATATATTTTTATCACACCTCCCGCTATTTCCGAAACTCGATTTTGCGGACTTGAATGGATTAAATTAGGATAAGTATGAGTAAACAAATGTGTTCAAATTCAAACGGGCATATTTTCTTTCTAACCTGCCATTTTCATCTTTTTTTTTCTCCTTACCAATTTCGTCTCCTTTTTTTCCTTTACATTAAAAACATAACTTCCAGTTGCCTGTTTACGTACTGTCGCAGACACTTTCAAATTCCTGCTTCAGGTGTAACAAAACGACCTTCTGCAGGAGAAAGGCAATGGGAATGGAAAGACACCAGAAGTAAATTTAAGTAAACAAATATGCTTCAAAACGTCATCCTTATCTTCTTAGTTTGTCTGAAAATCTCGTCTGTTTCTTATCGTGAATATATATATATATAATATAATATATGTATACATTACTTTATTTTGACTTTAAAGTTTTATATTATTAAAACGCAGTTTTCTGACTTTAAATTCTACAATTAATAAAAATACTGCCAATAAGTCAGCAACAAAATTATCACTATTTATTCAAAAGCGACGTTTCGTCTCATTTTTGAGACTTCCTCAGGCGTACTACAAACATATTATTACAAGAAATTAAATATGGGTCCTGTGTTACAATTTTTTTAATTTATATACTATAAAAAGCCTGACTTTTTGGCAGCCTTTTTATTTATTGTCATTAAATTTTAAAAATTAAAAATTTTATTACTACTAATAATATTTACATTTCTTTATTTTAATTTTTTATTATTATTGTTATTATTAGATTAAAATGCGTACATAATAATAATAATCAATGTGAAAACTAAAAATACGATGAACAAGGTGCGATACCAAATTTTAACTATTTTTAATGCAGTGATTTCTAAAAACCTTTTTTTGAACAATTTGTTACTTGAGGAAAACCAAAATATTTTGACGAAATAAATAAATCCTCCTCTGTAATGGCCGTAAGTTTATTCGATTTTTTTTTACTTTCCTTGGACTCAATCTCTTCCGTCACCTTTACTTGTGTCCCTATAAATTTCTAATCCACGGCTGCGGTCGACAATAATTATTAATTCCTAGTGTAACCACTGTTGTGTATATTTTCTGTAATTAAATTTATTGAGTTTTATAATATTAACAATTTTACAAAATTAATTCTGATTAATCTCTTTACGTTATTTAGAATACTTGAAAATTATTCCTACTGGCAGGTTTTCCGGCCATTTTTTTCCAATATTTCCCTCGCCCGATTTTCAACTGATCACTTCGTACTGTGACGAAAACAATTTCCTGTCGTGAGGTAAAAGTAAGTCATATTAATCTCATTAATTTATTTGTAATACTTGAAAATTATTCCTACTGACAGATTTCATCGGCCAATTTTTCCAGTGTTTCAATCTCCTGATTTTCAACTGATCACTTCCTACTGAGACGAAAATCATTTTCTGTCGCGAGGTAAAAAGTTGGTCTTTTCGGGTGTCTCAGATGGTCTCTGGAGAAATGCGTCACCAAGATTTTCCCTTTTTCCTTACAGAATAACTCTGATGACGTCGAGGAAATAATGAGTGAATACATTTTTTTACTTTATTTGCCCTTTAGAATTTTCTATCATTAAAACATAATTTCCTGACTTTAAATTTTACAATATATAAAAAGGACGACCTATTGGTCAGCTATAAATTTATCGCTATTTATTCGAAAGCTACGTTTTGTCTCCTTTTTGAGACTTCATCAGGTGTATTACAGACATGATATTAAATATGGGTTCTGTGTTACAAATATTTAATTTATGTATGTAAAACATGACTTATTGGCCTCCTCTTCAACTGATCACTTCCTACTGAGACGAAAATCATTTTCTGTCGCGAGGTAAAAAGTTAGTCTTTTCGGTCTCTCAGATGGTCTCTGGAAAAATGCGTTACCAAGATTTTCCTGTTTTCCTTACAGAATAACTCTGATGACATCGAGGATATCTAATGAGTGGCACGCATGAGTTTTAAATAAATGACACGGTTTAATTAAGGTGGGTGAGGTGGAAGGGAGACAAAGGCGGAAAAAATAGAATTATAATAATATAAAAAAAGTAGTTCGTGGAGAAGATTTCCGTCTGGTGAAACGGAAAGTTACCCGATTCGGCTCCGGTCGTTTTGTCTCTGAAAAGTGCGAAAAATTAATGTTATTCTCTCCCGGCTGGAGAAATTCAATGGACGGGACGCAGCAGTTGTTGAGGCTACCCAATAAAACGGCATTGGTCACGGCAGTCTTTTGTAATTGAGCATTGTTACATTGGCGCTTGTCCTTGTCTTCCTCCCTTTCCCCTCCACACAACTTTGCTCCACTGTTTAGGCTGACTGCAATCACAATGGGATAAAATCGTCACGGCTTGTTTTACAGAACTGGATCGACACACCACTCAAATCGCACGTCTCTTCTTCATCTGAAAAGGGGTTTTCCTTTTTTTTAAAAAAACTCTTTTTATTATTGTTATTTAACGGTTTTCAACAGTCGTTATGGTTCACTTTTGACCCTCCATTGAGCTGGGATCAGTCCCCCACAAAAGAGAGGAAAAAAAGTAGTAACGCTTATTAGTCCCCCAGCCACTTGCTTCTCTCTGCATCACCAAATCAAATCTTCACCTTTGTTACGTAGGCATTCTCACCATATTATTCTTCCCTTTATACTTGAATTCATTTACATTTATTATAATTATTATTTTTACTCATCAAAATTGTCCCTCATCTGGCTTTCAGGAACACTTCATCGACATTAATACAGTGTTTTCATGCCCCTAATAAGGAACTTATTCTTCCCCCCGTCCTGGTTCACCTAACCTAACTTCTTAATAAGTTCATAATGATCTATTTGCAAGCAATTTAATAAAATACAATAACGATAATATTCACACAAATTTATTATTTAATTGAATCGACGTTTCGTCACGTTATTTGGGATTTCTTCAGGAGACGTTACTAAAAATAATTGTTCAACAATTTTACATTACAAGTTTTCACAACCTTAAAATTGTTAGTAATGCGTTAAATCCAATCTTCCGTACCTCGGTTGACATTTTCAATTTGAATCCTAATAGAATACAAAATGTAAACTGAATAAGGGTAAATAGAAAGACTTGTTTCACAGATAAAAAGTTTTTCACCTTTTTGTAGACCAATTAACGTAATCTGTAAAACAATTGGGAGAAGGAAAATTATCCAAATGTCATTTAACGTAAGGTTTGGGCAGAAAATTATTAAAAAAATTGCTTAACGTAACATCTAAACCGAATGGCAGGAGAAAAATTATCTCAAAGCCATTTTACATAACCTCTTACTCTTCTGGCAGGAGGAAAATTTTTGCAAAAGTCAAATAATGGAACCACTAAATTATCTGGCAGAAGGAAAACTATCCCAAGTCATTTAATATAGCCTTTAAACCACCTAGCAGAGGGAAAATTCTCCAAAAGTCATTTAACGTAAGTTCAGGACTAAATTTATTCAACGATAGTTTAACATAACCTCTAAACTATCTGGTGAAAAGAAAGTCATACAAAATTCATTTAACGAAACTCCTAAACTATCTGGCAGGAAGAAATTTACCCAAAAGTCATTGAACGGAATCTATAAACCATCTTACAAGAGGAAAATTATCCAAAAGTTATTGAACACAAGTTCAGGACCAACATTATTTCAAAAATAGTTTAACGTAACTTCTAAAATTTTGGCAAAAGGATAATTATCGAAAAATTATTTAACGAAACCTCTAAACTATCTGATTGGAGGAAAATTATGTAAAAGTTATTTAACGTAAGATCAGGGCGAAAATTATTCAAAAAAATACTTTAACCTCTGAACCGGCTGGCAGGAGAAAAATTATTGTAAAGTCACTTACGATAACCTTGAACCACGTGGCAGAATATAAATTATCCAAAAGACATTTAACGTAACCTCTACAACATGTGGCAGAAGGAAAAATGTACAAAAGTCATTTAACGTAATTTCAGGACCGAAATTATTCAAACCATCGCAAAAATCATCTAACGTAACGTTAGAACCATCTGTTAGGATGAAAATAACCAAAAAGTTATTTAACGTAACCTCTAAACCACCTCGCAGTAGGAAAATTATCCTAAAGGCATCTAACGTAAGTTCAGGACTAACATTATTCAGAAATAGTTTAACGAAACTATCTGGCAAAAGGAAAAAACCATCCAAAAGTCATGTAATGGAATCTCTAACTCACGTATCAGAAGGAAAATTATCCCAAAGATATTTAATGGAATCTCTAACTCACCTATCAGAAGGATAATTATCCCAAAGATATTTAATGGAATCTCTAACTCACCTATCAGAAGGAAAATTATCCCAAAGTCATTTAATGGAATCTCTAACTCACCTATCAGAAGGAAAATTATCCCAAAGTCATTTAATGGAATCTCTAACTCACTTATCAGAAGGAAAATTATCCCAAAGTCATTTAATGCAATCTTTAACTCACCTATCAGAAGGAAAATTATCCCAAAGATATTTAATGGAATCTCTAACTCACCTATCAGAAGGATAATTATCCCAAAGATATTTAATGGAATCTCTAACTCACCTATCAGAAGGAAAATTATCCCAAAGATATTTAATGGAATCTCTAACTCACCTATCAGAAGGAAAATTATCCCAAAGTCATTTAATGGAATCTCTAACTCACCTATCAGAAGGAAAATTATCCCAAAGATATTTAATGGAATCTCTAACTCACATATCAGAAGGATAATTATCCCAAAGATGGAAATGGAAAAAGATGGAAATGGAATCTCTAACTCACGTATCAGAAGGAAAATTATCCCAAAGTCATTTAATGGAAACTCTAACTCACCATCAGAAGGAAAATTATCCCAAAGTCATTTAACTTAACTAACCTCTAAACCATCTGGCAGGAGAAAAATTATCGAAAACTCATTTAACGTAACCTGTAAACCATTTGGCGGGGTTAAATTATCCAAGGGAGAATTAACGTAAGCTCAGGAGGATAATTGTCCTGCCTCTGATTCACTAATTTTGAGTGTTTATGTAAAGAGTCCTTCCTCCGCGGCTAATAATAGTTGTTGGGAATCATTTCAAAATGTCTGTCGGTGAGAGATCGTAAATTATCGGCTGTCTCTCTCGCTCACTCGCTCGTAAAAGCAACTCCTCATGTCGATGATAAGTTATATGGAGTTGGTAAGTCGACTGATGTGACCTTTACTCTTTCACCTTCGCCAGGTGCCTTTCTTATTAAAGTTATTCCGTTCCCTTTCGTGTGCGTTATGTATTCATAGCAGGGTCACACCACCGCGGAGGAAGTAAATCAGATACACGGACATGTCGTGATATGTTATCCGGACCTCCAATAACGTTCATTTATTTCCCTCTTTCTTTTTACCTCCCCTTCTCCTTTCCTCTCCCCCTCCCTTCTCACAGCCCTATATATATGTATGTGTGTGTGTGTCTTTACGGCTATATTTATTGCTTTGTCAAGTGACCTTTCACATCGCTTCGCCATTTGTGCCTTTCCCGCTTCGACTCTCGATCGTTACGAGACTAAGGTGAAAGGGCACAATAGGAAAGAAACGAAACGAAACGTCCTTAGACCACTTTTAAATTGATACCATGAGCAACTTCTGAGAAATGCAAACAAATCTCACGAATATTGGAGACAAAATAATTCCGCAAAACAAAGTTTTGTTATAAGGATTCTCTAATTAAAATTTATTACGAAAGTTGCCTAAAATAACGATCCCTTTAGATGCTTTAGAAAATATAATAAATATCGGACAGCCATTAATGCATATATATAATGAAGACATTCGCAATAAAATCTATTCTGAATTTAATCCTTTGAATGAATCAAAATCATCACGGATTAATCATTATAGGATCAACAAATGAAAACTTTCCTTCTTTGATTTGGCCCAATCACGATTTTGGCCCAAAATGTTACATACTGTACGTAATATGTTCAATGATTTATCATTTTGGTTTCTATAGTTAAGATCAGATTTTCCTAAATAAGTTACAATAAATTTACAGTTTAAAGGTAAAAAAATATAGGGTTTTCCTATTTAAATTTTCGTTTGTCGATGTAGACCAGAATAAATTGTGCAATATATATATATATATATTTCTGGCAACTGTAAATCAATTAACGCCCCATTTTTTACCAGTTATTTAAATTTCACGAGCAATTACAAAGCTTTTACTTGATAGAACCGCGGTTTCGTCACCATATTTTGGGCCTTTTTCATGGTAATTTTACTTCAAAACGGGTACATAAAAATAGAAAAATAATACATTAAATAATTTAAAAAATTTATAATATTAATAAACTCACAAAATTAGTAATAATAATAAAGCCAGACGTATATTAATCTAAACTTTTCAAGTGCAGCTTCGACCGAACTGATCGAATTAAATAAAAAATAATTGTTCGTTGTGGTACTAAATTTACTATATATATATAATTCTAGTGTTACAAAAGTCTAGTAATTTGGTGACAGTATATATGTTATAAATAAAACAGAAAGAATAGACAAAGGTCAGAAATGAAATAATTTAATCAGGAAACGGTTTCGCCTGCTTAAGTTTCTTGTTTATTCTTAATACACCCGAAAAGGGGATAAAACGTCGTGCAAGGACCTAAATACCAATAAATAAATTATTATTTTTTAAGTTACAGGCTTTCTTACTGTTCATTATTTAAATCGTTTCGTCCCCCTAACTTTCAGGACCTCTTCGGGTTGTTTTTTTAATTATAGTATTACAAAACTTTACCGCTGCTGCTGTTGCTACAACGTCTGGGGCCGAATTTAATTTCTTTATTTATAATTTTCTTAGTGCTGACAATTTATATTTTTTTTCCGCCTGTCTCCCTCTCGGCGAGGAAAATCAGTATTTTCCCGATTGCAGTACATTGATTAGAATTTTTTCTTGTTGTTGTTGTTGATGTCCCAATTAAGTAATTGATTCAAGGTCCACTGATGAAGGGGAAAATCAGATAAGATTTTTCATTAGGGTGAGAAATGACGTCACAGTATTCTAAAGAGAGGGGAGGGAGAAAGAGAGAGAGAGAGAGAAATCAGGGCAAGTTAATCACGGAGCGTGAATTAGGAAGAAAAGTTGATGATAATGAAACCGAAACACGTGAGAGATTGACAGATTGCGGAGTAATGGCCGCCTCCTCGGACAGGATAATAAGGACCCTCTCTCTCTCCCTCCTTTTCTTGCTCGTCTCTCGGACTTCCCACGAACACGTCAAGGCAATTTTTGGCTGCGTGCAAGCTTTTCACACATTCGTTGTACTTACTTACTTACTTGCCAGCCAGAAAGTGTTCCATTGTGCGGAGCTCGCCTTACGTAATTCTGAAGGATAAAAAGAGAGGATGGCGAGGAAGAGGGGGACAGGGGGAGAGGGAGAGAGAGAGAGGAAAAGGTGAGGTGGGTGAGTCATGTGTGAAAAGCTGCGGACTCACACCGGACGCGAAGCAAAGGCCAACCTTAAGTAAGTACTCGCGCATTAAACTACTCGCTTCGGTCACGGCCAAAAATACTTCAAGCTTTACTAAAAATAAACACATTAAATCTCGAATCCTTAAATGAAAGACTACTAGAGTTGAAACTTCCTCTTCCGTCATTATTCTTCTACTTTCATTACATATTTATTCAAAACATTTATGCAACCTTTACTTTACTCTTCTTACATGCTTTCGCTTATTTCCCAAATATTTTCCTAGTTAATCCCACATTTCTCATTTATGGGTTTTTGATTCTTTGCAACGTTGTGATAAATTGTTAAGAAATAGTTGGGGACAATTAAGGGTGTTTCAATTAATTAAGTTATGTAATGTTAGATAAATTAACCATTTAATGTAACAATATTTAGTGGAATTGTGAATTATTAAAATCCCCAGTTTTGTCAATTAATTTCCTTACAATAAATAAAGTTATTTACAGTTTGGTATTTGTATAACATTAAAAAATTATTTTATATATGTGAAGATGGTAAAAATCACTCTCTACCTAAACGTCGAAACGTTACAACTATTTTTACATTAAAATTAATCTGACACGTCTGAAATAAAATATAATGAATATCGAACAGTCAATGAGGCCATTTTTTTATATTATTCAACAGAGAATATGTTTTTTTGGAACTCCTACACATTTCTCATTACTTTCTCTTCATACTTAAATTATGTTTGATATAATTATTCGGCTACCTACTACACTATCCCCGCTCCCCTTTAATTCCGTTCATAGCCTATACTCCTCTTACTTTAACATTCTTCTTTCTTCTCGTTTGTTTCTCCTTCCTTCCCCATTTTTTCCTTACGTATCTTATACAAGTTTCACCTAAAATATTTTTTCCACCTTCCCTTTCTTTATCATATACGAATTATCCGTTTTTTAAGAAACTTTCATAATACCATGTGTATTCCTAAAAGAAAAAAACTGTAAAAATTGTCATGGTGAATAGATGATAGACCAAAATACTATTTTTTTTGGGCGAGAAATATCGCGTCATAGAAACGTTGTGTGCAAAACAAACGTCGTTACCCTGATGGAATCCCCAGGATTCTACATCCAACAACTTTACTGGGAGAAAACTACGTTCACTAAAAATTTAATTGTCTGACGTTCCTTAATCAACAAATAATTCAATGTGTCAGAAAACCACTATATATATATGCATGTGTGTGTGTAACACAATACAAAAAATCTTATACGACCTTTCTTCCACGTTTTCTGGATTTTATTAGGGTACAGGTTTATATAAAACGTGATAAAAAAATTCCCCCTTGTAAATATAGCTACAACAAAAAATTCTAACATCATATAAAATTTCAATTGCAAAATTTCGTTGAAATACATAACAATCAAATTATTTAAACATAAGTTATACGTGATCACTGGTTTGTATGGGTTAAAATCCTTTTTGACCCAATTCCAAGAAGGAAATTATTATTTTCAATCTTTTTGGATTTCTACATCATGGAAGATCAGCTACGACTATGAACGGGAAACTCCTTCACGAGATCGTTTCCGTCACTAATGCTGCGTATGAAGTGACGATGTTTTCGCTGGGCGGCGATGTTGTCTGTAGACAGTCTACAGATGTCTGTCTGGCTGTGCGTTGGAATGACGCGTCACCGCGGTTATTGAAAACTTGAGCGAACACCAACCCAGGCTTTCCCGCTGAAAAATCCAGAATAACAAGTTACTTAAATTCTAAATAGACCGAAATAAAAGGAGGAGAAATAATTGGCTGGCCGAGTCTCTCCTCGTTTTTTTTACATTCTAAATCGGTCGAGGTGAGGGATTGCACCTGCCGTAATCGTGGCTTCAAATCTCGCTGCGGTCACGTGCGGCTTCCTGTTTTGTGCATGCACACACACACACATACATACATACAAATTAACGGATCCCACAATGTCTCATTCCAAGCCAATCTTTCCCTCCCCCCCTCACTTTTTTTCCCTCCGCCACTCTTCTTCCTCCTCCTCCTCCTCATCCAGCAGGTGTTTTCTGCTCTTAACTTAATTGTAATCTAGCGTTATATGACTTGTAATGGGCGATAACCACCACGGACAAACCTTTCACGCTCAAAACGTAAAATAATGACCTCCCCCTCTCCCTCCCCCCTTCCCCACAGGTCTGTCTCTTTCCCCGTCCCCTTAAAAAAAATAATTCATCTCCCTATTTGCATAGCCACGCATAACATATTAATTAGAAGATAAAATAATAAATTACCTCTTGGAGGGAGTTGATATCTCGCCGATCGCAAGATTGATGACCGATACGGTCGTGATAATCTTGATCGCGACACGAGCTTACACCGGTGAAAAAAATATATATATAAATATTATCCGTGTGACGGAGAATGTAAGACACGTAACTTTATAACCGAAAAGAAAAGAAATTAATTAGCATACGGTTGAAATGAACGGAAATCGTTTTGTTACTTGTCACGATTAATGAATGTAGATCAAGGATAAACGCACTGATACTTGCCGAAGTGGGGGAGGGGGAAAATAAAATTAAAATACTTATTACGTGTTGGTACTTACACACTCACTGCGGCTTGATACTAATGCTCTTGAACCAGTCTCTTAAATTGTCATCAACGCTGACGTTATATTATCTATGCTAATTGTTATCTCAACCAAACAGTAGCGTATAAAGTACATCTTTGGTAGCCGTTTTTTCCTGAGACCAACCATGTCTATCGACGACAATAACATCTCTGATGATCGGCTTCTACACAAAATGGTTGAACTGTCAATTACCAACAATGTCTCCTAAGTGTCTACGCCAAATGGCATCATATGAATTCTGATGATTTTTCCCGCGGGATCAAAATCAGAGATTAATGGGATAAAGCTTCTCTCTACAAATTCTACGAAACGAGTAAACAGGACAATACTTACTACAATAAAAATAATAGTTAATTATAATGGTTTTATTTAAAAAAGCGACATTTCATAACCCATATCTGGGATTTATTCCGGTAATTTTTTCAACTATTTTAATTTTTTATGAACATAATTAGGAGCCGAAATGTAGTCATCATCTTGGTTGAAGCTGTCCACTTTAAAATTTTGCTATACGTTTCTGTTGCTGTTTGTTCACCAAAAATTTTAACATTTGATGGATTTACATGAAGAAATATCCAGATATGTTGACTAAACGTCACGTTATTATTAAATATAAACTGTGTGTGTCATTCGGTCTTAAATTAATTAAATTTACACGTGATTAACATAAGAAAACCTACTACAATAATAAATATATCAACTTCTCCTTAATTTCCTTCAAACAACCTCAGTTATACATATAGTGTAAGGGAACTGATTTTTTTTATTTCAATAAATGATCAAATTTAGGAGAGATGTTTTCAAACGTTTATACAATTACTTTATTTTTTTTATATGAAAGGAGAAAGTTTTTTTCCATCTTTAACACTTCTCACTAGCTCAAAAATATTTGTTTATCACGTTTCATATCTCTAAAACGTTATTTTCTCCTTTCAACTTAGTCACTTTTAATCGTTATATCCTCAATTTGTGTATTTTCCATTTAGCGGTCTCTTCCAACTTTTGAAATATTTTCTGTTGGAATAGGTTACAAAAATAATGGCTTAGGAATAAGGTATTTCTGTATTAGTCTACGCGTAGAGAATATACTGACTCCCTATTCAAGTGTATTAAAATGTCAGGAGAGGAGGAAATAAGGGTGGGGGGAGGGAGGAAAAAATAACTGTCCCTCACCCCTATTCTCTTCACCCGAAACTGATCTGGAACTTTGGAACAATCCCAATTTTCCTTGAATAAACTCCAAGTCATGGTGCACGTGTGTGTGGTGAGTTCCCGTAAGAATTTCAAGCAATTTAACACACGGTAATTTATATAATAATAATGTACCAGGACATAGGAAGGTTCCTTGCATCATTTGGAACAGTATTTTTGGATTCGTTCAGGGTTTGTTGTTTTTTTTTGGTTTCTTTTTTCGTTTTCCGGACCGTGTAAATACAAATACAGTAGCGTGCGGCGCCAGCGTCGGATAAAAACCGAAAAATCTGGGTAATTGTGCCCCAGATAATACGACACTTAAATCTCGCTTTTTAAGGATGTGTGTGTTGGTTCTTTTCAACTGAAAGTTACGCCTCTTATTTTCCTGCAGAGTCAAAATGACTATTCAAGTCTTACCATCGATTTAATACACTACCTCATTTGGTCACCGTTGTAAAGTTATATATATAATATATATATATATATAAATTAAAACTGTTACATATAGGAAAGGAAGACTTTTTTTCCAAGTGAAATTAATTATCTATGCAAGGATATTTTCCACGCATTTTCATTTCAGTTAGGCGAATAACTGGACTTTGATGTTGATAATCAGCCATGAAAACTATAGAAATGGTAACCAACATTTGAATTAGTAATTCATAAAATTTAATTTATAATGAGAAAAATTATTACAACTACGGAAGAAAATTATTTCGTCCATTTTCCTTTTCCTACCCACTTGTACACGTCTGATTACCGATCAATAATCATTACGAAAGTTTCTATTCTCGGGAAACAGAAAAGAAAGAAACCCCATAATCATTTTGGCAGCATGAAATCAGGAAATAAATCGATGTTTCATAATATATCAAATAATCAGGAAAAATATGTGAATAATATGATAATAATTTCGAGGGAAATATGTCAATCAGAAACGATGCAAACTATATAAACCAGAAATGAGTATACGAAAATACATATCATAACATATTAAAAATTATTACTTCTTATTTAAAATCTGATTTAGTAATTATAAAAAAACAAAATGTGGTTCAATACTAAAAGGACTTGATTCAAATAATTAATTAGTTACTTTAAACCTTACTTGTAAAATAAGTATGTTTTTTCAATAAGACTCGATAATATTCAATTAATAAATATTTATTAATTATTTCTTTGAAAATTAAGACTTTTTGCCAATAATTTTCCCATAATCAACTCTGGAAAACAACAACAATAATTTAAAAAAATATTTTGAAACGCAATATCTTATTTATGTACCATTTTTCAACTTTAAACAATTATTTCAATAAATTAACGTTCAATTAAATAAAATCACCTATATTTAAATTCACATACCTTTACTAATTAGTCAATATTTTTTATTTATATATTTCTCTTCGCAAAGCAATGAATAAGCTCTTTGCCATTGATCAGAAACTACAAATGAAATCAGAAAATCAAAACCAGAAAATACTTCAAGAGATTAAATAAAACAGAAACATTTTAAGAAAAATAAATCAGGAATCACATATCCCTCAAAATACTTAAAAATATATGAAAATAAATCCGAGTATATTAAAAATAGTACTCGAAATGTAAGTTATCAAATACTGTAAATCAAAAGGAAAACCAATAACGCGCGTAGAAGAAAATGTGTTATTAATTGATAAATGAAAAAAATATCATGTTAGACTGCGGGATCATGTAAATGGGAATCAGTAAATTAATGATTTGTATATGAGAAAAGAAGTAAATAGAAAACTGTAAATTTTACGTTAACGAATAGACGTTTCAAATGGTGTGAAAAAAAGAAATTGTTTCCTTATTGAAAATTTACATAAATTGAAAAATCGGATATGAATCAGGATTTTTGTTAACCTTTATAAATTATAATTTCTAATATTATCAATGCTAAGAAATAATTATCAAGAAAAATAATTCTTTTGATATTAGATTTAAATGATTTATTTAATTGACGCTTTCTGTGACGTATCTAAATATCTCGTTTTACAACGAAGGAGAAATGTAAAAATAAAATTTTCTCTCCTTCCTTGCGGCCATTTTCAATTATAATTCAGTCGTGTCCCCTTTTTCTCTACGAACCTCGGTCGGTCGTCGGTTTGATAAAATAATAATTTCTCTTTCCTCATTTTGGAAACTCTCAGAAATTGGCAGAATAAAACATTTTGGGAGTGTTTGTGACCCGTTTTTCTTCGGTTTGAATTATTCCTCAGCGCTTCCCGAGCATATTTTCTCTCCTAAATTTTCCCACCTTTTTCCTCCTGTGTGTGTCTCTCTTTTTCCTCCCGCTCACATCGTAATCGACGTCCTATTTTTCCCCCCTTTCTCTTTCACATGGCTCGTCCCATCCGCCACACAAACTGAAAAATTTTTCAGATCGTCAGAGGAAGGGCGAGGTTAAGAATGGCATGACGGAAGGTCTGCAGTTCTTACTTTTGGAGTGTCGTGCATAATAAAGCATAATTGCACGGGAATGTGGAATATATTAAGTAAGAAGGGAAAGAGATTTCTCCTTCCGCTCTGTGTAGGTAATCCTGGCACGAGAATGTGCTAATATTAAACCACTTTGCGTGCCGCCGGCCCCGAGTAAAATAAATCCACGTGGACTTTACTCCCACGAATATGTAATCAGCCGGGTAATTTTTATCATTTCCCACCCTTTCCCCTTTCCCTCTCTCACACACAGCGAATTCTTTTCAGGTCCTTCAAAAATGCCAAGGATTTTATCCAATTTAACTGTCAATAAAATGGTTTCAGGAAAAGCCAACAATTATATTAAATTTTCCAGAAACTTGTTTCGGTTTTCCCTATTACGTTTATTGATGATCGTGAAGTTTCAGCATGGAAAAATGTTTTTTTCTTCTTCTGATTTTCGAAGGCCCCTGGTTGTAGAGACAAACATCCTACGTTTCGCGATTGTGACTGTTGAGGGTGATAACAGTAAATTTCAACTTCGCAATGGTGTAGAGAATCATCCTACATCATCCCGAATTCTACAAATGATCTCTAAATGTATCCGCGCCTAAATATTTATAAGCTTCTTCTTCGCAATGGTGTAGAGAGTAACCGTACATCATCCCGAATTCTACAAATAATCTCTAAATGTATCCGCGCCTAAATATTTATGAGCTTCTTGTTGCGGTTCTGAATTTTATTCTCTCAAATCGTTTAACCTGTTCTAGGAAAAATTACTAAATTTAATTTATTCCTCATATCGTTCGTGAATCTTAAAAGGTGGTTCCTCGCGTCATTATTACTAGTGTTTTTTTAAAAAAAAAAATTTAAAACGACCTATTTTTAGACAATACAAATTTTTATTCAATTCCTACGACATTTCGTCGTCATGGTTTGGGTCTTCATCCGGTAATTCTTTAGAGATTTTAAATTTTGAAGTATGTTGGCTGTAACTGTCCTTAGAAACGGTCCACGACGCGATATCATTTTTTACTAGGACCTATTATTTTTTTCAAAATTTATCTTTAATTGCAGATTTACAAATCTTTTAAAAAATCGTTATTGTTGAACTTTTTCATGAGTTTCTATTTTTGTAATTATGAGTTTTAATTTGCAGTCCTGAAAACCTTTTTTTTAAAAAGAAATATATCCAATATTAATTTTTTCCTCATATCTAAACAGTCTCATCGATTCAACATCAGTATTTTAAAATTAAAGTAGAAACAACTACTTAAGAGACAGATGCATTTTTCATTGAATATCGACAACGTCTCCTCCACACATTTGGGAATTTTAAATTACGTGGTTGTAACGGTCCTCGGGGAGGGGGGAAATTAAAAAACATCATAAGAACCCCTATTTTTTGTGAAAGTAAATGGTTTACCACATAATTCAAATTTAAGACATCCTGAAGAAGTTTTATTACTGAAGGTTACAAAATTGAAGGTGAAACGTTGTAGGAATAGACTTAACAGTCGAGTTTCCTACGAATCTCACATTTATATTTAATTCAAATTTATAATAATTACGCGAGGAACAGGTTTACAACATTTAACGAATAATCAATATGACGGAAAAAAATTTAAATGGATACATCTATTTTTTTTCAGACAAAATAACAGAGCTCCCAATATATACAAAAGTGTTTCGTCAATGGCTGAATCCAATGACAGTTACAAACGGAATACTTCGAAATTAATATTTGTGAAGGAAAAATAAAGGTCCTAACACTACAACTTTTTTGTCTTTGACTGTATGTATCCAATGACAGTTTCAATCAGCAGACTTCAGAATTTAAATATGTTAAGTTAAAATAGAGGTCCTAATATACTTGAATTTTTATCTTTCACTGTGTAGCTACAATCAGCATACTTCAAAATTAAAATTTCTTAAGAATAAATAGAGGTCCTAATATACTAGAATTGTTCGTTCTTGACTGTACCTGATGACGGTTACAAACAGCATACTTCAAAATTGAAATTTCTTAAGGATAAATAGAGGTCCTAATATAGTAGAATTGTTTGTCCTTCACTGTATCCTTTGACAGTTACAATCAGAATACATCAAAAATCAAAATTAGTGACCTGAAGTTCGTCTTCGACGAAGTTAGTTCATCCGGACTAACTTTTCTTACGGGTCACCCAAGGCGCCATGTTTGGATTTTTTTTCCGCCCGAGTGATGATAGTGACCGTGTTATCCAGAAATCTTGCGATTAACCGTAAGGTAACATTTCCTCCGGACGGTCGCTGATATTCACCACAGCAATTACATCTCTGTCTCTCTCTCTCTCTCTCATTCTCTCTCTCTCAGCCTCCTCATTATGTTCTCACATTATCGGTTTCATCTCGCCGTAGGAAAATTACCAGTCCATAATTAGAGGGAAGCGAATATCGCAATGCTTCAAACAGACACGTGAAAGCGTTATTTTGTAAGGATTACTTACTCGTTCGTTCGTGCAGATGTTGATGATGTTGGCAGCGGCAGTTGTTGCTGCTGTTGTTGTATGATCGCTTTTTGTTTGTTACGTTTCATGAGTGGGTGAGCGAGTGTGTTCTGCAATGTGAGCTCCACTTATTCCTGCGCGAGGAAATGTAAATCCCGGAGCTCCGGATATCACCTGCTACTATCATATGGTTCCTAATTTAACAACTGTAAATAAGGTTTTTTTTAAAAAAAAATATTTTGAATATTTCCGTCCTACATTCATCTTGGCGACGGTTCTAAACAGCCCATTTTATAAGAAAAATGGGGCGGAATGGAACGAGGAAGCAGAATAGGGGAAGAGAGAACATTATGGGAGACGTGGACCAAGAGAAAGGACAGATTAATAGGGCACGTTTTGAGACCTGAGGCTCTTGTAAAATTAGTATTAGAGCGAAGTGAACAGAAGAGGTAGATAATTGATGAAATACGCTAAGGAGATTAGGGAGAATGTGGGATGTTGTAATTAAACAAGATAGGTTAGGATGGAGGGTTGCATCAGGCCAGTCTCAGGACTGATTATCACAACAACAACAACAAAAGTTGATGGTTGATATTAATATAGCAGCCCAATTACATTTTTATCCAAGACTGTTAGTAAATTCATTCTTGGCTGTTCTGTGAGTTCAGCGATATTATTGAGGTTGTCGTCGTGTAGGGATTACATTTTTTATCCAAGACCGTTAGTAACTTCATTCTTGGCTGTTGTGTGAGTTCAGCGATATTATTGAGGCGGTCGTCGTGTAGGGATTACATTTTTATCCAAGACCGTTAGTAACTTCATTCTTGGCTGTTGTGTGAGTTCAGCGATATTATTGAGGCGGTCGTCGTGTAGGGATTACATTTTTATCCAAGACCGTTAGTAACTTCATTCTTGGCTGTTGTGTGAGTTCAGCGATATTATTGAGGCGGTCGTCGTGTAGGGATTACATTTTTATCCAAGATCGTTAGTAACTTCATTCTTGGCTGTTCTGTGAGTTCAGCGATATTATTGAGGCCGTCGTCGTGTAGAACTCTACACTGCGACGATTTGTCGTCACTCGCTGGTAAGTTAGAGCCGGAAGTAGAAAGAAGAGAAAAATGTTATGCCGAGTTATGCCGAGTGCGAGTTGAAGTGAAGAGAATTCGCCCACAATCAGCCCGAGCTGTGAGCATTTGCATGTTGGGTGTTACACTATCTCCAATTTAGCACGGTAATTGTCAGGCGAAAAGGAGACTTCGCCCACTCGGCGCAACAATGAAATACGTGTTTCAAGAGTCCGTAGGAGTCCTCGGGAACGCGGCGACGAGACGGAGAGGAATTCAAACAAGGTCATTAATTCAAGTGAAAATAATAATAATAAGAATAATAATAATAGTCTCCTCCTCCTCCTCGCCGCAGCCGCCGCCGCAGCCACCCCGCGGCGTTTAGGCGAAACACTTGTTCCCGGAGAAAAGGGCGTTGTTGTGTGGTGCCCGTATTATGTAATGCATGACCCAGAGAGATTGGGATTGAAATATATTGTATATAATTGCGTCGTGAGATCCTTGTAACCTAATCGGAACACTTCATTTCGTACACGCTCTCGGTCCATTGTGCGTTCAATCACCGTGATTCATAGTCGAGGAAGGAGGCTGGGCGTTGTCCATCAGCGGCCTGAAAACGCGACATGCACTTGTTCTCCTTCACACACACACATCATTGTCTAAACTTCCTTTACCCTGGAACCTCCCTAACATACTCATGTCACTGCAGAAATGCTATTTTTTCCCACCATAATGTTCAACATAGACCAACGACCTTCCTATATTCCCTTGTCCAACTGATCAAACGAATCACTTTCCCGATCTGTTACCGTCGTCGCGTTGCTGTTTTCCGGTGACCTATTTTATCCCACAACTGCGTCACATTCGTCCAACTTTTTATCAACTGAAAAAATTATTTAATATTTAAATTAATCTGACAATTTTACAAAATTACCAACGTTTGATCAAGAAATTGAAGTAGAATAAATATTGTTGCGTGCATGTCACACGAACGTAGAGGGCGAAATCTTCTACTTCAATTTTTTTGACCCTTTGAAACACACCACAACAAGGACGCCAAACTGAGGGGACGAAACGTCGCGTATTGAACCGATATCGAAAAAAAATTAGGAATTATTCTGGGTTATATAGCCTCTTTTTTTGCCATTTATAATTTCAAAGCAGTCAGAATGATTGTTATATTACTCTTTTTTAAAAAATTTGAACCTATGTCATTCTGAAGAAATTTATTTCGTGAAGTTCCCAATATGAGGACGAAACGATTGTACAATTGAAAAGTAATTTAATTTTTCCGCTTATTATTGGTTCAGATTAATTGTATGTGATTTGTCTTTCATATTTTTATTAATTGTAAGCAACCCCGGTCATTAAATACGATTTACTTAATTTATTCAATGAATTTATAAAAAAAACTGTTAAAAGACTGATTTTTATTTACTATGATAATAATTTTTTCTCTGTGTTAATCAGTCACTTAAATTACCAAAAATATCATTTAATATTGATTGCAAATTTATTTAGTAGGGTCTTTGGTTATTGTGACATAGGGAAAAATTATTATCCTACAGCCATTAAATACGATTTACTTAATTTATTCAATGAATTTATTAATTTTTACTTAAAGACTGATTTTTATTTACTATGATAATAACGTTTTTCTCTGTGTTAATCAGTCACTTGAATAACCAAAACTGTAATTTTATATTGATTTCAAATTTATTTAGCAGGGTCTTTGGTTATTGTGACATTGGGAAAAATTTTTGCCCTACGTTTTATTTATTTTAAGGCACCCTTTGTGTGGTGACTCATGGATGGCCCCCTACATTGAAGCGGTAAAGCAAAAATAATTGAGTTTTTGGTATTCTCGTACTTAAACCATTCTCGTTGATTCGCGATTGTTTTAATTTCAATTATATCGTTCGTCACCCGCGTTCCCCGGGAGCAGCCGTTTAGAAGCTGCATAGATTCTTTTTTTACTTTACCGACTAAGCCAATTTGATAATGCATTTTACTTGTAAATTAATATTTTTACTAAAACTTAATTTGAGTTATAATTCTTTTGGAAATTAAATATTTTAATACCACGATTTTGAATTTTATTTTTATGCTCATAATTAAATGCAATATATTCAAAATTAAATTTACTCTTTTTATTATTTAACAATTCCTTGTTATGATAATATATATTTGCGGTGTAAACAAAGAGTAAACACCACATTTGTGTGGTTCATAAAAAAAAACATGTCTGTCGTTTATTACGAAGCCTGCAGTTTCTTATTTTCGATTGATTTGGAACAACTTCGGATCAGGTATCGGATCAGTCATTGGAAGGACGTGAAGATAGGGTTTTTGGTTTAATGGTGGTGTTGTTCCACCTCCAGCCCCTTCCAGGATCAGAGGATGTTGATTGCTTCACGGGCGCGAGTGAGAGTGGTCAGTGCGATGTTGTTTTTCTTTTTTTTTTCGTCTCCGTGGACGAGCAGCGCGAGGGATGAAGCGAGATCGCTGCTGCTGCTGCTACTACTGCGGATGCTGTACGAGAGGGATGGAGAGAGTGAGAGAGAGAGTTGTGCTGTGTGAGGGCGGCGGAGAAGAGTGAGAGTAGGAGGAGGATGAGGAGGGGGCGGGCGGGCGGGGGCGCCTCCCTTATTGCGTTACGGGAGTAAAGCCACGCTGCGGGATGGGACGTTTTAAACGTATCAAAGCAGAGCTGGGGCATAAAGTCTGTCTGGCGGCGGCGGCGGCGGCGGCGGAGGCAGCAACAAGTGGCTGGCAGCAAACCCACGTCCCGACTCGGCCCCCGCTCGTTGCTGCTCGCGGGATAGCTCACACCTCCCCACACCAAAAAAAATAATAATAACACCACGTGGGGAAAGGCGAACAATATGGAGGACGTTGACCAAGACGAGGGATAGATTAATAGCATGCCGCGTTTTAAGGCACGAGAGTCTTGTAAAATTAACATTAGAGGGAAGTGTGTGTGATGTAAGGGCAGAAGAGGGAGGCCAAGGATGGAATATGCTAAGCCTAAAAGATAGGATATGGGTTCTTCAAGTTATGAGAAAATTAAAAGGCTTGCGCAAAATAGTTTAGCATGGAGTGTTGCGTCAGAGACCAGTCTTAGGACTGAACACAACAGCAACAACAACCATATGTGGAGAACAGGACACGTTGGTAGTATGTGAAATGTAGGCAACGTAAAAACCGGAAAATGGGTACACAAGAAGCAGAAAATATGAAGCTTGAGGACAATTGCAGGAACAGTACAACGGTTTTAAAAAAAATGAAAACCGGGAGTCGTTTTGAATTTCACTAAATGTGTAACAAAACGTTGCCACAAGCAACAAGTAAGTTAGGAATGACAACAATCGGTGGACAATAATATGTCGTATTAATTTAATTCCACGTAACACGACGAAGAGCCTTTATGATAAAACTGGCTCCCATTTGAAAAGAACTGTAGACTTATTTGGAACAACGCAGGGATGTGAGCAAAGGTTGAATGCGAATCAAAATATACTTGACTAAATTAAGATCCATAGTGACGTGGGTCATGACAGAAAAAGGAAGAAGGTTGGAAGATTAGATGCGAAAGAAAGAGAGGGAGAAAGAGGTCAAGGACAAAACTACAATGAGTATATTAAATAATGAGTTATCTTTTACTGTGAATTAACTCATATATTTTCTTATTTTGAGTCATTTAGTCTCATTATTTGATAAATTGACTGGTTCATGTACAGTTATAGTCTTCCTTATTTGGTCTTATTATTTAATTAGTTAATTTTTTGCGTGTATGTTTTGGTCTTCACTATTTATTTTTATTATTTAACAAATTAACTTCTTCATATATGTATTTAGTCTTCTGAATATATTTTTTCCTAATATAATAAACTGGGTTGATTGATAAATTTTTCAGATATGTCATACTAATTCACATAGTTTACGTAATTAACTGCTCCACTTATTTTGTGTGATTGTAATTAAATTTATCATTTAATAAATTACTTGTTTCATACACATTTTTATTCTTCTGTTTCTATTCTCTTCAATTAATATGTTTGTTTCCTCGTATAATTTGTGTCTTTTTCTTTATTATTTTTCATTTTTTTTCAATTAATTAACTACTTCACATATATTTTTCGGTCCTCTCTACTCGTTATTTCATAAATAGACTGATTTGTATATATTTTTACAGTCTTCTCGCGTTTATTCACATTATTTTATAAGTTAACTGATTTTACATATTTTTTTTTGCTTAGTTGACTTATTATTTTTTTAAATTGACTGCTTCGTATAATGTTTTGAAGTCTTTTGTACTTACAACGAATTAAAAGTGATTTGTATAATTGTTGTCTACTGTGTTCGTTTCCAGTATTTATTCTAATTAAACGTCTGTTGCGAATTATTTTTATCAAGCATTTTATTTTTATTTTTTTAATTTTCACATGATTCCAGTGTACAGTTTATTGACTTGTTAAGGTTATTTAACAATGTGATTTCCAGTTCTTTCGTTTCCCCTTTAAAATTGCTTAAATTTTTATAAGTGAATTAATTGATTTATATTAAAAATATTAATGTGTTGAAAGTAGAAGTAATCCCTTTGTTGATTATTTTTTTTAATTAATATCCTTACAACATTTTAAATATTTTCGACTAGTAAAAGGATTTTGTAGTATCGGCTCTGTTGCAGTTATTCTTTTTTTTAAAGTTGGGGATCGAAACGTAATTAATTAATTTTTATAAAATCAATTTATCTCTGTATTTCGTCTTTCCACGCCTGTCCAGAATATGGAAGTTTTCCTCTTATTATTATTTTTTTTCTTTCTGGAGCAGCCCGTCAGTCTCCACGGTTACCATTATTTTTCGTGGGTTAATAGACGCGAGCAATCATCTTCAGCAGCACACGAAGAAACACGAGTTAACGCCGAGGAAATTGAGGTACATACACGTAAGTGGCAGTAGGGACCTCGGGGGTTTTTTTCCCCCTCCTCCCCCTTTTCCCTCTTCTCGGCCCCCTTTCGCTGTTTCACCATCTTTATTTCCCTCGAAGATATTTTTGCTGGTCCCCTTGAAGCGGTGACTTGGCAAGTTACACACGTGGGAATAAAACACAAGGAGGAGGTGGAGGTGGAGGAGGAGGACGACGACATGATGGCCGCTGCTACTGCCTTGCTGGAAGGTGCCAGGTCACACTTTTTTTCCTTTCCGTCTCTCACACTCTGTCTCTCTCTCTCTTATACAACGGCCATTACTTCGTTGCAGGGAAGAGCAGGCGGGAAACCCCAACGTGTGTGGGAGGATAATCAGGGGGAGGAGGAACACACATGCACATGCAATTAAATAACAAACAGCCACTCCGGGCAAAATTTGTCTCTTATCGTGACGGTGGGGAGGGGAGAAACTTTATTCTGTGAGTGATTTCCCTGACCCCGCTGCACTAAATCAAAACTTATTTTTCGGAGGGAGGGAGGGGGTGGGTCAGAGAGAGAGAGAGAGTGGTTGGGGGTGGTATGAGGAGGTCCTACTACATAAATAATGCCATTGAGAGACGATTCGTCTTGTTGCGTGTGTGTCGTGAGCTATGCTAAAACTGTGGGGGTGCAGTAAATTCTCCTGCTCCTAGCGGCAACGGCGAGGGCCACGCGGGGGTTTTAATTTAGCAGGGAAAGGAGCAAGAGAGAGAGAGAGACAGAGAGACACGAGAGCGACGTTCGATATCTTCACGACAATCGGAAAATCGTAGATTTCTACAGCGATGTAAAGAGACCAAACTCAAAGGTTTAGATCACTTGAAAGAAAACTCCACATATCACTTTCCACTCCTGGATCGAAACGTTTTTTCTTTCCTGTTTCGGACATTCTTCAAGACAATTGGAAAATCGTAGATTTCTACAAACTCAAAAGTTTAGATCACTTAAAAGGAAACTCCACATATCACTTTCCAGTCCTTGATCATCAAGACGTTTCTTTCTTGTTTGGGACATTCTTCACGACAATCGGAAAATCGTAGATTTCTACAGCGATGTAAAGAGACCAAACTCAAAAGTTTAGATCACTTAAAAGAAAACTCCACATATCACTTTCCACTACCTGGATCAAAAATACGTTTCTTTCTTGTTTGGGGCATTCTTCACGACAATCGGAAAAAATGTAAATTTCTACAGCGATGTAAAGAGACCAAACTCAAAAGTTTAGATCACTTAAAAGAAAACTCCACATATCACTTTCCACTCCTGGATCAAAAAGACGTTTCTTTCTTGTTTGGGGCATTGTGAATATAGCACGAGGTAACAATCACACTTTGGAACCCCTTCAGGTATACGTAAAAATTTATATAAAACTATAAAACATTGAAAGAAAAGAAAATTTTAAGTTTAAATAATGTAAAAAGTAGACAAAAAAAACAGTGAAACATATCTAACTATAATTTAAAATCAACTGCATGTTTCGGTCCTGATCTGGACCCTCTTCAGGATGAACTAAATAACGACAGTTTGTTATTCGTTTCAAATTGAAGAGCGTCCAGGTTTGGGCCGAAACATCTAGTTGATTTTAAATTATAGTTTCTTATGTTTCACTGATTTTTTTTGCTCTATTTTTTTTGGTCTTATTTGAATCTGAATTTTAAACTTGCAGACATTAATAGCTATTAAATTATACGAAAAAGAAATTTAAACGAACACAATATAAATAATTAAATTATATAAAGAAAATTTACTCTCACAATCCATGTAAGTAAAAAAGAGGTTTAGTAAAATATTTATTCAAGACGTAGAAAATACTCTTCTTCTTCCTTGGCTCTGTGCAAAGTATTCTCTGGACCACGGCCTACCGGGACGACCGCGTTTGTGATTCTATCCACACCTCATCTCATTCTCTTATAGCACTAAAATTTCATCAAAGGCTTCTATTCTTTTCCTTTCTCCAACTCGTATCGTCCACGTTTCGCACCCCCATATAACGTCACGCTCTATACGAACTATTTTTAGCAACGGTTTCCTAATATTCACAGTTATATTACCCAGTAAATAAATTCCTCTTCCTTGCCCTGTGCTATCCTACTCTAGTTATTACGCTTCCCAAGTAGTGTAATTCCCTGGTTTCCTTCAAAATGTCCGTTCCTCAATATATAACAGCCTTTGTTATTCCACTGTTTCACAAACTACTACACTGCATTACCTTAGTTTTCCCTCTATTAATCCTCATGTTTTGTAACTAAATTGTTCTCTGGACCGTTACACAAGCTTAACATCTCTGACACAACTAATTAGTGTTTGATCAGAAGGTCATTTCTAGAGCATGGAAGGTCTTTTCCCAATTTTATATTTTAAATGAGGACGGACGTGAAGATGAGCGGAGGGAAAAGTTGCACCTGAAGATATTATTAACCTGGGCGTTGCTGGATTCCGCTTGCTTGACCTGGCGAGATTTTCCTCCGCGCTCTGTGCTCTGTGTGTGTGTGTACGTACACGTACACAAGTCAGTCGCGTGATTCCAGCTTTCACTTCCGACATCTTATTCGCGTGCCCCAACCTTTGTGCTTGCTTTCAGATCGCCACGATTCTCATTTCCTCGAAACGCAGACAACAGACACTCACACACACGCGCGTTGTGGGTCAAACACTTCTTGCCGATCCTCGTGAACCGTCTCTTCCCCCCTCCATGCATGCAAAGTCTCTCCTCTGCGACACGGACTCACGAAAACTGACTCCGCGTTCTGTACCAGGAAAATAATTTAAAAAATGATAGTTTAATATATATATATATATATATATATTCACATCAATACTTGATCATGTTCCACTGACGGTTTATCAACCATTTATCTCTTCCCTTGTAAAGGTAAATTATTACAGGTGGGATGGGGAATTGTACTTGTAATCGGATGTATTAATGGGGATTTATTATTGAAAAAAAAATTACCTCTAAAATTATTAATTTAATATTAATAAAATATTTCATCGCCGACCCCCTGTGGTGTAGTGGCTAGCTAGCCAGCTAGCCTCTAGTCGCCGCCTCACTCTAGACAACCCCCGGAAGGTTCCCCGCCGGCCGGGTTCGAATCCCGGCACGGGCTCCGATGTTTTGTTTTGTGTCGTCATGGTCGAGAAGACCGGGGATTAAGACTGCTGCTGTTGGAGGACCACACGCGTAACTCCAAAACTCGGAATGTGTCATGTGAGAGATGACAGTCCGCAGTCGACTCGGTAGGCCCAGGGCCCCCTCTTCAATCGGCTGTAGAGCCACGGAGAAAGGAAGAAAGAAAGGAAGAAAGAAAGAAAGAAAGAAAGAAAGAAAGAAAGAAAGAAAGAAAGAAAGAAAGAAAGAAAGAAAGAAAGAAAGAAAGAAAGAAAGAAAGAAAGAAAGAAAGAAAGAAAGAAAGAAAGAAAGAAAGAAAGAAAGAAAGAAAGAAAGAAAGAAAGAAAGAAAGAAAGAAAGAAAGAAAGAAAGAAAGAAAGAAAGAAAGAAAGAAAGAAAGAAAGAAAGAAAGAAAGAAAGAAAGAAAGAAAAAGAAAGAGAAAATAAGAAAGTAAAAGGAAGAAAGAGAGAGAGAAAAAGAGAAAGAAAGAGAAAGAAAGAAAGAAAAAGAAGAAAAGAAAGAGAGTAAGAAAGAAAAAGAAGAAAAGAAAGAGAGTAAGAAAGAAAAAGAAAAAGAAAAAGAAAAAAGATCGAAAGGAAAAGAAAGAAAGATCGAAATAAAAAGGGAAAGAAACAGAAAGAAATAAATAAAAAGGGAAAGAAACAGAAAGAAATAAAAATAAAAAGGGAAAGAAACAGAAAGAAATAAATAAAAAGAGAAAGAAAAAGAAAGAAAGATAGAAAGAAAAGAAAGAGAAAGATAATATATTTTGGCAAGAGCATTGATGCTATTCAAAAATTATCAATAAAAGTTACTAAAACAATAAATTTTAAAAGTAAACCGTCAAAGTACAACTTCCTCGTGAAATCTGTTTTTTCTAAAGAAAAAATAATTATTTTTTTTGGGTTGGGTCAGTAACTGAATCATCATAAATTATTTCGTGTTTCTTTATTTTTTGCCTCCCTTAAAATGGTAAAATGGAGATTGATGATACCGTTAACATTTAATTTTGACATTAATTTTTTTAAGATTTATTATTATTCAATCCATTAGTCCTCGGTTGAGGAAATAGGGATACGTCAAATATAAAATTAGAAGAAATATATATATATATATATACCAAAATTTTTACAATTAAGAATTGAAGGACAAAAGGGGGAAAGATAAAATTTCAATCTTCAATTTTGAGTCCGCGGAGGAGGAGGAGGAGATGGTGAGGCGTTGTAGGGTTCCCCATCGAACATGAAAAACGAAAATAAGTCAGCAGTTAAATTCTAGTAGAGTATTGTTGTAAAATAATAGGAGAAATTGATAGGACACTGTTTTAGTCCTTCCTATCTAGGAACTCTTCAACACGCTCCTCCATTCATCGACAGAGATTTACTACTCTTTATAAATAATTTTTGAACCTTTAAAGCTTTTATTTCTTCCGGAGAGACTGTTGTGTGGATTTAATAGTGAGTGATGCTTGTCCTCGCAGCTTCCTTACTAGAAGGATCCACCCCGTCAGCCCCTTTCCTTCTTTCCCCGCTTGTCATCAACTTACGAGATACTACTAATAAAAAAAAGAGAGTGTATCGGGTTCCTATATGATAATAATATCCGGCCCTGCGGTGAAGGGAGGGGGAGGGAGGGAGAGGGGAAGGGAGGGAGGGAGGGTGACGGCGTAAATCTCGTCGCCATAAAAGTCAGATCGTTCGCCTCGGATCGCCCTCGTCATCCATCCAACGGAGGGTTCTTCATTTGTCAGAGACCCTCGTGACAGATCTGCTCCCGCCTCCATCAGCGACTGATCGTCATCGCCTCGTCTTTCGACCTCATACATGATTCCATTTAGCCCCGATGTCCGAGCACCGGCTCAAGTTAACTACTACACTTATTATTTTGATTCTCATTACCTTCAATTACACTAAATCTCCCTACTCGTGTAGTTTTCTACCTTATATTAACTGGGTTCTAGCTTCTTTTTTATTTTTGGATACTACATTTTGTGTTGCTAATAGTCAGTCCTAAGGTTAATCTGATGTAACCAACCATTGCCAACCTTTCTTTCGAAAGCCATTTCGTTTCCTCATAACTAGGCCCATCCCACATCCTCCCTAATCTGCTTATCGGTTTCCATCCTTGGCCTCCCTCTTCTGTTCTTACCCCAAACACACACTTCCCTCCTAATGCTAATTTAACAAGACCTTCATGTCTCAAATCGTGGCCATTTAATTAATCCCTTAAAACACCTCCATACTGTTCTCTCTTCCCCTATTCTGCTTCCTCGTTAGTGATTCTATCCAACCCCCCGTCTCATTCTCCTATAGCACCACATTGCAAAGGCTCCTATTATTTCCCTTTCCTCAACTCCCTATCGTCCACGCTCCATATCAACTTTTTTAAAGAAATGATTTCCTAATATTTACACTTATATAAACCGTAAGTTTGCTTGCCTGTGCTATCCTACTCTAGTAGCAGAATTCCTTAACTGCCTTCAAAATATCCCTTCCCAACCTAACACACCCTTTGTCATTCAACTGTTTCCCCAAAGTAAACTCCATTACCTTGGGTTTTTCTTCCCTCCTCTACTGAACTCTTCCTTCCAGGACCACGTCGTTCATGCCACGCTTTTCCAAGTCTTCTTCTGACTCCCGCAATAGTACAATATCATGGGTAAAGCGTAGGATTTTTATTTCCCCTCCTTTCATTTTGATCCCTTTTCGATATTATTTTTCCCCGTCGCCCGTTCAGTATGTATAAGTTAAAAAGCGTGGGCGACATCCTTGTGTGTTACTCCTTTCTTGTTGATTACGGCTTTCTTTTTCTAGTATTTTCCTATTCTAATCACTGCTGCCTGACTTCTGTTGAGATACATTTACATAAGTTGTAGGTAATACAAAACAACCAAAAAAAAATATTTTTTTTAATTTATCAAGCACTGGTTACATTTTCTATTGCTGATTGTTGACGCCCATTCGTGAGCAATTGTTGTAATGAGACAACAATAATTAAGTCTCGTGCTCTGCTTCGCTGTCCGCGTAGTTATTTATTTATTAAACTTTACCAATTTAAATTCTAATTGATGTAGTGAACATAATTGGTTAGGCATTTCTCTGCCTGTATATATGTATTTAGGGAGGGAGAGAGATGGATGAGACCTCTCGTGATCTAGTTCTGAAGTCCTCCCTCCCTCCATTTTACATTCTTTGAATCGCTTTTCCAAACAAACGGAAAAGAAACTGATATAAGATAGGGAGAGAGAGAGAGAGAGAGAGAGAGAGAGAGAGAGAGAGAGAGAGAGAGAGAGAGATGAGATTAAAGATACTGCCGTTGGTGGTGGATCTTTCAGATTTATGCGACGACAAGTAGTATTCCAGTTAGTTGTTTGCTGCACGCCATCGAGGTGGCTCCTGCATTAATTCTTTTCCACCGCTGGACTATAAACCAGACAAACAACACAACCATTCCAGAGATATTAGCCCTTCCTTACTTGATCAACAGTTATTCCGATCTAGAAGACAGCGGCCATTCGTCCGTCAAAACTGTCAGCTTCTGACGTCACGCGAATTAACTCTGCTTGATTTTCTAGATTCGTGACGTCAATTTACAACATTCTTATCGATTAAAAATGTTGCTATTTCTTTTTTGATAGTACAGTTTCAGTTGAAAAAAATTTTCATTCAACCGTTCTTAATTTTTCTGTTCAGTTTCCCTTCCTGTTGTCTGGTCTGATGCAACTCTCCAACTATTCTGGGCATAACAATCCACATCCCGCATCCTCCCTAATCTGTTCAGCATATTCCATACTTGGCCTCCCTCTCCTCTTCTTACCCACCCACACACTTTTCCCTCTAATGCTACTTTTACAAGATCTTCGTGTCTTTAAACGTGGCCTATTAATCTGTCTCTTCTCTTGGTCAACGTCCTCCATATTGTTCGCTCTTCCCACTATTCCGTTCCTCTGTAGCGATTCTATCCAGCCATCTCATTCTCCTTCAGCACCGCATTTCAAAGGATTCTATTCTTTTCCACTATTTCAATATACATAACTGGTTATTTTATTTTTAATTATGTTCAGCAGTGTTTCTTCAGTCTTCCTGTTAGATAGCGTCTAGCTTAAAGGTCCTCTGAATGAAGAAGAACTAGTGAAAAATTTATCACAAGTGTCCAAAGGTTGGAATGATGAACGAGGGACCAAACAAAGATTCATGGTATTATTATTGGCATTAACAAAATATAATCTCTAACTTAAAAAGAATGTGGTTTTATATAAATTTGAAATTAAAACCATCTTTTAATTAAACAAACGAATTTTTAACGCAATTATTTTATCCAGTTCCAACAGAGCGTTTTGGCAAGTAATCGGGTAAATAAATGTCTTTCAGAATTGTAATTAGAGCAAAACCCGATCACCTGTCAGAAATTTTTGGAAGCTTTCAGCAGCTTCAGCCATAT
>CM067379.1:4528799-4614734 GCA_034510155.1 Eucriotettix oculatus
CGTTAGTAATTTCATTCTTGGCTGTTGTGTGAGTTCAGCGATATTATTGAGGCGGTCGTCGTGTAAGGATTACATTTTTATCCAAGATCGTTAGTAATTTCATTCTTGGCTGATCTGTAAGTTCAACGATATTATTGAGGCCGTCGTCGTGTAAGGATTACATTTTTATCCAAGATCGTTAGTAACTTTATTCTTGGCTGATCTGTGAGTTCAGCGATATTATTGAGGCCGTCGTCGTGTAGAACTCTACACTGCGACGATTTGTCGTCACTCGCTGGTAAGTTAGAGCCGGAAGTAGAAAGAAGAGAAAAATGTTATGCCGAGTTATGCCGAGTGCGAGTTGAAGTGAAGAGAATTCGCCCACAATCAGCCCGAGCTGTGAGCATTTGCATGTTGGGTGTTACACTATCTCCAATTTAGCACGGTAATTGTCAGGCGAAAAGGAGACTTCGCCCACTCGGCGCAACAATGAAATACGTGTTTCAAGAGTCCGTAGGAGTCCTCGGGAACGCGGCGACGAGACGGAGAGGAATTCAAACAAGGTCATTAATTCAAGTGAAAATAATAATAATAAGAATAATAATAATAGTCTCCTCCTCCTCCTCGCCGTAGCCGCAGCCGCAGCCACCCCGCGGCGTTTAGGCGAAACACTTGTTCCCGGAGAAAAGGGCGTTGTTGTGTGGTGCCCGTATTATGTAATGCATGACCCAGAGAGATTGGGATTGAAATATATTGTATATAATTGCGTCGTGAGATCCTTGTAACCTAATCGGAACACTTCATTTCGTACACGCTCTCGGTCCATTGTGCGTTCAATCACCGTGATTCATAGTCGAGGAAGGAGGCTGGGCGTTGTCCATCAGCGGCCTGAAAGTGACATGCACTTGTTCTCCTTCACACACACACTTCATTGTCTAAACTTCCTTTACCCTGGAACCTCCCTAACATACTCATGTCACTGCAGAAATGCTATTTTTTCCACCATTATTTTCAACATAGACCAACAACCTTCCTATATTCCCTTGTCCAACTGATCAAACGAATAACTTTCCAGATCCGTAACCGTCGTCGCGTTGCTGTTTTCCAGTGACCTATTTTATCACACAACTGCGTCACATTCGTCCAACTTTTTATCAACTGAAAAAATTATTTAATATTTAAATTAATCTGACATTTTTACAAAATTACCAACGTTTGATCAAGAAATTGAAGTAGAATAAATATTGTTGCGTGCATGTCACACGAGCGTAGAGGGCGAAATCTTCTACTTTAAATTTTTTGACCCTTTGAAACGCATCACAACGAGGTCGCCAAACTGAGGGGACGAAACGTCGCGTATTGAACCGATATCGAAAAAAATTTATGAATTATTCTGGGTTATATAGCCTCTTCTTTTTTTTTGCAATTCATAATTTCAAAGCAGTCAGAATGATTGTTGTATTACTCCTTTTTTTAAAAAAATTGTACTTGTATTATTCTGAAAAAAATTATTTAGTGAAGTTCCCAATATGAGGACGAAACGATTGTACAATTGAAAAGTAATTTAATTTGTCCGCTTATTATTGGTTCAGATTAATTGTATGTGATTTGTCTTTCTTATGTTTATTAATTGTAAGCAACCCCGGTCATTAAATACGATTTACTTAATTTATTCAATGAATTTATAAAAAAATTTGTTAAAAGACTGATTTTTATTTAGTATGATAATAATTTATTTACTTAATTTCTTCAATGCAAAGATGTTTTTATTTAGTTAATAATTCCCGATCTCACTTAAATTACCAAAAATATAATTTAATATTGATTTCAAATTTACTTAGGAGGGTCTTTGGTTATTGTGACAGGGAAAAATTATTATCCTACGGTCATTAAATACGATATACTTAATTTATTCAATGAATTTATAAAAAATTTGTTTAAAGGCTGATTTTTAGTTAGTATGATTAATTTATTTATTAATTTCTTCAATGATTTATAAAAATGTTAAAGACTGATTTTTATTTAGTATAATAATTTATTCCCTGCGTTAATCAGTCACTTAAATTACCAAAAATATAATTTAATATTGATTTCAAATTTATTTAGGAGGGTCTTTGGTTATTGTGACAGGGAAAAATTATTATCCTACGTATTTATTTATTTTACGCAACCTTTGTGTGGTGACTCAATGAATTTATAAATTTGAAGGCTGTAATAGTAAATAATAATTGTTTTCTCTGTGTTAATCAGTCACTTAAACATTCCAAAGATGATTGAATTGTTTTAATTTGCAATTATATGTTAGTCAGGGTCTTCCTGGTCAGTTGTGACAGCGGAAAGAATTATTATCCTACGGCCAATTGAAATGCATTTACTTAATTTATCAATGAAATTATTTTTATTAAAGACTGATTTATTATTTCTTATGATAATTAAAGTATTTTCTCTCGTGTTGAATCATTACTTTGATAACCAAAACTGTAAATTGCATATTGATTTCAAATTTAATTTAGCGGTATTTGCTTATTGATTGAAAAATTCACTTGTTATGAAATTTATTTATTTTAAGGCACCCTTTGTGTGGTTCGTAAAAAAATACATATCTGTCGTCTATTAGAAAGTCAGCAGTTTCTTATTTTCGATTGATTTGGAACAACTTCGGATCGGGTATGGGATCAGTCATTGGAAGGTCGTGAAGATAGGGTTTTTGGTTTAATGGTGCTGTTCCCCCTCCAGCCCCTTCCAGGATCAGAGGATGTTGATTGCTTCACGGGCGCGAGTGAGAGTGGTCAGTGCGATGTTGTTTTTCTTTTTTTTTCGTCTCCGTGGACGAGCAGCGCGAGGGATGAAGCGAGATCGCTGCTGCTGCTGCTGCTACTACTGCGGATGCTGTACGAGAGGGATGGAGTGAGAGAGAGAGAGAGATGTGCTGTGTGAGGGCGGCGGAGGAGAGTGAGAGGAGGTGGAGGAGGAGGGGGCGGACGGGCGGGCGGGGGCGCCTCCCTTATTGCGTTACGGGAGTAAAGCCACGCTGCGGGATGGGACGTTTTAAACGTATCAAAGCAGAGCTGGGGCATAAAGTCTGTCTGGCGGCGGCGGCGGCAGCGGAGGCAGCAACAAGTGGCTGGCAGCAAACCCACGTCCCGACTCGGCCCCCGTTCGCTGCTCGCGGGATAGCTCACACCTCCGACACCAAAAATAATAATAATAATAACACCATGTGGGGAAAGGCGAACAATATGGAGGACGTTGACCAAAACAAGGGATAGATTAATAGCATGCCGCGGTTTAAGGCACGAGAGTCTTGTAAAATTAACATTAGAGGGAAGTGTGTGTGGGGTAAGAACAGGACAGGGAGGCCAAGGATGGAATATGCTAAGCCTAAAAGATAGGATATGGGTTGTTCAAGTTATGAGAAAATGAAAAGGCTTGCGCAAAATAGTTTAGCATAGAGTGTTGCGTCAGAGACCAGTCTTAGGACTGAACACAACAGCAACAACAACAACCATGTGGAGAACAGGACACGTTGGTAGTATGTGAAATGTAGGCAACGTAAAAACCGGAAAATGGGTACACAAGAAGCAGAAAATATGAAGCTTGAGGACAATTGCAGGAACAGTACAACGGTTTTAAAAAAAATGAAAACCGGGAGTCGTTTTGAATTTCGCTAAATGTGTAACAAAACGTTGCCACAAGCAACAAGTAAATTAGGAATGACAACAATAGGTGGACAAAAATATTTCGTATTAATTTAATTCGACGTAACACGACGAAGAGCCTTTATGATAAAAATGGCTCCCATTTGAAAAGAACTGTAGACTTTTTCGGAACGACGCAGGGATGTGAGCAAAGGTTGAATGCAAATCAAAATATACTTGACTAAATTAAGATCCATAGTGACGTGGGTCATGACAGAAAAAGGAAGAAGGTTGGCTGATGAGATGCGAAAGAAAGAGAGGGAGAAAGAGGTCAAGGACAAAACTACAATGAGTATATTAAATAATGAGTTATCTTTTACTGTGAATTAACTCATATATTTTCTTATTTTGAGTCATTTAGTCTCATTATTTGATAAAATTGACTGGTTCATGTACAGTTATAGTCCTTCCTTATTTGGTCTTATTATTTAATTAGTTAATTTTTTGCGTGTATGTTTTGGTCTCCGCTATTTATTTTTATTATTTAACAAATTAACTGCTTCATATATATATGTATTTTATTTAGTCTTCTGAATATATATTTTTCATAATATAATAAACCGGATCGATTGGTAAATATTTCAGACATGTAATATTAATTTACATAGTTCACGTAATTAACTGCTCTACTTATTTTGTGTGATTGTATTTAAATTTATCATTTAATAAATTACTTGTTTCATACACATTTTTATTCTTCTGGTTTTATTCTCTCTCAATTAATATGTTTATTACCTCGTATAATTTGTGTCTTTTTCTTTATTAATATTTATTTTTTTTCAATGAATTAACTACTTCCTATATATTTTTCGTTCCTCTCTACTCGTTATTTCATAAATAGACTGATTTGTATATATTTTTACCGTTTTCTCGCGTTTATTCACATTATTTTATAAGTTAACTGCTTTTACTTTTTTCTTTTGCTTAGTTGACTTATTATTATTTTTTTAAATTGACTGCTTCGTATAATGTTTTGTATTCTTACAACTAATTAAAGTGATTTATATATTTTTTGTCTACTGTGTTCGTTTCCAGTATTTATTCTAATTAATCGTCTGTTGCGAATTATTTTTATCGAGCATTTTATTTTTATTTTTTTTTAATTTTCACATGCTTCCAGTGTTGAGTTTATTGACTTGTTGAGGTTATTTAGCAATGTGATTGCCAGTTCTTTCGTTTCCCCTTTATAATTGCTTCAATTTTTAGAAGAGAATTAATTGATTTATATTAAAAATAATAATGTGTTGAAAGTAGAAGTAATCACTTTGTTGATCAATTTTTTATTTAATATCCTTACATTATTTTAAATATTTTCCACATGTGAAATGATTTTGAAGTATCGGCTGTAATTCAGTTATTCTTTTTTTTTAAAGTTGGGGATCGAAACGTAATGAATTAATTTTTATAAAATCAATTTATCTCTGTATATTGTCTCTCCACGCCTGTCCAGAATATGGAAGTTTTCCTCTTATTTTTTTTTCCTTTCTGGAGCAGCCCGTCAGTCTCCACGGTTACCATTATTTTTCGTGGGTTAATAGACGCGAGCAATCATCTTCAGCAGCACACGAAGAAACACGAGTTAACGCCGAGGAAATTGAGGTACATACACGTAAGTGGCAGTAGGGACCTCGGGGGTTTTTTTCCCCCTCCTCCCCCTTTTCCCTCTTCTCGGCCCCCTTTCGCTGTTTCACCATCTTTATTTCCCTCGAAGATATTTTTGCTGGTCCCCTTGAAGCGGTGACTTGGCAAGTTACACACGTGGGAATAAAACACAAGGAGGAGGTGGAGGAGGAGGAGGACGACGACATGATGGCCGCTGCTACTGCTTGCTGGAAGGTGCCAGGTCACACTTTTTTTCCTTTCCGTCTCTCACACTCTGTCTCTCTCTCTCTTATACAACGGCCATTACTTCGTTGCAGGGAAGAGCAGGCGGGAAACCCCAACGTGTGTGGGAGGATAATCGGGGCGATGAACACATACATGCAATTAAATAACAAACAGCCACTCCGGGCAAAATTTGTCTCTTATCGTGAGGGAGTGGGGGGAGAAACTTTATTCTGTGAGTGATTTCCCTGACCCCGCTGCACTAAATCAAAACTTATTTTTCGGAGGGAGGGGGTGGGTCAGAGAGAGAGAGACGGTGGTTGGGGGTGGTATGAGGAGGTCCTACTACATAAATAATGCCATTGAGAGACGATTCGTCTTGTTGCGTGTGTGTCGTGAGCTATGCTAAAACTGTGGGGGTGCAGTAAATTCTCCTGCTCCTAGCGGCAACGGCGAGGGCCACGCGGGGGTTTTAATTTAGCAGGGAAAGGAGCAAGAGAGAGAGAGACAGAGAGACACGGAAGCGACGTTCGATATCTTCACGACAATCGGAAAATCGTAGATTTCTACAGCGATGTAAAGAGACCAAACTCAAAGGTTTAGATCACTTAAAAGAAAACTCCACATATCACTTTCCACTACCTGGATCAAAAAGGTTTTTACTTTCCTGTTTGGGACATTCTTCACGACACTCGGAATATCGTAGATTTCTACAGCAAAAGACCGAACTCAAAAGTTTAGATCACTTAAAAGGAAACTCCACATATCACTTTCCAGTCCTTGATCATCAAGACGTTTCTTTCTTGTTTGGGACATTCTTCAAGACAATCGGAAAATCGTAGATTTCTACAGCGATGTAAAGAGACCAAACTCAAAAGTTTAGATCACTTAAAAGAAAACTCCACATATCACTTTCCACTACCTGGATCAAAAAGACGTTTCTTTCTTGTTTGGGGCATTCTTCACGACAATCGGAAAAATCGTAGGTTTCTACAGCGATGTAAAGAGACCAAACTCAAAAGTTTATATCACTTGAAAGAAAACTCCACATATCACTTTCCACTCCAGGATCAAAACGACGTTTCTTTCTTGTTTGGGGCATTGTGAAGATAGCACGAGGTAACAATCACACTTTGGAACCCCTTCAGGTATACGTAAAAATTTATATAAAACTATAAAACATTGAAAGAAAAGAAAATTTTAAGTTTAAGTAAGGTCAAAAATAGAGCAAAAAAATCAGTGAAACATAACTAACTATAATTTAAAATCAACTGCACGTTTCGGTCCTGATGTGGACCCTCTTCAGGATGAACTAAATAACGACAGTTTGTTATTTGTTTCAAATTGAAGAGCGTCCAGATCAGAACCGAAACATCTAGTTAGTTTGAAATTTTAGTTTCTTATGTTTCACTGATTTTTTTTGCTCTATTTTTTTTTTGGTCCTATTTGAATCTGAATTTTAAACTTGCAGACATTAATAGCTATTAAATTATACGAAGACAAATTTGAACGAACACAATATAAATAATTAAATTATATAAAGAGAATTTACTCTCACAATCCATGTAAGTAAAAAAGAGGTTTAGTAAAATATTTATTCAAGACGTAGAAAATACTATTCTTCTTCCTTGGCTCTGTAATAAAGCATTCTGGACCACGGCCTACCGGGACGACCGCGTTTGTGATTCTATCCACACCTCATCTCATTCTCTTATAGCACTAAAATTTCATCAAAGGCTTCTATTCTTTTCCTTTCTCCAACTCGTATCGTCCACGTTTCGCACCCCCTCATATAACGTCACGCTTCATACGAACATTTTTAGGAACGGTTTCCTAATATTCACAGTTATATCACCCATAAGTAAATTCCTCTTCCTTGCCCTGTGCTATCCTACTCTAGTTATTACGCTTCCCAAGTAGTATAATTCCCTGGTTTCCTTCAAAATGTCCCTTCCCCAATATAACAGCCTTTGTTATTCCACTGTTCCACAAACTACTACACTCCATTACCTTGGTTTTCCCTCTATTAATCCTCATGTTTTGTAACATATGTGTCCTCTGGATCCACTTCTCTCTGTTACAGGACCGTTACACAAGCTTAACATCTCTGACACAACTAATTAGTGTTTGATCAGAAGGTCATTTCTAGAGCATGGAAGGTCTTTTCCCAATTTATATTTTAAATGAGGACGTGAAGATGAGCGGAGGGAAAAGTTGCACCTGAAGATATTATTAACCTGGGCGTTGCTGGATTCCGCTTGCTTGACCTGGCGAGATTTTCCTCCGCGCTCTGTGCTCTGTGTGTGTCTGTGTGTACGTACACGTACACAAGTCAGTCGCGTGATTCCAGCTTTCACTTCCGACATCTTATTCGCGTGCCCCAACCTTTGTGCTTGCTTTCAGATCGCCACGATTCTCATTTCCTCGAAACGCAGACAACAGACACTCACACACACGCGCGTTGTGGGTCAAACACTTCTTGCCGATCCTCGTGAACCGTCTCTTCCACCTTCCATGCATGCAAAGTCTCTCCTCTGCGACATGGACTCACGAAAACTGACTCCACGTTCCGTACCAGGAAAATAATTTAAAAAATGATCGTTTATTTTATATAAATATTTATTTATTCACATCAATACTTGATTATGTTCCGCTGACGGTTTATCAACCATTTATCTCTTCCCTTGTAAAGGTAAATTATTACAGGTGGGATGGGGGAATTGTACTTGTAATCGGATGTATTAATGGGGATTTATTATTGAAAAAAAGGACTAATTTACGTTTAAAATTATTAATTTGATATTAATAAAATATTTCATCGCCGACCCCTTATGGTGTAGTGGGTAGCTAGCTAGCCAGCCTCTAGTCGCCGCCTCACTCTCAACAACCCCCGGAAGGTTCCCCGCCGGCCGGGTTCAAATCCCGGCACGGGCTCCGATGTTTTGTTTTGTGTCGTCATGGTCGAGAAGATCGGGGATTAAGACTGCTGCTGTTGGAGGACCACACGTGTCACTCCAAAACTCGGAATGTGTCATGTGAGAGATGACAGTCCGCAGTCGACTCGGTAGGCCCAGGCCCCCCACCCTCTTCAATCGTCTGTAGAGCCACGGAGAAAGAAGGAAAGAAAGAAAGAAAGAAAGAAAGAAAAAGAAAGAAAAAGAAAGAAAGAAAGAAAGAAAGAAAGAAAGAAAGAAAGAAAGAAAGAAAGAAAGAAAGAAAGAAAGAAAGAAAGAAAGAAAGAAAGAAAGAAAGGAAAAAGGAAGAAAGAAAGAAAGAAAGAAAGGAAGAAAGAAAGAAAGAAATAAAGAAAGAAAGAAAGAAAGAAAGAAAGAAAGAAAGAAAGAAAGAAAGAAAGAAAGAAAGAAAGAAAGAAAGAAAGAAAGAAAAAGAAAGAGAAAGAAAGAAAGAAAAAGAAAGACAAAGAAAGAAAAAGAAAGAAAGAAAAAGAAAGAAAGAAAAAGAAAAAGAAAAAGAAAGAAAAAGAAAGAAAGAGAAAGAAAAAAGAAAAAGAAAGAAAAGAAGAAAGAAAAAAGGGAAGAAAGAAAAAGAAAGAAAGAAAAAGAAAAAGAAAGAGAAAGAAAAAAGAAAAAGAAAGAAAGAGAAAGAAAAAAGAAAAAGAAAGAAAGAAAGATCGAAAGAAAAATAATGAAAGAAAGAAAATATATTTTAGCAAGAGCATAGATGCTATTCAAAAATTATCAATAAAAGTTACTAAAACAATAACTTTTAAAAGTAAAGCCTCAAAGTAAAACTTTCTCGTAAAATCTGTTTTTTCTAAAGAAAAAATAATAATTATTTTTTGGGTTGGGTCAGTAACTGAATCATCATAAATTATTTCGTGTTTCTTTATTTTTTGCCTCCCTTAAAATGGTAAAATGGAGATTGATGATACCGTTAACATTTATTGTTGACATTAGTTTTTTAAGATTTATTATTATTCAATCCATTAGTCCTCGGTTGAGGAAATAGGGATACGTCAAATATAAAATTAGAAGAAATATATATATATATATATACCAAAATTTTTACAATTAAGAATTGAAGGACAAAAGGGGGAAAGATAAAATTTCAATCTTCAATTTTGAGTGGACGGAGGAGGTAGGAAATGGTGAGGCGTAGTAGGGTTCACCCGTCCAACATGAAAAAGGAAAATAAGTCAGCAGTTAAATTCTAGTAGAGTATTGTTGTAAAATAATAGGAGAATTTGATAGGACACTGTTTCAGTCCTTCCTATCTAGGAACTCTTTAACACGCTCCTCCATTCATTGACAGAGATTTACTACTCTTTATAAATAATTTTTGAACCTTTAAAGCTTTTATTTCTTCCGGAGAGACTGTTGTGTAGATTTAATAGTGAGTGATGCTTGTCCTCGCAGCTTCCTTACTAGAAGGATCCACCCCGTCAGCCCCTTTCCTTCTTTCCCCGCTTGTCGTCAACTTACGAAATACTACTAATAAAAAAAAGAGTGTATCGGGTTCCTATATGATAATAATATCCGGCCCTGCGGTGAAGGGAGGGGGACGGAGGGAGAGGGAGGAGTAGGGAGGGGAAGGAAGGGGGAGGGTGACGGCGTAAATCTCGTCGCCATAAAAGTCAGATCGTTCGCCTCGGATCGCCCTCGTCATCCATCCAACGGAGGGTTCTTCATTTGTCAGAGACCCTCGTGACAGATCTGCCGCCGCCCCCCGGCCCCCGCCCCCGCCAGCGACTGATCGTCATCGCCTCGTCTTTCGACCTCATACATGATTCCATTTAGCCCTGACGTCCGAGCACCAGCTCAAGTTAACTACTACACTTATTATTTTGTTTCTCATTACCTTCAATTACACTAAATCTCCCTACTCGTGTAGTTTTCTACCTTATATTAACTGGGTTCTAGCTTCTTTTTTATTTTTGGATACTACATTTTGTGTTTCTAATAGTCAGTCCTAAGGTTAATCTGATGTAACCAACCATTGCCAACCTTTCTTCCGAAAGCCATTTCGTTTCCTCATAACTAGGCCCATCCCACATCTTCCCTAATCTGCTTATCGGTTTCCATCCTTGGCCTCCCTCTTCTGTTCTTACCGCAAACACACACTTCCCTCCTAATGCTAATTTAACAAGACCTTCATGTCTCAAAACGTGGCCAGTTAATCTTTCCCTTCAAAGACCTCCATACTGTTCTCTCTTCCCCTATTCTGCTTCCTCGTTAGTGATTCTATCCACCCCCCGTCTCATTCTCCTATAGCACCACATTGCAAAGGCTCCTATTATTTCCCTTTCCGCAACTCCCTATCGTCCACGCTCCATATCAACTTTTTTAAAGAAATGATTTCCTATATATTTACACTTATATAAACCGTAAGTTTCCTTGCCTGTGCCATCCTACTCTAGTAGCAGAATTCCTTAACTCCCTTCAAAATATCCCTTCCCAATCTAACACACCCTTTGTCATTCAACTGTTTCCCCAAAGTAAACTCCATTACCTTGGGTTTTTCTTCCCTCCTCTACTGAACTCTTCCTTCCAGGACCACGTCGTTCATGCCACGCTTTTCCAAGTCTTCTTCTGACTCCCGCAATAGTACAATATCATGGGTAAAGCGTAGGATTTTTATTTCCCCTCCTTTCATTTTGATCCCTTTTCGATATTATTTTTCCTCGTCGCCCGTTCTGTATGTATAAGTAAAGCAACATGGGCGACATCCTTGTGTGTTACTCCTTTCTTGTTGATTACGGCTTTCTTTTTCTAGTATTTTCCTATTCTAATCACTGCTGCCTGTCTTCTGTTGAGATACATTTACATAAGTTGTAGGTAATACAAAACAACAAGAAATTTTTTTAAATTTAGCAAGCACTGGTTACATTTTCTATTGCTGATTGTTGACGCCCATTCATGAGCAATTGTTGTAACGAGACAACAATAATTATGTTTCGTGTCTGTTTCATTGTCCGCGTAGTTATTTGTTTATTAAACTTTACGCGTTTAAATTCTAATTGATGTAGTGAACATAATTGGTTAGGCATTTCTCTGCCTGTATATATGTATTTAGGGAGGGAGGGAGATGGATGAGACCTCTCGTGATCTAGTTCTGAAGTCCTCCCTCCCTCCATTTTACATTCTTTGAATCGCTTTTCCAAACAAACGGAAAAGAAACTGATATAAGATAGAGAGAGAGAGAGAGAGAGAGAGAGAGAGAGAGAGAGAGAGAGAGAGAGAGAGATGAGATTAAAGATACTGCCGTTGGTGGTGGATCTTTCAGATTTATGCGACGACAAGTATTCCAGTTAGTTGTTTGCTGCACGCCATCGAGGTGGCTCCTGCATTAATTCTTTTCCACCGCTGCTGGACTATAAACCAGACGAACAAACAACCATTCCAGAGATATTAGCCCTTTCTTTCTTGATCAACAGTTATTCCGATCTAGAAGACAGCGGCCATTCGTCCGTCAAAACTGTCAGCTTCTGACGTCACGCGAATTAACTCGGCTTGATTTTGTAGATTCGTGACGTCAATTTATAACATTCTTATCGATTAAAAATGTTACTATTTCTTTTTTGATAGTACAGTTTCAGTTGAAAAAAATTTTCATTCAACCGTTCTTAATTTTTCTGTTCACTTTCCCTTCCTGTTGTCTGGTCTGATGCAACTCTCCAACTATTCTCGCCATAACATGCTACATCCCGCATCCTCCCTAATCTGTTCAGCATATTCCATACTTGGCCTCCCTCTCCTCTTCTTACCCACCCACACACTTTTCCCTCTAATGCTACTTTTACAAGACCCTCGTGTCTTTAAACGTGGCATGCTATTAATCTGTCTCTTCTCTTGGTCAACGTCCTCCAAATTGTTCGCTCTTCTCACTATTCCGTTCCTCTGTAGTGATTCTATCCAGCCATCTCGTTCTCCTTCAGCACCGCATTTCAAAGTATTCTATTCTTTTCCACTATTTCAATATACATAACTGGTTATTTTATTTTTAATTATAATTCAGCAGTGTTTCTTCACTCTTCCTGGTATAGAACATGGCGTCTAAATGAAGAAGAACTAGTGAAAAATTTATCACAAGTGTCCAAAGGTTGCAATGATGAACGAGGGACCAAACAAAGATTCATGGTATTATTATTGTCATTAACAAAATATAATCTCTAACTTAAAAAAAATGTGATTTTGTATAAATTTGAAATTAAAACCATCTTTTAATTAAACAAACGAAGTTTTTACGCAATTATTTTATTCAGTTCCAACAGAGCGTTTTGGTAAGTAATCGGGTAAATAAATGTCTTTCAGAATTGTAATTAGAGCAAAACCCGATCACCTGTCAGACATTTTTGGAAGCTTTCAGCAGCTTCAGCCATATCGATCTATAACGGTCGAAAGTTTCTACAGCCATATTAATCTACAATCGTTTGAAAGCTTCAACAATTGAAATCTTATGTTTCAATTAATTCTCGAAACGATTGAGATAATTGCTGTAGAAATTGATTATAGATAATAATGGCTGAGTGTTGAAGTTAAATTGTACGGTACGGGTTTATTCGATTATATCTGAAGAATTTATTACGATTCTTATTCAATAATTTTATCCCGCAAATTGCAAGTTTGCATATTTCTTGAAAATGTTTCGTCATGTAAGATGACGGCTGAGCAAGTTGAACTACTGAATGTTTGACGTTGAGACCCGAGTATTTTTACGAAGATATTATATTTGTATATACAAAAAATTCAGATCTTCACTTATGTATTTCAATAGTTCCTATATATAAAACCTTACGCCCTTGAGTGTATGGTCAACATACTTGATTAAAAAAACGTGAGCAAAGTTATCCGATGAAGTCTCAAATATCGGGATGAAACGTTGAAAAAATTAAAATAATAGCTTCGTAGGTTTTAATTAATTTTAAATAATTCATATGAAAACGTGAAATAAGTGTGTTGTTAAAATTATTATTTAACAACGTAGGGTGTAAATCCGACTTGCGGTTTAAAAATTTACCACTCCTCAACATCCAAAATATTATAGTCTACTTCGCAACCTGTTTCCCTTAATATGTTTCGTTTGACCGGTTTCTTCAGCAGAGGACTAATGAAGATTACAGACCCAAATCTGATCTTACCTTCAGCATATTTTAAAATTCCATTTTCTTCTTTCCTCTTTCCAGGTTCTTCAGTATCGTCTGTCATGCAATAATTATTGACTTAAGTTAAAAAAAAATTTCCCCACTTCTCAAGATCCTTATTTACTTATTTTCAAAGTGTGTATTTATCAGATTCTACTTCTCGACTGTGTTTCTAAATATCTTTGGTTTCTTCAGCAGAGGACTAATGAAGTTGAAAGACCCAAATCTGATCTTCGGTAATTTTTTCAAAATTCTACGTCTTCTTTCCTCTTTCCAGGTTCTTCAGTATCGACTGTCATGCAATAATTATTGACTTAAGTTAAAAAAAATTCCCCACAGTTCTCAAGATCCTTATTTACTTATTCTCAAAGTGTGTATTTATCAGATTCTACTTCTCGACTGTGTTTTAAAATATCTTTGGTTTCTTCAGCAGAGGACTAATGAAGATTAAAGACCCAAATCTGATCTTGGATAATTTTTTCAAAATTCCACGTCTTCTTCTTTCCTCTTTCCAGGTTCTTCAGTATCGTCTGTCGTGCCAAGAATTAGCTTCCACCCTTTCTTGACATCTTGGCGTATGTATTAAATACAAGCATGCTACAGTTATTTTATTAACATCTTAAGTAGACCATAAATGACGTCATCATGGGTGATGATGAATTTTCTAATGTAACTGACGTATGATAGAACGGCTGTTCCCACCATATTTATTTGATTCTCTCTATATCTTCGAAGCCTCTTTATTTACCGACAGCAAAGGGGGGGGGGAGGGGAGAGATCGAAGACTCCACCACCCAGGGGAGGGGAAAGTCACATCCATTTGTTTCTCCCTGGCTCGTGCGTGGGCGGACTAGGGTTAACCAGGGGTTGAGAAGAAGACTTCTCTTCCCTTCTGTCGCTCGCCCGTGCCTTTCCATCCCCTGAAGGGTGGGGTTGGCACCTCTTATGAAGAGTCTAGCGAGTATGTGCCGCGGGCTTTTCCGATGGCTTATCTCGCTCGCTCGCTCAGACAAATGGCTGAGGAGGAGTAACTTTGCCCGATGACAAGTTATTACGGACCCGGCATAAATTAACAGCGAGGCAGGGAGGAGGCCGCAGACTCCGCCACCACCGCTAAGGGGGGGAAAAAAATAAAGAATGGAAGAGAGGGAGAAAAAAAACTGTATTCAAGTGAGCATTAAGTATGTGCGTCCAAAAAAAATGGAGAGATGTATGACCTTCCCATAGAGAGAGACAGAGAGATAAGGAACTCCATCCTCGTAAATCTCGTCGGTCGCTAATAGAGATTTCTCTCGGCGAGACGAGTTCTGTTTTATTGCGTCATGACGCAAAGGGGTTCGACCTTTCCAGCATCCTCAATTCTCTCTTCCTCCCTCTCCTCCGCCACAACTCTCCAAAAAAAATTAACCTTTCAAATGACCTTGCTTCAAATATTTTCCCTATTGTAGGAGTTTTCTAGCTTCAAAATTTTTCCTTAATTTAAGGTTTTTCAAATAATCGCGGGTCTATGTTGTTGAAAAGGAATAAAAAATGGCTGCGTGTGGAAATATCAAGTCCCATGTATGCCTTTTCCAATAAAATAAAAAGAATTTCGTTTATAACTCACACACAGCTTTTTTTTATATTTCCATTTCTACTTCTACCCGCCCTTATTGAACGGCCCTTCACGTCTTCTTCTTGTACTTGGCGTCATTACGATCAGTCTCTGTGTTTTCTGGAAAATTCTCTGTGTGTCTAAATCCTTTGTCTAGGGGTTTCCGTTATTTTCTAGGGTAAACCTGTCTGTTTGTACAACCAAATTTCCTCCCAAAATGATTTTCCTTCCTCTTACTTTTTTCCATAAACGTAATAAAATTTTGTTGTCTGTAATTCGTAACTAATCCATTTAACATATTTTTTCATATTAGGCCTCTAAATTATTAATTTTTTTGCCATTTTATCTCCCCAACTATGAATGACCCCTATTTAATACTCATTGAGATTTTTTTCTTGTTTTAAAAATGGCGTCTTTTCTTGTATTTTCAGATTTGGAATAAATTACACTAAAAAGTAAAACACCTTTTAAGAAATTATTCATTAAATAACGTCTGCATAGTCTGTTTGCATTACGTAAACGGAGGGAAGAAATGGCCATGAATAAATCGAAGAGACCTTTGAAATAAAATAACTCTCTTTTTTTTCTAGTGCTCTGCAATGCGACTATTTTAAACTTCTCTGAAAGTATTTCCGTTCCTTTCCGAGAACCTTTTCAGGTATTTCCGAAACTATAAAATATACACAAATGGGTGCAATCTACTGTATAAAAGTTTTTCGTCTCAGTGGTACTTACACAGGAACGATACTATAATCTTCATATCACTCTCTCTCTCTCTCTCTCTCTCTCTCTTTCCTCTTCCTCCCTCTATCACCGAGGAAACATGTTGCCGTTTTTTTCCCCTCGGCCTCGTAACAAGGTAGTTTAAGACGGCGACTCAAATCACTCAGTAGTGTATCCTTTCCAACGTAAGTCTATTCTTTTAATATTTCATCGTTTTCAAGTTGTTTTGTAGTAGTTGTTGTTGTTGTATGTGTGAACGAAATATCAACCGTAATCTGCGGCCGTGGGAACCGCTGCAAGAGGGAAGCCATGGGATTCCGAGAGAGGGAGAGGGAGAGAGAGAGAGAGAGAGAAAAAAAAACGAAGAAAACTTCTCCTAATACGCATCGTAATGTAAGCGTGTCATTATGCATTACGAAATTCACTGCTGTGACGTCATCCAGCAAAGTTTAGAAACGAAACAAAGGTTTCTCGGAGAAACTCGAGAGACCAACTTTTGAGGCTATCCGGGATGAAGATTGGACGTGGAACGTTGTTGAATCCAAGACATTCTGAAGACCAAAAGACCATCTTCATGTGATTGTTGGAATGAATCGCTGTGACTTCATCCCCTACTTGTTATTAGTAACATTAAATTAAAATTCCAGTGGTAATTACGTAACAGAAAGCGGCATGATGTTACGTCATCTCGAGAAATGACGGTCCTTTAAAACTTGAAACAGATTTTTTTTTGGAGACATTCGAGTGTGTTAATCTATTTTTAAGATCTCGGCGAAAATCAGTCTGGGAACCTAGAAAAATGTCTTCATGCACAAATCAGGGAACTGCGAATCAAATTGAGACCGACTCTTGGAGAGTTTTCATGCGATGTAGAATGGGACATGTTGATCATGGTGATTAAATCTTCCCTGATTGTCGTAAATAATATCCCTGACCTCAGATAATTGGCAACACGACTTCGGTTCACCGAAGGCAATGTCAGAGGTTTATTCCGATCTTCATGAAAGAGTTTTCTTGTGATTTAGAATGGGACATGTTGATGAATTCTTCCTCTATTGTCGTAAATAATATCCCTGACCTCAGCAAATTGACAACACGGCTTCGATTCGCCGAAGATAATGTCAGAGGTTTATTCCGATCTTCTTGAGATATTCCTTGCGATGTAGAATAAGACATATCGATGAATTGTCCCTGATTATCGTAAATAATATCCCTGACCTCAGAAATTTGGCAACATGACTTCGATTCGCCGAAGACAATGTCAGAGGTTTATTCTGATCTTCTTTTTAAAAAATCTAAATCATTATTTTAATAATTATTACTGTTATTATGATGATAATTTTTCCCTAATTTTAAATCAGTCACTTCATAAAACCAAATATATACGTCAATTTTGATTTTCAAATTTTATTCTGAAGGAGCTTTCGGTAATTGCCATATTCTCCTCACTTCGACCGCTGAAGAAGAGCAGACAAGGGGGATATTTTTTTCCTAAATCCAACAGCCTTTCACTCTGATCGTTTCCTTTCGTTGGAGTATAACTTTTTAATTTCAACGTCCATCTTACTTAAGTTTTAGCCAGGAACAACATTTCATTCCGTTAGGAAGCACAGCAATGTACGTTTGTAACTGGAAAACGCAAACAAGGCATGCAGGAACGTTTCGCTTGTGTGTGCTGAAAAGAACTCACAGAGGTACTTTTCACGGACTAGGATCTAAATAAAATAAAAATGTCTGATTCGTCTCCTAGTCTTGTCTCTGTAGACCAGGTAACTGAAGAGTTGGAGGAAAAAAATTTTTTTTTTCCAACGGGTTGTGAAGTCCTTAAAACGCACTGGTAAAATAAAGGCTGATAAATACAGAGAAATGGGATAGGGTTTAATTTTTTTTAAAAGACAAAATTTATTCATGTCTACGCCCTTACTCTGGCAACAACACCTGAAGTGTTAAGTAGCGCGAGTCTCGCATCCAACGGGCATGGGATCCCTCATCAAGTCTACAAATTGATACGGGAACATCGGGAGACTACTTCTAACCTACGTGAGACGTGGAAGTCTGAGTAGTGATTGCAGGCAGGGAGTGAAGAAGGCGAGGAGGGAAAGGCGGGGGAAAGGGAAGGAGAGAGAGGAGACCATCGGCAATAAAAGTCGTCGCGTGGCTTTTGCAGAAGCGATCGGGTGGGTTCTGCTGCTACTGCTGCTGGATATGGGGAAGGGGGGGGGAGATTTTCGTCCCCCTCCCATTCCTCCAATCTTTTTTTCTCTATCGCCTTTCACCCTCCCCCCATCCCCCGTCTGTCTATCTCTCTGTCTGAGGCGGCACAAGTAGATTACCTGCGAATTGAGCGAATCCCCGGCATCTCTCCACCTGAATCAAAGCATAACGGCGGCGGCGCCACTGCTTGCTTGCTTGCTTCCGGTAAATTGATAACACGAGACGGGGGCGCGCGCGGGCCTAGGCTCTCTCTCCCTGTAAATCTCCTCCTGTACCCTGGTCTTTTGTGGTGAGCCGAAAAGAAAAAGAAAGACAGAGAGGGAGAGAGAGCGAGGGAAAAAAAAGAAAGAGACGTGCCCATGCTTCCAAATAGATAGAGAGAGAAAGAAAGAGAGTAAAAGTCACTGAAGAAAACGCACTCGGGGCAAGGGGAGATAAAACCAGTATAAACTGATATAAAAAGGTGAGGTGAGAGAGGGGCGGGGAAGGGGTGGCGGTGCGGGGGGGTAAGAAATTTCGTCTGAATTATTGGTTGGTGGTGGGTGGGAGGGAGGAAAGGGCCGCCCCGGTAAGTGTTCCTCAACAACGAAATGATTCGACTGTAATGACTCCTGGAGATAGGGAACGGGTGGGGAAGAGAGAGAGAGAAATAACAGGGAAATGATATTTTTTCTCTCTTCCTCCCTCCCTCCCTCTCATCCTCCCCTTGTAATGACGCCTGCGGTCCCTTTTAGTAGTGGCGGCAGTAGTAGCTGTAATAGTTGCTGTAATCGCGAGCGACAGGTGTTACAGAAAATCCTCCTCCACCTCCTCTATTTTTGTTTTTCCCCCTCCTCCCTTCATCATCTGGTCGTTTGTTGCACGATGGAAAAAAAAATACCTTTTGTATCAGCTAATACGTCACAAGCGTCATTACTCCCTTTTCGTTTCATCCCTCTCACTCTCCTCCCAAAGACAACGCGTGTGTTTGTTTCCATCTACGTAGCTCCCTGTCTGTCTCCGTCCAGTCCCAGAAAAAGAGGGGGCGGAAAAAAGAAAAAAAAATCTCATGATAATAACAATAATGGACTGGGCTGCGTCTGTGTTCTTACAAGCTCAAGTGTCCTTAATTGGATTACCGTTTGATGCATATTCCCCCTTCTCCTCTCCTCTCCCCCTCCTCCTCCTCCTCTCTCCTACCTCCGACACTTTCAGCACAAGAAACTAGCCCACAAAACACATTCACACACATTACTTGTTGTAACGACAGCAATTTCCTCTCCTCCTTTATCGCATGCCTCAATTTTTTCTTCTTTTTACACATTTTGCCCCGTCAGTTAGGTGTTGTGCATTAAAAAGTAAAGTACTCATCGTCGTCGTCGTCGTCATCGTTTTGTTCCTGTTTATTTATTTTTTTAATGTAGTTAATGCCCTTGTTTGATAAAACATTCAATGCAATAAAAAAGCAAGTCAGGTACAGATGACACCAACTGAGGCTTGCGCAAGGACGCCACTGGAGCTTCCAAAGGTGATCGATCTCCAGCTGGTCAGGACTTTCTTGATAAACAGAATAACAAAAAGGTCCCAAAAAACCTATTTACTGTATTATCCTGGGGAGAAAGAAAGAAAGAAAGAAAGAAAAAGAAAGAAAGAAAGAAAGAAAGAAAGAAAGGAGAGAGAATAATATTATAATATTTGTGGCCGGAAAATATTTGCGTTACAATTTCCAAATCACTGTAAGACTGCAAGACAGTATCTCTTCCATGTAGCGAAATGTGACGTCAATGGACCCATTTAATAATTCGACACCGTTCATATGTAACACATTCGATGTTATTAATTTTTTCTCGCAGTCGAGTCATCGGAGAAGAAAAAGGGAAAAATAAAATGTAAAGGTCTCCTGAAACTGGTGGAAACATAAAAATAGGGAATGCTGCGACCTTCACAGTCAAAACTCGTCTCCCGTCATTCATAGGGAAGGGCGTGAGAATAGTAGCCAATGCCCCGACCTACCTGGTGCAGGTTGTCTAGGGTTTTCCCCAGCATCTCTTTAGGTGAAACACCACTAGGGTAGGATCCTTAAACCATAGCCCGGGGGCCCTAGTTAACCCTTGCTCTACCTACCGCATTCCCCCTTTTCAATTCCCTTCCTATGCTATTAAAGGGGAGTTGCCTGTTTCAGGATCACCCTCATGTAGCCTGTTAACCCTTTCCTTCCCCCCCCAAAAAAGGGAAGAAAATCAGATAGAAGGAGGAACACGCAATAAATGAAGGGAAATACACCAATGTTTCGAAATTCAATACCTCCGTTCCTCGTCAAGTGGTGAGAATCTTCAGGTCAGAGCGTAAAGCAGGTGGGTCCTTGAACCCTTAAAATAAAACAGACATTTCCTGGTACAAAATCATTGAAGCCCTCTACAAATAAAGACCAATTAGTCCGAAAAACCATTATATTTATCATAAAAATTACACATTAGAACGTTTCGTCCAAAATTTTAGTACTTCTTCGGGTAAATTCCAGGATAATTGAAATATTGATTAAAAAAATACGTGACGTTTCGGTTTCTAGAGTTGGAAGAGTTCTCGGGGAGTTTCTAGTATTAAGTTCACTACGCGTTTCGTCGACAATCACAGAGATGGAAGATGTCGTCGCTGATTGTCGACGAAAAGAAGGTTGGAAAAAAACATCGAGAATTTTCCCGACGACAAACTCACCGGGAAAGCTTGCGGGAAGTTTTTAATGTTGGAAACACGGGAATCTTTCTTCAACCGAAGTGTTCGGTCTCACAAAAAAAAAATATTTTTGGTTCCATTTCCAGGAAGACATTGTGAATGGAAATGTTCTTAGAACCGCTTACTAAAACCCCTTTAAAGTATTCCTTGTTTTTTTAAAAAAAACTGTGCGGCTTTGATTCTTAACAGTAACTTAACGGTGGTTTTTCTCTGGGCTTTTCTAAATTCAGAAGTAATTTCTAAAAGACAGAAATCCTTGGCCCTTAAAAAGGGAGAGCGATGAATCTCGAAAAGGATGTAAAACGTCACCGAATATCGAGGATGTCTGATTTACAAAACGAGATAAGGAAATAATGTTCAAGGCGTTTCCAGTCCTCCTCGTCCCTCCTCCAGCTCCCCTTTGTTCTGCTCTTGAGGATGGATGCTTACAGATGAAACCATCAAAAACCTGTGTGTGTGGTAATCGAAAAAAAAAAATCTTCCCCTCGTTATTTGCTGTGAATTATTACTGTCCCTCATTTCTCCTCCTTCCCCGTTTGTACCGGTGCAGTGAAACCGTAATCGTCCTTATCCCCCCCCCAAAAAAAATTACTGCGTCTTTATTACGTCAGCTCCAATTACACTTGTTATTAAAACACAATGTATATGTGTGTAGATGTGAATGGGAACTCTCGTAATTTTGTCGTCAACTAAAGCAGCAGTAATTCAATGATTGTTTACGTGAGAACTTCAGCTCAAAGAGAGAGAGACAGAGACAGAAAACGTTTCGAGCACCGGAGGAAATTTCCTGTTCGCACTCATGGTTGAAAATAACAAAACCCTGTAATCAACGTCCATTTTGGTTTGGTTTTTTTTTCTTGCAAAAGGTAATTTTCTTGCAGTAAAACAATAAACATTTAATTGCTTACCTTAAACTGAAGATTTAATTTCAGAGTCTCAATCGGGCGCTTTGTTCTATAATAACTATGGGTGATGTGTGTGTGGTGAGGGAAAGAGGACGGATTGGGGAAGAAAAGAGATAATGATGCCAAAATAAAATATGACTTTGATAAAAATAAAATAAAAACCGTGTGTGTCCCTAATAATAATTGAAGTTCGTAAGTTGGAGGTAGGATTCCAGAATGGAAGGATCGTACTAGAAGAGAAGGGGAGCTGGGAGAGGGAGAGGGAGAGGCAGGCTAAAAAAACAGTCAGCAGAAGACCTTGCGAGATTGGAGTTCGTTGAACCAACCTTGGAGGAGGACGCATATTGTGCAGACAATGAAGCTGCAGGAGTCGGTCAGCAGTGGTGTTGGTGGTGGTGGTGACTCGTGGGCCATTCGTCGGGAAAAGGATGGAGATGGCGGGAAGGGAACGAACACGATCAAGAAAAGAAAAAAAAACAACACAAAGAGTGAGAGAGGTAAAAAAAAACAAGAGGGGAATGATGGTGGTCACAAGAAGCAGGAAGCACAGTGTAATGCTCAAGGATGCATACTCTATTGGACGGCTTCCTCCAGCGGCTCCGCGTGTCCAATCGGTTGCGGCCTCCAAGTCTCCCTCGACGGCTTGATCTTCACATCAGCAGCGCTGCTGCGAGGACAACAAGACAGACAGACTGCCGAAGTCAAGGGACCAACCAACAAAAGGACTATTATTATTATTCAATAAATTTACAGGCTGTTAAAGGATTATCACACGCTGTTGACGTCACACATTTCGTTGTTGTAGTAGTAGTGTTCTGTCAAATCGAAGCAAGGCGGAGAAATAAGAATTGAAAATTCAATTCATTTCTTCAATTATATCTAGGAAAATGAAGAAAATACAAAATGCACTCAATTTATCCAAATATATCGAGGGAAAGAAATAAAAGAAGAGAATTCTCTTCATTTCTACAATCATACTAAGAGAAACAAACAAAGATCTCTTCATATCTACAATTATATTAAGCGAAATAATTTAAATTTGGGAATTCACTTCCTTTCTATCAAGGAGAAGACATAAATATTTTCTTCAGTTCAACAGTTATAATAATAATAGGAAGAAAAAAAATCTCTTTACTTATACAATTTTATCAAGTTAAGTGAAACTAATTAAAATTAGGAATTTACTACATTCCTACAATTCTGTCAAATGAAAGAAGTAAAATTGAGGAATTCTCCTAATAACTGCAGTTACATTAAGAGAAAGAAACCAAAACTCTCTCCATTTCTACAATTACATCAAGCTAAATAATTAAAAATTGGGGAATTCACTTCATTTTTTGAAATTCTATCAAGGAGAAGAAATAAAAATCGGGAAATTTCTTCATTCTTCAGCTATAATAAGGGAAAGAAACAAAACTCACTTTATGCCTACAATTTTATCAAGCTAAATAACTAATTAAAATTAGAAATTCACTTAATTTCTTCTATTCTAATCAAGGGGGAAAAATGAAAATTGAGAAAGTATCCTGATTGCTACGGTTATGTTAAGAAAAAGAAACGAAAATCTCATCATTTTTACAACTCTAACAAGTGAAATATTTAAAAATTGGGAATTCACTTCATTTTTACAATTCTATCAACGCGTATAAGTAAAACCCGGGAATTTTATTTAGTTCTGTCCTTATATTACGAAAAAGAAGAAGAAATATCTTCATTTCTACAGTTATATAAAGCAAAATAATAATAAATATGGGGGATCACTTTATTTCTACAATTCTATTAAGGGGAAGGAAGAAACCCAGGAATTTGCTTCATTTCCGCAGCTAAATTAAGACAAAGAAACAAAAATTGTCTTCATTTATACAATTCTATCAACGGAAGAAATTAATCCAGGAATTTTCTCCATTTATATTAAGAGGTATAAACAAAAATATCTTCATTTCTACAAATCTATCCAGCGAAATAACTAAAAATTGTGAATTCTCTTCATTTATGCAATTCTATCAAGGGGAAGAAATAAAAATGAGGGATTTTCAATATTTCTACAGAAAACATTAAGTAATAGAAACCAAAAATCTCTTCATTTCTACAATTCTATCCAGCGAAAATTGGGAAATCACTTCATTTCTACAATTCTATCCAACGAAAATTAGGAAATCACTTCATTTCTACAATTCTACATAGGGCAAGAAATGAATCCAAGAATTTTCTTTCATTTCCACAGCTATATTATGACAAGGAAACAATAATTTCTTCATTTCTACAACTGTATCAAGCGCAATAATTAAAAATTGGGGGTTTCACTTCATTTCTACGATTCTATCAAGGAGAAGAAATAAAAACCGGGAAATTTCTTCTGTTCTACAGTTTTATTAAGAGAGACAAAAATCTTTTTTAATTCTTAGAATCACAATTATCTTCATTTACACAATTCTTTCGAGCTAAATAACTAAAGATTGGGAGTTAACCTCATTTCTTCAATTCTTTTAAAGGGTGAAAAATACAAATTATCTTCGTTTTTACGAAACGTCTCAAAAACAATTTTTCAAAATTGTATTCATTGTTAGAGATATTGTAACTCATAAAAAATATACCGATCATAACTGAAATAAATTAACACAAAAAAACGATCTTCCGTGATCCATTTGATAATCACTTTAATGTCATTTATTTTAATTATTCCAAATATAAATGTAAACACACACGCTTCCTTCATTTAGTATATCCATTGTGGATCAGGCAAAAGGTTGCATTTCAATTCTCGCCGAATACTCTTATCATTTAAATTCCAGTAAAGACCAAATAATAGAAATCTTTTTTCTTCCTGTACTTCTGCAATATCTTTTCCCCGTGTAACTGTTATATTTTCTTCCCGGTAAATCTGAAACATTAAATCACGGAAGCGTTTTAAACGATTGAACGGAGAAATGTTGTTGTGACTGATTCAGTTTGCGAGTCAAGGGGTCAAGTGGAAATAGAAGACGGAACAAGCTGTGTATGGAAGGGCGAGGAAAAGAGGAGGGTGGGAAGGGAAAGGAAAAGTCAGGCAGATAAACTGTGAAGGAGATATTGGGGAGGGAGGAGGGGGGAAGAGGAAGAAGGCGCTGAAGGGAAATCTTTGATATTTGATAGAGCACAAGGAGGCGGAGACGGAGAGGGGGAAATTTGCCCTTCCTTCCAGTCGACGAGCGATCCCATAACGTCGCCATCGTAATTTGTATTCAATTCGAATTGTGTTTGTGTTACGGAAGACAGACGATGAAACTGCACCGTAAAAAATCTGATATTTTAGTCTCTTTTTACAGCAGATCGAGTCACTACCTGAATATCTTCTATATTTAAGTAATAATTCCCGTAATTGTACCTTGAGGTACGTCACATCGCTTCTCTACCTGAATTCGGTCAGAAACGAGCGCCAAACGCCATTTTGCGGTTGAATACTGTAAAAGGAAATATTACTTATAACAGGGTAAACTAATAATAAATTCAGGAAATTATTTATCCTAGGACAATTTTTATCCTCGGGCAATTTTTATGATGGACAATTTTTATCCTTGGACTATTTTTATCGTTGAACAATTTTTATTGTTGAACAATTTTTATCTTTGTACAATTTTTATCCTTCGACAATTTTTATCCTTGTACAATTTTTATCCATCGACAATTTTTATCGTTGGACAATTTTTATTTATCCTTGGACAATTTTTATCCTTGGACAATTTTTATGCTTGGACAATTTTTATCCTTGGACAATTTTTATGCTTGGACAATTTTTATTCTTGGACAATTTTTATGCTTGGACAATTTTTATGCTTGGACAATTTTTATGCTTGGACAATTTTTATGCTTGGACAATTTTTATGCTTGGACAATTTTTATGCTTGGACAATTTTTATCCTTGGACAGTTTTTATCCTTGGACAGTTTTTATCCTTCGTCAATTTTTATCGCTGGACAATTTTTATCCTTGGACAATTTTTATCCTTGGACAATTTTTACCCTTGGACAATTTTTATCCTTGGACAATTTTTATCCTTGGACAATTTTAATCGTTGGACAATTTTTATCCTTGGACAATTTTAATCGTTGGACAATTTTTATCCTTGGACAATTTCTTTATTCCCCCTCCCCCACCCCTCCCGTAATAACGGTGATCATGTTGGCCTCGAAATTTGTGATTGCAAAATACGTTTTACTGAAAGTAAAAGGGAGAAATTTTCGTGGGTTTTATAATTCGCCTGTTTATAAACAGAATGAATTAAAGTACAGAGTTACTTTAACTAATTATAAGAAATTTTATTGATTATCAGTATTATAATTTATAACAACAAAATAAAAATAGTTTCAATATTTTAGGACTACAGAAATACCCTGTTTGTTTGCAGGGGAGAGAAGGGGAGGGAAGGGGGTTGGTTGGGAGAGAGAGGGCGAGAAAAATGGGATTAAACGTCACAGTTGGGAAAACGGGTGACGGGGTTGCACGTCGAGTCCGAAAAGTCATTAACCGAATAAACCTTTTAAATTCGTTACGTGATCTCACCCTCCATCACACTCATCCTACTCCCTTTCCCAATGTAACAGCCTTTGTTATTCTACTATTTTCCTATATTACGCTCCATCACCTGTAGTTATCCCTCTATTAATCCTCACGTTTAAATCACTCTTCCTCCAGGACCACGTTCATGCCGTGCATCATGTTCTCTTCTTCTGACTCTGGTAACACTTTCATCTAGAAACCTTTAGTGTTTCCATTTCTTCTCCTTGTAGTATGATTCCCGTTTCATATTCCATATATGAAATACACTAATCCTTCAGTAACACAAAATTAAAAAAATTTTGATGGTCAGCACGTCCTTATAAATTCAATAAATGCGATTTTGTACGTGTAATTTCAATGGTATAGAAAAGGGACTGATGGGAGAAAAAGAGAGCGAGAGATAGACAAAGAGAAGTAGATAGAGAGAAGATAGACAGTGAGAAGGAGATAGAGAGAAGATAGACAGAGAGAGACACAGAGATAGTCACACACAGAGACACTGAGAGAGGGAGAGATAGACAGACAGAGAGAGAAAGGGGTAGGCAGGGATAGACAGACAGAGAGAGAAAGAGATAGACACAGAGAGAGAAAGAGGTAGACAGAGAGAGAAAGGGATAGACAGAGAGAGAAAGAGACAGAGAGAGAAAGAGACAGACAGAGAGAGAAAGAAATAGACACAGAGAGAGAAAGAAATAGACACAGAGAGAGAAAGAAATAGACACAGAGAGAGAAAGAAATAGACAGAGATAGACAGACAGAGAGAGAAAGAGACAGACAGAGAGAGAAAGAGACAGACAGAGAGAAAGAGACAGACAGAGAGAGAAAGAGACAGACAGAGAGAGAAAGAGACAGACAGAGAGAGAAAGAGACAGACAGAGAGAGACAGAGATCGACACACACACACAGAGAGAAAGAGAGAGGCTGAGAAAGACGGAGAGAGTCAGATAGAGAGACAGAGAGATACTAAGAGAGATAGAGAGAGATTGATAGAGAGAGAGGTAGAGAGAATAACGTTATATAGCACCTGTTAAGTGTGCGTGTGTGTGTGTGTAAAGCAAGTGGCAACTGTTATAATAAAATACAGGGGAGAAGGAGGAAAGGAGGGGGAAACCTGGCAGAGCCTTGAATTAGTTCCTAGTCATCACCCGAATGGCCGCTCTTACGCAAGAACTGGAGTTAATTTGACGTGGAGAACGAAGAAGAAAACAGGAGGTGTAGGAAAAGTAGGAGGGAAGGCAACGCGGCTTCCGGGTTGGAAAATTCTCACTATCCCGAAGAGGGGAAAAAAAGTAAGATAATAGACTAACAAAATAATAAATATACCAACAACGACGACGCTTACATAAATTACATTAGCGGTTCACGCACGTAACATCCTCAACGTCGGTGACGAAACGTGGAAATCAAACATTTTGTTTTCTTTTTCAACTAAACTGGTATTATCTAAACTACAGTAATATTTATTAAAAGAAGAAAATCTTCTATTAATTGTGACGGACGGAAGAGAGAAAATTTCAGGTTTCATTCACCAAGTGTTACACGTACAATTACTTCATTTAAATTTTTTTTATCTTTTCTCATTTCTTCATATCTTCACTGATCCGCAAACTGGAAAGGAAAAACTGATAAGGAAGCACCTTTTCCATGGATTCTTCTTTATTACAATCACAGCCTCATCACCATAAAAATGAACCGATTGGAATGTGAAACCCTCTGTGACGTCATAAACCTGCAGTATTCGTTTTTCTTATTTATTTTTTTCCTCAGTTAACTCTCCCTCTCTCTCTCTCCCTCTCTGTGTGTGTGACGCTCAACAAATTATTTTATGACCCCTGAAAATCAACGGTGTTGATTCATCCTTTCCAAGAAAAAGTGATAACGAAACAACCGCCAACCTGATGAGATAAAAAAAATCATCCCGCCCGACGTTTCGGTCCTGGTTTTATACTTCCTCAAGTGTCATATCAATAACGAGTTTGTCGTTGACGAATTCCACGAGTGTAAAATAACAAATTTTGTTGTTTTTTTCGTTTTGACTTAACTTGGCCACTCTGTGTGTGCCACCTAGAAAATTGTCCATTTCTAGATACGTGACAGATAATTAGATCAGACCATGTGATTTTTCTTGGCCACTCTGTCCTCTATTATTTACTCTACATTTCACTTATCGTAATTACATTGAATTTTGATGTATCCGTCACCGTAGACAATGGTCCATTTCTAGGTATGTGAGAGACTTTTGGATCAGACCGTGTGACTTAACTTGATCACTATGCATCTGCCACCTAGAGAACTTTTCATTTCCTAATATGTGAGGGGCTTTTTCGATCAGACAACGTGACTTTTCGTGGTCACTGTTTACTGTTATTTACTCTAATTTTACTCACCCTAATTCCATTTAGTTTTAATTTATCTGTCACCTAGGAAACTGTCCATTTCTAGAACATGGGACAGATGTTTTCCATCAGACAATGTGACTTTCCTTGTTCATTCCTTACAATAATTTATTCTAATTTCACTTATCGTAATTGAATTGAATTTGGGTGTATCTGTCAACTAGAAAATTATCCATTTCTAGATATATGAGAGATTGTGTATCTGACTCCTAGAAAACTGTTCATTTCTAGACACGAAACAGATGTTTTCGACCAGATTTTTCTTGGTCACTCTTAACAATAATTTACTCTAATTTCACTTATCGTAATTGAATTGAATTTGGGTGTATCTGTCAACTAGAGAATTATCCATTTCTAGATATGCGAGAGACTTTGTATCTGCCTCCTAGAAAACTGTCCATTTCTAGAACACGGGACAGATGTTTTCCATCAGACAATGTGACTTTCCTTGGCCATTCTTTACCATTATTTATTCTAACCTCACTTATCGTAATTTAATTGAATTTTGATGTGACTGCCCCGTAGATAATGGTCCATTTCTAGGTACATGAGAGACTGTGTACCTGCCTCTGTCCTAGAAAATGATCCATTTCTAGATATGGGACAGATGTTTTCGAACAGACAATGCCTTCTTTTTTTTTCTTGACCACTTTGTACTATTATTTTTCTCTAATATCACTTATGATAAATCCATTAACTCTGTTCACCTAGAAAATTGTCCATTTCCAGATACGTAAGTTTGATCAAACTACGTACGTGATTTTTTCTTGGCCACTCTGTCCAGTTATTTGCTCTAATTTGACTTATCGTAATTTCAATGAATTTTGATGTATCTACCACCTAGAAAACTGTCCATTTCTAGATACGCGAGAGACTATTTTTTTTTCAAACTGCGTGACTTCGCTTGGATTTTTATCGGTCATCGTATCGTCTGGGTAAAGAGGGAGACTAGAGGTGCATCAACAGCGGGTTGGATTAAATTTAAGTGTGAATTAATGTAGAACGTATCGTAAAAATTTTTTTCGACACCTTTGGTAGCTCTTCGGTTGGTTCCACTGACTCTGTCCCAATTCGAGTATATTATCCCTTCCGATCGGTAAGAAGTCGCTGAAGTCTTACAAGAATTCTTCTTGCTTGTTGTTTAGGTGGGAAGGGTGATGCAGGGGGGAGGAGTAGGGGGGACTTCCCCTTGTTTCTCTCTCTCTCTTTTTCCCAAGACATACTTCAAAGAAATAATTTACCGCAGAAGAAGAAGACACTCTTTCCGTAATTACGGCGGCGGCGGCGACAGCGACAGTCGTACTAGTAGTAGTGAGTTTTGTTTCCACATCCAAGGCAGCAGCTGTCTTGTCCTCCTCATTGTCCTCAGGAGGGACTGACTTCCTCCTTACATGGGACAAACACACAGCAGCATCAAGGAAGGGAAAAAAAACAGAGAGGGGGGAGGGAGGGAAAATAATATAAGAGGAAGAAGAAAGAAAAGATTGTGATACTACTTCGTGCAATTTTCCGTGGGCGAGAAGTTTAGTTTTCTTAATCTTAGGTAGCAAGAATAACGCCTTTTGTTTCTGTCCCTAGCTTTTCGCTCCGAATGGCGCACCTTCTTCGCGCCGCCATTGTCCCCGGTGGAACCCTTGAAAAGACCCAAGTCCGCATTGCTTGTTTGCAAAACTTTTCAATTCCGAATCCTTTAGCTGAAAGAGCTCATTGTTACCTAAATAAATTGTCGCTCTTCTGTGTAATTTGGATAATTTTTCTCCACCTCCGCCGCCCCCACCCCCCCTGTCGCTCCCCCTCCCCCTTCCCCTAACCACCCCCCATCACAATTTCGAAACTGCTCATCGTCTTCATCTTAATTCCACCCCCTTCCCGCCCGCCCCTCTTCAACCCCCCTCCTTTCTTTTTTTTTACTCTTATCTCCTTTTGAAGCATCAGAGCAAATATTCCGCTGATCAAACAACCCGCAGTGAATTAAAGTCTTTGTTTTTCTTATTGTAAATTGGGGAATTGTCTCTTGATGGCAAATTGGATGCAGATTAAGAAGGATCCCAAGAAGAATGCCTTAAAAGATGGGTTTTTTTTCTTCTTCGTTCTTCGTCTTATTTTTTTTTGTTACCTTCCCTTGTCCCTTTTTGTTTCGCCTCAGTTTTCTTCCAGTGTTGTACACCCCCTTCTGAAGCTTTCATGTCTTTCTTACCTTTTATTCGAAACCTTTGCTGAAAGGTTTAGGAACAGATGGAAACAGGAAGTACCTCTGACCAAAGAGAGGGAAAAATCGGTTGTAAAATGTGCACTTTACTAGAGTCTCTCTCTCTCTCTCTCTCTGAAGTCGCCTCAGGTGCTCTGGATTTTTAAATCTATCATCATGATATTTCGCTTCATTCTCTTCCCTTTTTTTTCGGTTTCATTTCTCTACTTTGACATTCCTTCCAGTTCCATATATATAAGTCATTTTGAATCAAGTCTTCTATATATAGGTAACAGGTTCTTTGTTCTATGTTAAAGACGTCGTTGGACCTCTCTGCGACTTAAAATTTTAGTCCCCTGATGTGTTTTTCTACCTTTCACCTGACTGCCAAAAAATCCTTGCCTTTTTGTGGGTTTGTGGATCTTTATAAGGTTTACATTCGTTTCTTCTTTCCTTCTTACCCCATTTCTGTCAACAACAAAAAAAAACACGTTGCCACGCCTGTTATCTACTCTGGGTCTTAACTGTTGGTCCCTTGTGTTTTTCATCACCTTGGTTTTCCCTCTATTAATCCTCATGCTGAACTGTTTTTTCAGGACCACGTTCATGTCATTTATTGTGGGTTTCCCCGGTCTTCCCCTAATACTACAGTGTAATCGGTAAAACGTAGGTGGGGGGGGGTGTTTTTTATTTCTTCTCCTTGCAGTGTGATTCGTTTTTCACATTCCGTTTCAACTTCTTTCTTCGTCGCCTGTTCTATATTTATAAGTTAAACAGCATAGAGAGTTGTGTCGTTGGGATTTTTGTAGGGGGATCGATTATAGACCCTTGTGGCGCTCCGCCGCCCTGATACGCGTCTCTTTCTCTCTGTCTTTCTCTCAGTGACGTTTCCGGCTTGTGGTGCCGTGTAATAATAGTCTCCCTCTGCAGGCAGACGCCGACGTGGTCGGATAGTCGAGTGAGGCAAGCAAAAGATCACGACTCTGGCCGCTCGGATCGCAAGAACCATTACCATGTTAGTCTTACGAAATTAACAAGGGACTCGTGAATCACGTAAACGGGACACTGGGAAAGGGGAAAGGGGAAGGGGAAAGGGCTGGAAGTTACCTTTTGGAGATTATGCGACGTCGTCGTCGTGGCGTTGTCCGTCGTCGTCGTCCTCCTCCTCCTCGGCGACAATGGCGGGGAAAAGGGGACAAGGAGGGAAAGGGAAAGAGGCGGTTTTGGGGTGGAGAAACCTACACTGCGGTGTTTATTGTGTGTATCACAAACGGAATGAACTTAAGAGCCTGGGCAGGCCAGCGAGGGCGAGCGAGAGCGAAATGAAAGGTCAGTCGCAGTAGACCGCCGGCGCTAATATTAATAACGGGGGACAACAATGCCCCAAGACAAAGGACAAGGAGGAGGCCGCCATTGTTAGCTGTAAAGGCCAGCACGGCGGGGCACGCATCCGTCTTAACGGCGAGCGAACCTGCAACACCCGAAAAAGAGAAAACGTCCTCGTTGTCTCTCTCTCTCTGTCTTTCTCTCTTCCTCTCTCTCTCTCTCTTTCGTTCTTTCTTTTTCTTTCTCTTTTTTCTCTCTCTCTTTTTCTGTTTCTCTTTCTCTTTTTCTGTTTCTCTTTTTCTGTTTCTCTTTTTCTGTTTCTCTTTTTCTGTTTCTGTTTCTCTTTTTCTGTTTCTCTTTCTCTTTTTCTGTTTCTCTTTCTCTTTTTCTGTTTCTCTTTTTCTCTTTCTCTTTCTTTCTTTTCTCTCTCTCTTTTCTCTCTCTCTCTTTCTCATTTTTTCTCTCTTTTTCTGTTTCTTTCTCTTTTTCTGTTTGTTTCTCTTTTTATGTTTATCTTTCTCTCTTTCTTTCTCTTTCTCTTTTTTTTCTCTCTCTTTTTCATTTGTCTCTCTCTTTTTCTGTTTCTGTTTCTCTTTTTCTGTTTCTCTCTCTTTCTTTCTTTCTCTTTCTCTCTCTCTCTCTCTCTCATTTTTCTCTCTTTTTCTGTTTCTCTTTCTCTCTCCCTCTCTTTCTTTCTTTCTTTCTTTCTTTCTTTCTTTCTTTCTTTCTTTCTTTCTTTCTTTCTTTCTTTCTTTCTTTCTTTCTTTCTTTCTTTCTCTTTCTCTTTTTTCTCTCTCTCTTTCGGAAATTGAATGAAAGAGGAAAAACAGTTTACAGATAGGAAAAAATGTCTCGTTTCATAAAGTCAACCTGGGAAACTGGAAACGTTAAACGGTGGCGACGAATAAAAATTCTTTTTAACGTTAGTAAGGGTAAACACACGCAAGCCAGGCAAAATAATTTTTCTTCTTCCTTGTCTCTGCGGCCCCATTCAGCAGGACCTTGGCCTACCGGGTCGACTGACAATCGTGGTCAGCGTATCGACTCTCCAGCAGCCTTAATCCCAGTCTCCGTTGACACAAACATCCGAGCCCCCATGCAGGGATTAGTTCCCCCCGGGGGAACCGCCGTGTTGTGAGGAGGCAGCGACGTTAACCACTACGCCACAAGGACGTCAGAACCACTGAATACGAACATTACATTTTATTTTGGCCTCTCCTCACTCACCGGACGGATAGTTAGTCTTCCATTCTGGACTGATTGTCGAATGACTGATCAGTTACCGCCCTGATTTTCGACAATTTTGGTCATCCCAACTTGTGTTGTTGTGATCATTTATTACCAGTGGGTTTTGTTTTTTTTTCCTTCTCGTCTCTCCCTCGGTTGTGCCAACCCGTTCCTCAGCAGCAGTCACGCGATTTTTCCACCCCCCGCCTTTGCGCCCCCCCGCATCCCCCCCTCATCACCGCCTCCCTTGCCCCCCTAGTAACACGCGTAATAACCACATCGTCCTTCAAACAAGATGAGCGAGACAGGAAGTCGCGCAAGATCACCGAGTTTTGTTACTTTTTAATAAGATACATATTTGTTCCAGACAGTCTGTTCAAGAATTATACATATTCTTTAGCGCGCATACCATAAGAATGTAATATGTTCTCTCCTCCCCACACACACACACACATTTCTAAAGATAGCGCTGCTTGTGTGTGTGTGGGAGAGAGACAGAGAGTGTGAGGGGGAGAAAAATAATTTACAAAAAAAAAGAAAGAAGAGGGAGAGAGAGAGAGATTGAGTGATAAAGAAAGAAAGAGAGGCAGCAGCTCCAACACAATCTCTGAGAGGATAAAATTAATATGTGAGCTGCCGTTCTCTCGTAATCTTGCAACTACCCCCCTCCCCCCCCTCCTCCTCCTCCTCCTTTTCCCTTATCTTCCACGAAAACCAACCCCCCGGTCGCTCCTCGCTGTTCCACTCAACACGCACTCACACTCACATTCCTCCATCTCGCTGATATGGAATATTTCTTCTTCGTCTGCTGTCTCGCCCCCCGTCCCCCTCCTCTAACCCCCCCACTAACCCCCTCCCCCCCTCACCCTCACGACTCCCTTTTTTTTATACTTTCCTGGAGGCATCCAATTCGAGGGAAAAGTAGCGAATCTTAATAAGGATTCGCGTGTTGTCTGTTTCGGAGGAGCAGCAGCAGTGATGATTAATGAAAGCAACCGTGGGAGGGGGTGGAGGAGGGGGTGGAGGGGGAGGAGGATGAGGGGGAGGAAGGCCGCAGCAGCAACAGCAGCAGCAGCAGCACATGTTTCAATATCAAGAGTCGCACATCAGCACGGTGTAACACCGCCATTGTGCCCCGGGACAAAAGGAGCGGCGGCGGCGGCGGCGGGTGGGTGGGTGCCACCTCCAACCCCCCTGCCCTGCCACCCCCGGACGAAAAACACAAGGAGGCTTTTCCCCGAAACTGCACCTCCGAGACAAGGGAGAACACAATGGGTGCATATGTAGCTGTAGCAGCAGCAGCAGCAGCCAAGACGCAGATGGATGGATGGATGGACGGACGCGTGTGCATCAGCTAATAGCTCCAGCTCCAGCACTCATCATCCTCATCCTCCACTCCAGCATTGTGCCTCGCCTTGCTTTGCCTGCGCTGCCCAAATTACGGCGATTGCTCCTCAGCTCTTCTTCTTCTTCGTCCAGAACAACGCAACCTTACATTAACATCTTAGTGTGACGTCATGCAGCACACGCACGCACTCCAGCGCCTCTCTCTCTCTATCAAGCAAGCACCGGCTGGAATCTCTCTGTGCAGTCAGTTTCTGAGAATATAACTAAGTAACTAGCTGGCACAGTGTTTCATCTCTCCTGTTAAACCATCAGCTACGATAGGGGTCACATTTTTTTACCTATTCTCACGCCTCCTCACTGATGACGTCATCAAACGTCACCCATGACGACTCAGAATCTGTAACCTATTCCTTCCTTAAATGAACGAATTAAAAGCAACAGTCAACTTTAAATCTACAATAACCGTCAGCCACGAATGATAGGGTCACATTTTTACTTTTCCACCCCCCCCCTCATTCTCGCGCTTCATGATGACTGAACGTAACCTAGCCAAATGAACAATCAGCAACTATTAACAACATAATTTTCTGACTTTAAAATCTGAATAATCAGCACGAACGAGGTCAATTACTCACGAACGATAAGTCATCATGATTTAAATCTACCTACAAGAACGTCAGCTCACGAACGATAGGGTCAATTTTTTTATTTCTACACGCCCCCCTTCCCTCCTGATGACGTCATCAATCGACTACCTATTCCGCTAAGAACGAATACAAAGCAACAGTCAACATATTCGATTAAAATCCAAACTCAGCACGAACGATAGGTCACATTTTTTACTTTCACCCGCCCCCCCCTCTCATGATGACGTCATAACGCAGCCTGAGATCAATCTTTAACCTATTCCCGCCTTAAACGAACGAATACAAAGCAACAGTCAACTTTAAATCTACAATAACCGTCAGCCACGAACGATAGGGTCACAATTTTTTACCTATTCAACCCCCCTCTCATTGATGACGTCATCAATCGGCAGCCATGACGACTCAGAATCTTTAACCTACTCCCGCCTTAAACGAACGAATACAAAGCAACAGTCAATTATAACAACATAGATTTCTGACTTTAAAATCTACAATAACCGTCAGCCACGAACGATAGGGTCACATTATTTAACTTTTCACGCCCCCTCCTCTTTTCCTCACGGATGACGTCATAAATCGGCAGCATGACGACTCAGAATCTTTAACCTATTCCCGCCTTAAAGGAACGAATACAAAGCAACAGTCAACTTTAAATCTACAATAAACGTCAGCCACGAACAATAGGGTCACATGTTTTTTACCTTTCCACGCCCTCCCCCCTTCCTCACGGATGACGTCATAAATCGGCAGCCATGATGAATAGGAATCTTTAACCGCCAAACTAAATTCGTCACATGTACATTTAATAACCTTTTCGGCTGAGGGTGGGGAGGTCAAGGAGGTAAATGTGGTGAACATTTTACACCTGATGAAGTCTCAAAAAAAAAGGAGACGAAACGTCGTTTTCCAATAAATATTGACACATTTATGTGCTGACTTATTGGATATGAATAAATTATCGAGAAATAAGAATTATCCTAAACCTCTGCAGAAGACATTCAGCTGTAATAAGAACTGAAAGGCAAGAAAATAAAGCAGAAACCAAACTTATCTTCATGTAAAAAGAATTGCTGTTTAACATTTTACAATATGTTGAATTTTTAAAAAATAGATGTAAAATAATTCGAATTTTTGTGAGAGGAAATAAAATACCTGAAGTAGGTGAGATTATAAGCCGAAAAACCTTGGTTGATTAAAAATAAAAATGTGTCTGTAAAATGAACCGAGCAATAATTATTTAATTTAAATAAGTATAAATTTTTACTAATTTTTGTTTATCCAATTCTAGAGTTTTGTTATATTGGTTTCCGAAATGACTATAAAAATAACTTTATTCGTACAAAATGTTTCAAGTCGCCGTTTTCTAGTTGAAAATAGGTGAAAAATTAATTTAGAATGTTGACGGATGTTATTTTAAGGTGATTTTTTAAAATTAACTGATAACTCATTATTAATAAACAGAGGAAAAAACGGATATGTTAGAAAACGTCATTTATGAAATTAATTGTGGGAGTACGCTTTATTGGGCAAACTGAACGTGCTCTTGTAGCCGTATCGATAGCGCATAAAAGTGTCGATTGAACGTAGTGTTTGACTACGGGGGCCTGGATGAGGAAGAGGAGGAGGAAGAAGAAGAAGAAGGCCTTTAAGATGTGTTCCAAAGTAAATAATGGAATCACGATCGCCTGGGTCATAATTGTCAGGGCGTTGCGAAGTTTAAGAGCGAGGCGTGAACCCAGGGTCAGTGGACAACACGCGGAGGAGCCACGGACGAGGGAATTTTATTTTTCAGTCGTCCCTCCCATCTCTCATTCTCTCTCCTTCCTTCCTTCCTACCTTCACTCCTCCACCACCCTCTCTCTCACTCTCTCCCTCTCCTTCCTTCACTCCTCCACCACCCTCTCTCTCTTTTTCTTTCCTTTTTTTTTCCTTTAAATAAACGACGCCATTACATTAGTGGAGATAAGGGACTGCCAGTCCTGATGTGTCATGATCGATATTTTTAATTTATTGGAGTACACTCGAAGCAAATTGTGGGCTATTAGCATGGGCGCTGCTGCTGCTGCTGCGGTTTCTCCTCAGCATCTCACACACACACACACAGAAAGAAGTTGGAGAAGAGAGGGTGTGGGGGGAGGGAGAGAAGAAAAAACCCTCCCTCTCTCTCTCTCTCTCTCTCTCTTTCCTGCGTCACACGAGAGAATTGTCCGTACTAATTACTTAGGGACGTTTCGAATGTCTCCTTATCACGTTGCGAACTAACAGACTCTTTCACACAGACGCATCAGTGGACCGAAACTACGAAAATAAAAATGTCGAGGAACCTAAGTCGTAATTCGGAATGTAGTTCGATGAAATTGTGCTCAGAGAGAGAAAAAGAGAGAAATGGAGGTGGGGAGAAAATTACTGTACCCGACAGGGAAAACTAAATCACCTGAAATTCTAATGCATCGGCCATATTTCAACGTCAAAGTAGCCAGTTTAAAGACATTTTCCCGGGGGTTTAAACCTGTTTACGTTGAATTTCAATTGTATAACGTAAAATATAAAAATAACAAAATATCACGAAAGAAAAGAAAATCAGTTAATTTTTTTAATGTTTAATTAGTTAATTGTATTTTCTTTTCTCTCCAAAACTTGGGAAGAGACTTTGTACTCCTAATTTCATTGCAGTCACAATTCTCGATTTATACAGTGTTTCAAATAAAGAAAAGAGGTCAATAATAATAAGAGACGTTTCGATCCTGTATTGGAAATTTTTAAACTGTATAAAAAAATGTTTGGTGCTCATGAAATCACCAAGCATAACCATTAAATTTCATATCAATGGAAACCCCCCCAAAAAAAATTATGTAAATTAAAATATTTTCTTGTAATAACACGATAGCCAAAAAAATGTTAAACGATTATATTAATATAAAATTATAAAAACGACTTCTCAGAATTTATTTCTTGCAATATGATGTTATTTCGGCAAATAAAAATGGTTTGAAACGATATTTAGAATATCTGGAAAATTTTCTCACAAAATTTAGCCATTTCTTTCGGCTTTATTGCCTAATTTCGTTTTAATTGTGATATTAGGGGGATTAATCGTGGAAGAAGACGAAGTAAGACTAAATTGTCTTATCCAATTTTTCTGAATTTATTAGCTAATTTATTTATCCCATTATTCGGATGTAAAAGAAGACAAGGAAAGGCCAAATTGACTTATCAATTTCTTCTTAACTTATTAGCTAATTTATTTATCCTATTATTCGGATGTAAAAGAAGACTGAGGAAGACCAAATTGACTTATCCATTTCTTCTTAACTTATTAGCTAATTTATTTATCCCATTAGTCGGACGTAAAAGAAGACTAAGTAAGGCCAAAATGACTTCTCCATTTCTTCTGAATTTATTAGCTAATTTATTTATTCCATTATTCGGATGTAAAACAAGGCTAAGAAAGACCAAATTGACTTATCCGCTTCTTCTGAGTTTATTAGCTAATTTATTTATCTGATAATTCGGATGTAAAAGAAGACAAAATAAGTCCAAATTGACTTATTATAATTTATTGGCTAGTTTATTTATTTTTTTAATTGGGAAAAGTAATAGAAGAAGAATAATTAAGTCGAAATTTTTGTATCTTTTTTTTCAGGACTTACATCTATGATGCATAATAATATTTTATCTATATTTAAAAAAAAAGGAAATGAAAATAATAGTAAAGTGAATAAGGAGAACTAACCTATATAGCAGTTACTGGTTCGTACCAAAAAGTCTCAAAGAAAAGAGGGGAAAACCGAAGTTGAATTTTTTTGTCATATGGAAAAACTTTTCTTTACATTGAAGTACTTTTTTTCCTTGCGTTTAGGTGTGTGTGTGTCTCACATTATTTACTGTCGTTTAACAGCAAAAAAATATTGTGACAGTAAACGTATCATATGCGATTCCCCTGCCCTTATATTCGCTTATTTACTTGTTAATTGCGTTGCAAAAAACAGTAAATCCCTATAAGGAAAGGCATGAAATAGAGAGAGAGAGAAAGGAGGGGTGTGGTGACTTTCCCTTCTTTCTTTTCCCCTACTTCTCTCCTTGTACGCTATGGTTCGACCTTTGACCGCTAAAGTTTAGTGGGCATGTTGTTCTCGTTCGCCCCCTTCCCCCTCCCCCACATCACCAAGATAGACAGAGAAGGAGAGCATTTATCATGTTGAGCGAATCAACGAGAACAGACGTGCACTATCGGAAATGTTCGCGTGCCTCACGAAGTCTGCAAAACACCTGGCCAGTGCTGCCATCTCTTGGACGCTCCGCTAATCTACCTTCACTTCCTTTGCCCCAAGTCTATCGTGAAAAAAGGTGGGAAGGGGGGAAAGAAAATTAAAATAAAAAGCAGTCTTTATCACGTCGAAATCGTAGACACTAAAAACACTTTTAACTCGTGTAAAATGTTGCTTGAACCTTAGTTACATTCCCGCGCACGGGTTTCTGATCTGCAGGTTTCTTAACGATTGTCTTGAAGATGTTTCTGGTTGTCGTGCTACTGTTGCTAAGGGAAGTAAATGGGTTTCCGGTCAGCATTCCAGATTGTCCAGTCATTGTCGGTCAGCGAACGTAGATGTAGAGAGTTTATGTAAATTATAGAAGTTTAGTCCTCTGTATTTTTTTTCTGATTTTCCTTCTCCGATTATTACATCTCACTTTATTCCATTTTCAAATCTTATTATCGATTTAAAATGTTTTTCATCAGTGATCATTGGCATAATTCAGTATTATATTAATCCCTGTTTATTTATTCAAGTTTCTCCTTTTTTTAAAAGATCTCTAATTATTACATCCCCAGTTTTCTGTTGAAGACAAGATGCCTATGATGCCGGAAAAATTAGTCTTTGGTCAATGACTTTTTCGAGTAAAAGGTATAGAAAGTATTTTTTTCTGTATTCTTGATTCATATTTGAATCGTGGTTAAGCAGGAAAGGGAAAGTAAATGTAAAGCGGAAGCTGATAAGTAGTCAACAGAGATGAAAAGTTTCTTTTTATATTTTTTATAATTTTCCTTCTTCGATTATTACATCTCACTTTATTCCATTTTCAAATCTTACTATCGATTTCAATTTTTCTTCATCAGTGATCATTGACATAATTCAGTATTATATTATTCCCTGTTTATTTATTCAAGTTTCTCCATTTTTAAGGACCTCTAATTGTTACATCCCCAGCTTTCTCTTGAAGACATCGACGTCTCTACGTTGCCTATTATAATGGAAAAATTAGTCTTTGGTCAATGACTTTTTCGAGTAAAAGGTATAAAGTGTTTTTTTTTCTGTATTCTTGCTTCATATTTGAATCGTGGTTAAGCAGGAAAGGTAAAGAAAATGTAAAGCGGAAGATGATATGTAGTGAACAGAGATGAAAAGTTTCTGTAAGTTATATAAATTTAGTCTTTTATATTTTTTTTCTAACTTTCCTTCTTCGGTTATTACATCTCACTTTATTCCATTTTCAAATCTTACTATCGATTTCAATTTTTTTTTCATCCGTGATCATTGGCATAATTCAGTACTATATTATTCCCTATTTATTTATTTTTCTCCTTTTCAAGGGCCTCTAATTATTACTTCCCTAGTTTTTTCTTGAAGAAATCAACGTCTCTAGGTTGCCTATGATGTCGGAAAAATTAGTCTTCGGTCACTGACTTTTTCGAGGGGTCATTCTCAGTCAACAGTAAAAGCTATTGAGTGGTTTTCTTCCTCTGTATTCTGGCTTCATATTTGAATCGTGGTTAAGCAGGAATGGGAAAGAAAATGTAAAGCGGAAGTTGATAAGTAGTCAAAAGAGACGAAAAGTTTCTGTTAGTTATAGAAATTTAGTCTTTTATATTTTTTTTCTAACTTTCCTTCTTCGGTTATTACATCTCACTTTATTCCATTTCGAAATCTTACTATCGATTTGAATTTTTATTCATCAGTGATCATTGGCATAATTCAGTATTATATTATTCCCTGTTTATTTAATAATGTGGTGTTGCCTATTGTGAAAATTATCCTTCATGTTATAAATAATCTTGTATATGTATTATAATTACAGTTGATAATGGCTATGGCCGAAACGTTCTGAAAATAAATACATTGAGACAACTTCTCTGTGGTTTTATTCACACTATATTAATTATATAGAGTTGTTATACATTTAATATTAGTATAGAGTGGTTTCCTTCCTCTGACTTCATATTTGAACCGTAAATAATCAAGAAAGGGAAAGAAAATATAAAGCGGAAGATGATATATAATCAACAGAGATGGGAAATACGTGAATTAAGAAATAAAGTAGATTAATAATAATTTAGAAAAAATATAGCTATTTCAAAGGTACAATATGTAACGCTAAGACATCCACAGCTCAATTCCACCGAATGAATTGTAAGGAAAAATATTTTAAAGGCGCAGTATATAACGTACTCATGTACAAAATTTGTTTTTAGATTTGTATGTGGAACGTACGTACCAAAAAAAACAATTTTCTTGATTATATTTTGAGGTATTGTGCAAATTAATTTCATTACCTGCTATGTTTAAAGGTTGATGTGTCTTAAATCTTCGTACAAATAAGTATGAAAATTTTGGTAATGGATACACAAATAATTGTGTATGATTTTAATGAGATTTTCATAACGAAACCCCTTTTATTTCTTCCACTTAATTAATTAGTAGAAAATAAAACATGCAGTGTGCTATTTCAAAGCTATGGTATATAATATACCGACATACACTGACTACCTGATACGACGATGGCGGAGCTTGCCGTCGAAACGTTGTGTGTATAAACTTTTACCCCGGTTTGAAATCCGAGAATAAAATTTGAATACACTGACTATTTCGACCGATCACACATTATTGTAAATTTTTATTTGGTTTACACAAACTTTTCCCCGTTTTAACATAATTTAGGTTTTGATTGCCAAGCGATCAAAAGGAAAGCTACAAGTGTGACGTAACAGGGGCAGGTCTTGTTGGATCATTCGTCACGTAATTTTCTTTTCCTTTATCGACGGGAGATCGATCGATCGATCGCTTGATTGTTCAAGGTTTGAACGTTCCTGTAGGAACCAGATTAATTCGTGAACGGGGGAAACTGAGATGGGTTTACATGGGTGTTTGGTTGTGCCTCTCCCTGCGTTCCTTCTCCCTGTCTGTTTACCACATTCCAAACCCTCACTCGTCTTTTCCAGGAGCTGAAAAGTCTTTCCCGTAACGGGACAGTTCATAGTGCCACGTGGAATGGAAAGGGGAAGGGAGGGGCGGAGAGGAGGAGAGGAGAAGGTAAATCTGTCAAAATACTACAGGGTGCGACTCTCTACTACTTCCAGTTGTGATTAAAATAAGATGTAGTCAAGTAGCAAGGCCACACACACACACACAGAGAGAGAGAGAGAGAGAGAGAGAGAGAGAGAGAGAGAGAGAGATTCCTCATCTCTCTCTGCTGCGGGAAATTCCCAGTTAGTCTCCGCCCTGAAGGAAAACTCGCAGGTGGTGTGTGATGTGTGATGACGATGTTGTTCTTGCCCAACACGCGACGTCCAGACACACAAACAACTGATTCCTCGTCGAGAAAAATCAGGAAAACTGACCAAAGACTGATCGAAGGTCACACAAATAGATATTTCTCAGCCAGTGGCTTATAATATTAAAACAAATTCTGTAATTGTTCTGACTGTACCTCGAATAACGAAGGTGAAAAACATTTCGGCCAAAAATAACCATAATTAATAATATGTATTTATTACATTACCTCACAATGTTTCGTTCCATTGTTTGGAACGTCCTCAGGTGTGTGAAAAAAAATTCTACAAAATAATTATAATTTAAGTAATTAATTACCAAAGCTTGCCCTTCAATACCATTAATTCTATTGGGAAAAAAAGGGATTTTGGTCGTCCTAGAAAGAAATGGGATGAAGATTGAGGTCGGAACAGGCAACAGCCTAATCCATGAAAGAGGAATTAATTAAGTAAATGAGATGGAAAAAATATATCGAATAAATATGCCTATAAATAAGATGCATAAGATGATGTACTTGCAGAAAAATAATCCAAAAATTGTATGGTTGAAGATTGTACAAAAGATTGATTTATTTTTTCGTGCTTCAGTACAAATTTTTAAATAAATCTGTAATTTAAATTATTAATTTATTAGATTACATCACGACGTTTCGTTCCATTGTTTTGGAACGTCCTCAGGTGTGTGACAAAAAATCTTCTGCAAAAATAATTATAATTTAAGTAATTAATTACCAAAGCTTGCCCTTCAATACCATTTATTCTATTTGGAGAAAAGGGGATGTTGGTCGTCCTAGAAAGAGATGGGATGAAGATTGAAGTCGGAACAGGCAATAGTCTAATCCATGAAAGAGGAAGTAAGTAAGTAAATGAGATGTAAAAAATAAATCGACTAAATATGCCTATATATATATTAAATACATCAGATGGTGTACTTACAGAAAAATAATCCAAAAATTGTATGATTGAAGATTTCACAAAAGATTGATTAATTTTGTTCGTGCTTCAGTACAAAATTTATAAACAAATCTTTGTGCAATCTTCAATCTTACAATTTTTGGATTTTTTTGGATTATTTTTCTGTAAGTACACCATCTGATGTATTTTATATATATAGGCATATTTAATCGATTTATTTTTTCATCCCATTTACTTACTTAATTCCTCTTCATGGATTAGGCTATTGCCTGTTCCGACCTCAATCTTCATCCAATCTCTTTCTAGGACGACCAACATCCCCTTTTTTTCCAATAGAATAAATGGTATTGCAAGGGCAAGCTTTGGTAATTAATTACTTAAATTATAATTATTTTTGTAGATTTTTTTTCACACCTGAGGAGGTTCCAAACAACGGATCGAAACGTCGTGATGTGAGATGATAGATATATAATTTTAATTATAACTGTATTTGGCCGAATTTTTTTCACCTTTCGACATTTGTCTCAGCGTTTTTTGGTACAACCAGAGTTTGAAAGAAAAAAAATATATATCACATGCTAACGTACGTCATCAGTGTGTGCATTTCCACGAACGTAGGATGAATAATAGAACAGTGGAAAAACCCTACGTTCCACGTTGAATATATTTTTTATTTTTTCGGACCGTTGATACATCATTTTAATTATGACTGTATTTGTCCGAAATTTTTTCACCATTTCTCAGCGTTTTTCGGGACAGCCAGGGTTTTGAAAAAAATATATATATATCACATGCTAACGTACGTCATCAGTGTGTGCATTTCCACGAACGTAGGATGAATAATAGAATAGTGGGAAAAAACCCTACGTTCCACGTTGAATATATTTTATTTTTTCGGACCGTTGATACATCATTTTAATTATGACTGTATTTGTCCGAAATTTTTTTCACCATTTCTCAGCGTTTTTCGGGACAGCCAGGGTTTTGAAAAAAAAAATATATATCACATGCTAACATACGTCATCAGTGTGTCCATTTCCACGAACGTAGGATGAATAGAACAGTGGAAAAAACCTACGTTCCACGTTGAATATATTTTTTTTTCGGACCGTTGATACATCATTTTAATTATGACTGTATTTGTCCGAAATTTTTTCACCATTTCTCAGCGTTTTTCGGGACAGCCAGGGTTTTGAAATAAAAAAATATATATATCACATGCTAACGTACGTCATCAGTGTGTGCATTTCCACGAACGTAGGATGAATAATAGAATAGTGGAAAAACCCTACGTTCCACGTTGAGTATATATTTTATTTTTTCGGACCGTTGAAGAGATTTGAGTCGCGCACAACCCACGTTCGTCCCCCCCTACGCTCCTTGGTACCTGGCTGAAGGGGGTTGAAGAGTGAATGCACCTGCCTGTGTGAGCGACGAGGAAGGTCGAGGAGGAGGAGGAGGAGGGAGGAGGAGGGTTTTGCAGGTGCATAAACCCTCACGCAGGCACGCACACGCACCAAGGCGGCACGTGGATACATCCAACACACACACACACGGACACACACACATGCATACAAAGAAAACCACAAAAGATTTTCTTCGAAACGAAACCCACTGTGATTATCCATAATATGTTCCCTTATATGACCCCCTCAATCCCTCTTAACACACACCCACTCGCCAAAAAAAAATAAAATTATATCATCATTATGGGACTAAGTGGATATCAATTAAACGATCCACGTGCCTCGACATATATATATACATCTAATGTAACATGTAATAAATACCTTTTTTTAAAATACGTGGCTTTACATCCAACTATTTCCTTGTAATTAAGTAAGAATTAACCTCTGACCGCAAAAGGCGACAGGTGTGGGAAAAAGTAAAAAAATCGTAATTACTGTGTTTCGGGTATCGCGGATGCTACCAAAGGGACAGTGGCTAAAAGGACCGAAACGAACCATGTTTGGTTTTTTTTATAAAAAAAATAGAAAAAATTAAAACGTTAATAGAATAGTTGTATCTATGAACTGGTGTCGGAATAAGATCAATGCTTCTCGCGGAAAAGAAAAAGTTAAAATAAACTAACAAACAAATTAAATAAAAAATAAAAACTGTCTGTAAAAGTCGGTCGGAAATTATTTAATATTTGTTATTTAATAGCAGACGTTAATCGATTTTAATAAAATAAAATTAACTTTATTGCGTTCAGTAAGAATGACGAGACAGGATATGTCAAGGGAGAAGGAAAACCTGATTTTGTTGAGAATGGTGAGTGAGTTAATGTCAATATTCAGTTTCTTTGGGTATTCCATTGATGAGTAAAAAGAGAGAGAGATAAAAGGAATCGAACCTGAGAGAAGGATATCAGAGAAGAGAACCAAACAAATAATTTATTTTTAACGAGAAAGAAAGACAGAGAGAGAAAGAGAAAGAGAGACGGAGAGAGAAAGAAGAAGACGAGAGAGAAAGAGATAGAAAGATAGAGAAAGAACAAGAGAGAAAGAGAGAGAGAAAGAGAGAGAGACAGAGAGAAAGAGAGAGAGAGAGAAAGAGAGAAAGAGAGAGAAAGAGAGAGAAAGAGAGAGAAAGAGAGACGGAGAGACAAAGAGAGACAAAGAGAGAGATAGAGAGACGGAGAAAGACAGAGAGAGAGAGATAGAGAGACGGAGAAAGAAATAGAGAGACAGAGAGAGAAAGAGAGAGAGAGAGAGAGAGAGAGAGACGAAGAATAACAGAGAAATAAACCATTAACAAGGATATCGCAGAAGAAACCAACCAAACCAGTTAGGTTTAACCCCTGTGAAACGTCTAGACGGATAACAGAGTAAGAAAGAATTTAGAAAAATTCCTCCGACGATTCTCCGAACAGTAGTGAAAACGATAGAGATGATAACGACAGTTATGAAGAAAAATTCAGTCCTACTTCTTACCGCGGAAAAGGAGAAAAGATGTACGGCGAGAAGAAGAATAAAAGGAAATAAATAACTAATAAATAGGAAGTATATTTTCCTCATTCCTTTTTCAATAATTAGGTATATCTAACTACCGTTGACGGACAATTAACAGTGTTTTAAATAATTTAAAACAATTCAGGCATCGTCCAGACACAGACTGAAGAGAAACGTCAAATTAAGGTTTTTATAATTAAATATTTGCTTGTTTTGGATTATAAAATAAATTAAAATAATAAAATATAAACAAGAAAATAAATAGAAAACAGAAAAATACTGGAATAAGAGAGCGAAGGCTTTCCCGGTGGATTTGCTTCAAATACAATTCTCGTTTTTTTTCATACAACGTTTCGGAAGAAAACTCCGCCACCGTCGTCAGGTAAACCGGAATAAGAAATAAATATGATGTAAAGAAAAATAAGAGGGACGTCTGAATAAGAAAAAAAAGAGTCATGAATATGACATGAATAAGTCGGTTTGAAGCTACCCTTGTAGGCAGCCAAGTTAAGATTTTTTAAAATCAAAATTCATCTTGAGGAAGTCACAAATATGGCGACGAAACGTCGATTCGATTAAATGAAAACTTTGTTATATAATTTGACCCTTAAAATTATTTGTATTATTTATGGTGAAAAACGGACTATAATTGATTTGTCATACGTCAATAAGAAAAACGTACAATAATAGACAAGGGGAAAAAAAGAAACAAGGGGAAAAAACAGAAATAATAATTTTGTTAATTATATAAATAAAGATGAGTGAAATCTTTGAGAAAATATAGTCCTATATATAAAAATTGACGTGTGCTGTAACTATTTATTTATTTGTTTCAGGATTGGTGGTTCGTTTCTAACCTGTGACGTTCCTGCAGCTGTGGGGTGAGTCTTTAATTTTTACTTAGTATATATTTTCCTTTTTTTTCCCCCATCTTATATTTTTTTCGACTCCATTAAACTGCGTTATGATCACAAAGTAATTCTTCACTAGATTGATGAGAGAAAAAATCACCAGACTTCTTAACTTAATTTTTTTCCCCCGTATAAATACCGTATATTCTCATGACATTTTATTTTTCATGACAGAACCACGTTTTTATTAAGAGGATAACATTGAGAAAGTTCTGGAGAAAGAGGATTAATAGAGGCAAAACCGAGGTGATGGAGTGTAGTAGTTGGGAAACAGTGGAGTAACAAAGGTTGTTAGATTGGGAAAGGGATATTTTGGAGGAAGTTAAGGAATTCTGCTACTAGAGTAGAGGATAGCAACAGGCAAGGGACAGAAGGTATCGAATTTGTCTAGCTCAGAGGTTCTAAAATCTAGCCGGAAAGTCCCAGGGTTCAATTCCCTGATCATGTCGACTTTCCCTTCCCCCTGCCCACAAAATCATGATCGTCGAAGTTAACTTTATAACTTAATTAGCTACAACTATTTTCTTGGACGCGTTTTTCTCTAAACGATCATTTTTCTCCCAATCAGTTCCAATTTTTCCAACGATATTTCCCGTAATTCCTTTGTTAACTGTCTCGCTCGCTCGTCGCAGTAGTCAATTTTCTCCATTTTCCTTCGCTCCGAAAAAAATTCGTTCCCTTGGGAATTATTAATTATTTTGTTGTTCCTTCTTCTTTGATAATATTTAATTGCCTTAACGCTTTTTTTCACTTCATTCAACTCCCGCTTTTTAGAAAAATTATCCTTCATCCTCCTGGATGTACGCTTTCGTCATACTGTTCAAATATTCCCCTATTTAAGGAATTCTGCTACTTGGGAAGCGTAATAACTAGTTGATGGTAGAAGATTATAGTAGACATAAAGAGTAGGATAGCAGAAGGCAAGGAAACTTTTAGCGAAAAAAAGAAAGAGGGATTTACTTACGGGTAATATAAGTGCGAATATTAGGAAATCGTCGTTAAAAAATGTGGTATGGAGCGCAGCGAAACATGGACGATAGGAGTTGGGGAAAGGAAAAGAATAGAAGGCTTTGAAGTATGGTACTGTAGAATGAGATGGGTGAATAGGGTAACTAAGCAGGAAGTTCTAAACAGAATAGGGGAAAGAGGGAACCATTTAGAGGAATTCATAAGTCACGTTTTTAGATATGAGGGTCTTGGATGGGTGGATAGAATCACAAACGAGGAAGTTCTAAACAGAATGGGAGGGGGGGGGGGAGCGAATAGAGATAAAGCTTTCGCAAAACATCTGTCGTGAAGCAAAGTAGAGATGAATCTTTCTAATCAAAAAAAAAATATGACGAGAAGAATGGAAATGATAATTAAATTCCAGTAAAATCTGACGTGATAAAGAGTAGGAATGGCATCGCGAAAAAGAGGGATTTACTTAAGAATATTAGGAAATCGTTGCTAAAAATGGCTCGTATGGAGCGTGGCGTTATATATAGGAAAAAGAATAGAAGACTTTGAAATGTGATGCTGTAGGCGAATGAGAATAGGGCGGATAGAATCAGAAACGAGGAAGTTCTAAAAATAATAGGGGGGAAAAGCGAACAATATGGAGGACGTTGACTAAGAAAAGGGTAGATTAATAGGCCACGTTTTAAGACACGAGGGTCTAGTAAAATTAGCATTAGAGGGAAGTGTGTGTGGGATTAGAACAGAAGAGGGAGGGCAAGGATGGAATACGCTAAGGAGATTAGGGAGAATGTTTGTTTTGCTAAGTTATAAGGAAATGAAAAGGCTTGCGCAGGTAGGCTAGCATAAGACCAGTCTTAGGACTGAATACCACAGCAACACAGCTTTGAAATTTTATTCTTGTTTTAAATGAGTTTAATCCACTGACATTGAGTGTGAATAGAGGCAGAGTTGTTCTTGTGGTTTGGCAGTCACGGCAGCCGTTCAGCCACGTTGACACTTTGCCGAATCCACGGTTTCAGTTTTGTGTACATGTAGGGAAGCGAGTGACCGGACCTACCCTTCGTCGTCAGCAAGGGAAGGGAGGGATGACGGGGGATAAAAAAGAAAGAAGAAGAAGAAAGCCCTTGTCGGACACTCTGTGACGTAACAAGTATCGATCAGTCAAGGCTCGCGGAGGCGGCGTGCGGGGGGTGCGGGAGCGGGGGCGGGAAACAGCTGACCGACCCGCCGCCGCTGCCGCTGCTGCTACTGTGGGGGAGCGTGGTGTAATATCGTCGCTTGATTTACTCCTCCCGTCCTCCTCCTCCTCTTCCTGCACCCTTACAGAGCTTTCTGTGTCAGTGGAGTGCTCCCAACAGCTGAGCTGAGCTTCCTCCCGCTCCTCCTCCTCCTCCTTTCTTCTCTCTTCCCTTCACCCCGGAACGACTACCGTCGGGTCTGGGATTCATTCTCTGTGGGGGACGCCGTGGTGTGTATCACGATACTTCTCCATTCATCCTTCACGATTGTTACACCTCCAACCACCACCACCCCCTCTCGATTATTCTGATTTTTGAATTTGGTGTCGGAAAAAATCACATACCTCATTCTTGGCAATGCAGGAAAATTTGGATTAATGTAGGTTTCAACAATCAAGAATAGTCTCTAGTTACATGGTAGAGGCGTAGACAATTTTCCTGACGTCTTATAAATGTACTACTTTTCCTTTCTCCACTCTAGATTTCCCTATCTAGATTTCCTTATCAAGATTTCTCTACTGTACTTCTCTTCATTAAATTTTTATTATGTTGTAAATAATTCCTTTCGTCTCGAAGTGAATCAAATAAATTATAACAGCCTTCTTTGTCACTGATATACTCCTTCCTCCTTCTCGTCGTCTTAGAAATGTACTTATTTTCCTTTCTCCACTCTAGATTTCCCTATCTAGATTTCCCTATCTAGATTTCCTTATCAAGATTTCTCTACTGTACTTCTCTTCATTAAATTTTTATTACGTTGTAAATAATTCCTTTCTTCTTGAAGTGAATCAAATAAATTATCCTCCTCGTCGTCTTTTAAATGTACTTCTTTTCCTTGCTTCACTCTAGATTTCCTTATCAATATTTCACTACTGTACTTCTCTTCATTGAATTCTTTTTACGTTGTAAATAATTCCTTTCGTCTTGAAGTGAATCAAATAAATTATGACAGCCTTCTTTGTCACAGGTTTTATTTCCAATTTGTAATATACTCCCTCCTCCTCCTCCTAGTCGTCTTAGAAATGTACTTCTTTTCCTTTCTTCACTCTAGATTTCCCTATCTAGATTTCCTTATCAAGATTTCTCCACTGTAGTTCCCTTCATTAAAGTTTCTTACGTTGTAAATAATTCCTTTCGTCTTGAAGTGAATCAAATAAATTATGACAGCCTTCTTTGTCACTGGTTTTATTTCCAATTTTTAATATACTACGTTTCGTTTCCCTTTTCAGTCTTCTTAAGGTATAAAAATTTAACAGTTCATGACTCCCTCGGACGAGGAGTTCTCTGTGAACCATTCAATTCGTCATGATATCTTTTTGAGCTCTTCCACACAAGGAAAATTCCCTCCGTCCCACCGTCATTGTTTTTTTTGGTCCCATTACTACAATTTCCCCTAATATATATTATTTTTAATGCTCTAGTGACTTGGAATCAGGCTCTACCCTTAATTCCTTTTCACTGTCAATGAAAAATAAATGGCACTATACCTGCAATAAAGTGAAAGCCCTCATTTCCCGGTCAACAATTTGAGATTTCCCACAATTTTCTAAACATTACCAGACTTTTCTATCGAATCATAAACAATATATTTAGGATTTTAAAATAAATTATGATTAGTTTTTTTAAAATATTGTATGATTCTAGAATAATTTTTTGTAACGTTTCAGTTGATTTGTTCCATTCTAGACGACTTCAGCCAAAAAATTTCCCTTCACACATCCTTCTACATAACTAATGAATATTTTCTTCCCCACTTAATTTTGCCTACTTTGTTATTGTTGCGCGACGGACGAAGAGTATCTAAAAGAATATTATGTAGTAGGATAGCAACAGGCAAGGAAGAGGATTTCACTTACGGCTAATATAAGTCTGGAAATTATTAAGGAGGTTGCTAAAAATGTTGGTATGGAGCGTGGCGTTATATGGGGTGCGAAACGTGGACGGCAGAAAGGAAAATAATTGAAACTTTTGAAATGTGGTGCTATAGGAAAATGAGATGAGGTGGATAGAATCACTAAGGAGGAAGTTCTAAATAGAATATGGGGAAAAGCGAACAACATGGACGACTTTGAAGGGAATAGATTAATAGGCCACGCTCTAAGACACGCGGGTCTTGTAAAATTAGCATTAGAGGGAAATGTGTGTGTTTGTGGGTCGGGGGAGGTAAGAAGAGGAGAGGGAAGCCAAGGATGGAATACGCTAGGGAGGATATGGGATGTGGTAGGTATGTGCAAGGACAGGTCAACATGGAGGGTTACAGCAGACCAATCTTTAGGATTGATTAGCACGACAAAAAGGCAATGCCTTGTGATACAATTATGTTTACAACTATCCATTTCTGTTCTTTAATTGTAAGATTCAAAGCTCGTTTTGTTTGTCCGATATAACATAAATTACAATGAGGACCGATAAATGAACCTAGACTTTCCCGGTGAATAATTTGGATGAAATCTTCACGCTTTTAACCAACCGGGGCAGGTTTTTTTTAAAAAAATAACACACACAACGTTATTGCGGCCATTTTATGAATACGACGGCTGCAGGAAAATGGCCGCAGAAACGTTGTGTTCTTTTAAAAAACCTGACCACGGTTGGTTAAAAGAGTGAAGATTTCATCCGTACAATGAGAACAAGTTAATTTTGTGTAGAAAATAGGTGGTGGACGATTTATTTGTTGGTAATTGATGTGTCCTATTGATAATTCCAGAAATAGGAAATTCCAGAAATATTTTGCTTTAGAAGTCAGTTTATTTGATAGAAAGGTAAAAAAATACCTAATGGTGTTGGAAGGGTTTTGATAGACGACTGGAGGAGATAGTCTCCCCTCGTGGCGGGGGCCGGGGGTTGTGTGTTTACTCGGACGGGAATATTAGGGAGACCCCAGAGGGAGGCAGGTGTAAGACAGGGGAAGGAAGATTTAGTGGCAGGCGCTTAGAGTCCGTCGAAGAAAGGCAAGTTCTTGACAAGGCTCAATCGCGGGTGATTCATGCTGTGGTGGTGGTGCGCAAGTTTGGTCCGGGGGCGCCTCAGCCTCTGCTCGCCTGCAGCAATGCCCGGTATGTGTAGTTAATTACTGCCCGTCCCAAGACGAATGCCTTGTCTTACACGTTCACTCACACACCCGCCAGGGTCATTAATAATGGACTACTCCTTCCTCCTCACCCCCACGCCCCTGTCCGTCCCGTGTATGTGAGCTCTTGAGCTCCGTCAACTTGGAAGGAAGGAAGGAACGGCGGAGGGGGATGAGGGGGAAGGGGATGGGGGAAGGCGAGGGTGAGTGAGCGAGAAAGGGTTAACCTTTGCAGACCGGGAGAGAGACGCGAGGCAAGACTGCCAACTATCCGCCAGGAACGAGAAAGTAGACACTTTACCCCCAACCAAGCATCGATTCATTGCCAACGTAGCCGACGAAGGGGTTGAAAAATAAAAAAACAACGTAATCGGCAAAATGAAAGTGAAATGTTGAGTTTCGGTGTGCCTTCAGCGCCATCATTTCAACTGTCAAAAATCAAAAATCTGACATTATCTTCAATTGAATGTAAGAAATCCATCAATTTGTAATCTTGAAACTTTAGCATCTACTTCAGCGCCACAGTTTCAACTGTCATAAATCAAAAATCTGACATAATCTTCAATTACGCATCAGAAATCCATCCAATTTGTAATCTTGAAACTTTAGCGCCACAGTTTCAACTGTCATAAATCAAAAATCTGACATTATCTTCAATTATACATGAGAAATACATCCAATTAGTCACTTTGAAACTTCAACATCTACTTCAGCGCCACAGTTTCAACTTTCAAAAATCAAAAATCTGACATAATCTTCAATTACACATAAGAAATCCATCCAATTTGTAATCTTGAAACTTTAGCGCCACAGTTTCAACTGTCAAAAATCAAAAATCTGACATTATCTTCAATTGAATATAAGAAATCCATCAATTTGTAATCTTGAAACTTTAGCATCTACTTCAGCGCCACAGTTTCAACTGTCATAAATAAAAAATGTGACATTATCTTCAATTGAATATAAGAAATCCATCAATTTGTAATCTTGAAACTTTAGCATCTACTTCAGCGCCACAGTTTCAACTGTCATAAATAAAAAAATGTGACATTATCTTCAATTGAATATAAGAAATCGATCAGTTTGTGATCTTGAAGCTTTAGCATCTACTTCATCGCCACAGTTTCAACTGTCATAAATAAAAAATATCTGACATTATCTTCAATTTTACATGAGAAATCCATCCATTTTGTGATCTTGAAGCTTTAGCATCTACTTCAGCGCCATAGTTTCAACTGTCATAACTCAAAAATCTGACATTACTTCAATAACACATAATCTATTTAATTTAACACTTAAACTTCCCCCAGATTGCCAAACACGTGTCTAATTATACACCTACTGCATTTCAGGCATAGTATATTGATATTAGTAAATATTAAACCATCGAGTCCGCGGTGCTCCACAGGGGTCAATTTTTGAGCCCCTCCCTAATCTATCGTAATATTAAGGGCAACCGTGATTGTTGTGTTCTCTCTTCAACCCAACTTAAGTTTCTAAAAGAAGACATATTTACAGTTTCTTTATCGAAACTAGAAACTGTTTATCTTCTCGTTCTTCGTCATTTTTCAAGAAGGCCTAGTAACATTACATCAACGTTAATCAGAACATTGTACGTGTATACACGTACATACGTTACATTGTTGAAAAAACGTTTTTTACAAAAAAAATCTGTCAGGTTGATTTAAATAAATTCCTCGGGTTATGTTAAATTTTGATGATTTTGGTTTGAGCCTCCACCGTCACCCCCTTGATGGCGGCCAATTTTCAGTTATTGTATGAGGTCACGAAACGTCGATGATTCAAGTAAATAAAAACCCTTTCAGCCCCATCCGCGATGGAGTTAATTGGGTTTATTTTAATTATAGGGGGTGGGAAAAAAAACCAGACGTTAATTGGTTCTTGATTTTTTGATCGTTCACTCGATGACGGTGGAAGCCTCTGCGTCAAGTTCATCGTGTTAAGGAAGAGCTCTGGATGACTTGAGGAGTCACAGTATCGGACACATCAAAGGCGCGAGGGGGGGAGAGGGATGGGGGATGGTCAGTAGATAAGATTATTCGCGTGCGTTTGTAAGGGATGTGGGGGTGAGGGAGAGAGAGGGATGGAGAGGGAGAGGGAGGGAAGGTCCGGCCAGACCATTTCCTGTTGTCTGTCAGGGCAAGGAAGCTAGCAGAAGAGAGAATGCGTGTGTGTGTGTGCTCTGGGGGCGAAGTCACTCACCCTCAGCCTTGAGCTTGTACCGTTACTAATAGGGGAGGGGGATGGAGGGGGATGAGGTTGAGGATGAGGATGGAATGAGCGCGTGCTACGCGACGTGACGTGACGGGGTGAACAGACCTTTTTTTTTGTTGTTGGTTGTCCTTCGCTCTCTTTCCATTTTCTTCTCCTCCGCCTGCCCCAGCCCTCCACCACCCCCCACCCCCAACAATTCCAGCTTTCACCTGGCGGTCATTTCCCGTCAAGGATATCTGTACGGTAACACGTTTTAAGGTCCCTCTCACGCCAGTCACAGGGAACCTCGTAATTTGTTTGAAACGTGTATTTGAAAACTCCTTCCGAAGATCAGTTTTGAAATTGGAACTGACTGAAGTTCCCAGTGTCAACTTCCTGAAGGCAACCTGAACCGGGAAGGAAGACTTTCTTCATAAACGAGCCGTAAATAAGTTTTCCAAGTGGAATAAATCCATAGAGAACGCCATTGGTCCCGAATATGGCGACGAAACGTCTGGATTTTTAATTAAATCAAAATCATAAGTTTCTAATTGGTCACAGTTTTAATCGATTAAATTGTTGCTGAAAACAAGACTTTAATTGATTTACCACACAGATTTATTAATTAATTCGAAACGGACAGTAGATTTCGGCTACGACAATTGGCGTTATTAATGACCGAGCAATTAATAAAAGAAAAATTTCAGATTTGGTTAATAAATCAAAGTGATGAGTATAATTGTTTTCTACCCTTGGTGAGATTAAATAAAAAATTGATCCAATCAAAGTGGTAAGGATAATTGTTCCCTTTCCTTACTGACAATAAACAAAAGTAACCCCAGAACGTCGTGGCTTAAGGTTTTCTTTTAACCCGAATAGAAACCCAAGGACTGGGTTTCCCCAGAAACCTGGAAAATCCTGAAAAATCTTTGATCTTTGATAATAAAAGAAAAAACAAAGGGCAAATGTCACACAAAATTTTAACTAAATGTAAAAAAGGAGGGGTGGGGGATAAGGGCAAATGTCACACAAAATTTTAACTAAATGTAAAAAAGGAGGGGTGGGGGATAAGGGCAAATGTCACACAAAATTTTAACTAAATGTAAAAAAGGAGGGGTGGGGAGGATAAGGGCAAATGTCACACAAAATTTTGAAACTAAATGTAAAAAGGAGGGGTTGGAGATAAAGGCAAATGTCACACAAAATTTTTAAACTAAATGTAAAAAAGGTGGGGCGGGGGGATAAGAGCAAATGTCACACAAAATTTTAACTAAATGTAAAAAAGGAGTGGGGGATAAGGGCAAATGTCACACAAAATTTTAACTAAATGTAAAAAAGGAGGGGTGGGGGATAAGGGCAAATGTCACACAAAATTTTAACTGTCTGGAGGAGAGTTGAGTAATAATCTCCATGTGTTATGTAAACAAATTTTATTAATTAAAAGGTTACTTGTAATGTCTTCGCTGCTCGTTCGTCTAACAAATCAAAACAAATGTGAAAAAAAGGGGGGGAATAAGGGTAAACGTCACGGCAAAAGTAACCTGTCTGGAGGAGAGTTGAGTAATAATCTCCACGTGTGACGTAAACGAATATATTGATTAAAAAGGAGGCAACATAATAAAAGAGAGTCATTTCACACGCCTTTAAATAACTCCCCACATGGCCAGGGGGGTTGTGATGGTTTAAGCTTTCGGAGTAATTCCAGAGCGTAATGCATCAATCAAATTAAGCAGGGAACCCGCGCGGTGTTAAAGAGGAAACGCTCATGCACGTGGCCGGCGTTGACTTGACTTGCCTTGCCTTGACTTGGCGGCCGAACTGTTGGTCTTGGCGCAGCTAATAAAGCACCAACCAACCAACCTCCTTTTCCCGTCCTCCAAATCAACCCCCTTCTTTCACCCCCTTCACTACTACTTCTTCTCTTCTTCTCTTCTCCTCCCTCCCTCTCCTCCTCCTCTATCCCCCTCTCGCTTCCTCCTACCTCGCTCGTGTGGTCGGGCGTTTACGGGAAATCGATAACACTTGTTTTCTAAACGGTCAGCTGATGACGTCGAGTCGCTACCGTAGTAGTAGTAGTAGTAGTGCGTTCCTTCGTTCGTTCCTCCCTCCCTCCCATTTCTGCTTGTTAAATTAAGCGTGTGGCTGTTTGCTGCTGTCATGATTTATGTATTACACGAGCCTTCCTTCCCTCCTTTCCCCCTCTCTCTCACTCTTTTCTATTTTATTGTGATCACCTCTAAAACGAAAGATTTGTTACTCTTCCCCACCTCATCCCGCCCCCTCGAGCGAGGAACGTCGTGTAGATTTATAGATAATTTTTTTAAGAGTGTGGAGCGCGTTTATCAATATATATATAGAAACTTTTATTTAACCTAATATTCCTACTTCCATTCACCCACTCAACCTTCTCCAACCCTAAAAGAAACCCGACCCAGCTCTACCCAATTACAATTTTTTTTACCTTATTATTGTTGTTGTGGTATTCAGCGCTAAGCCTGGTCTCATGCAGCCATTCATGCTAACATTTTTCGCGCAAGCCTTTTTTTTCGGACAACTACCACATTCCCACATCCTCCCTAAACTCCTTAGCGTATTCCATCCTTTGCCTCCCCTCTTCTGTTCTTACCCTCCCCCCCACACACACAAACACACTTCCCACTAATCCTAATTTTACAAGACCCTCGTGTTCTTAAAACGTGGCATGCTATTAATCTATCCCCTTTTCTCTTGGTTGGTCAACGTCCTCCATGTTGTTCGCTCTTCGTATTTCGATCCACGTCTTCCCTCTTTCCTCTAATGCTAATTTATTTATTTATTTAATTTAATTTATTAATCTATCCTCCCCCTCCCCCTCCCCAGTTCCGTTTCCAAATTCGTCCAATTTTCCACGCGCTTGGACCAACAACGTCACCATCGCGTAACACACGCTGACGTCATGACGGGTTAAAATTGTTCGACTAATAAATATTACACATAACGATTTACGTTACGGAGATAATTTCCACAAAGGGTTGTAAAAGAGTGAAGCGTCTTTCCACTTCCACCCTCCCTCCCCCTCCCTCCCTCTCCCTCCCACCCGAGTGTTTGTGGCTGAGTGTGCGAAAGGGGGAGGGAGGGGGAGGGAGGGGGTGAGATCACCTAACGAATTTAATAGGTTTATTTCGTTAAGGACTTTTCGGACTCGATGTGAAACTCCCCAACTCTGCTGATGGTTAATCCCCTTTTCTTTCCTCTCCCCCTCCCCGCTCTCTCCTCCCTCTCCCCCCTCACCCATCATGGAGAAAAAAAACACAGTACTTTTTTAATCTTAGAAAATATGTCTTTATTTTCTCCCTTATTTCCATACGTTACACCTGACTGCCCTGCAGTAGTGAACACAAGGAAACGTGTCATGCGAGATGACTCGGTAGGCCAAGGCCCACCTCAGTGGGCTGCTGCAGAGCCAAAGGAAAGTACCTAATGACAACATTCTCTAAAAAAAAATCAAGTGTGAACATTATTAGGAAACGGTTTCCAAAAAAAAAAGAAAAATTGCTTGAAAGTCGTGTGGCGGTGTAAGGGGGTGCGAAACGTGGACGGTAGGAGTTGTGGGAAGGAAAATAAGAGAAGACTTCGAAATGTGGTGCTGTAGGAGAATGAGATGAGGTGTGGATAGGGTAAATAACCAGGAATTTCTAAGCAGAATAGGGGGGGAAAAACAGAGAAGAATATGGACGACGTTGAAGGGTTACATTAACAGGCCACGTTTTTGAGTCACGAGGGTCTTGTAAAAATTAGCATTAGAGGGAAGCGTGTGTGTGTGTGTGGGGAGGGTAAGAACAGAAGAAGAGGGGAGGGAAAGGGTTGGAATACGCTAAGGTGATTAGGGAGGATTTTTCAACATTATATTCCAGTGGTTTTCTACATCCTTAATAGTGTTTTTCAATTGAGGTTATGACAGGCTTTTTCTAACATCTACAAATGCCATGGACGTAGGACTGATTTATTTTTTTTCCTTATCCTGTCCCCTAAAATTAAACGCGAAGTCAATATTGCTTCTCTTCTTCAAAAATGTGGAAATGTAAAGGCTTGCCAATTGACTGGTTGTCCTTTCTTAATCTGACAGCCTTTGTCATTCCCCTTTTTTTTTTCCCCCAGACTACACTCCCCATCACTTTTGGTTTTCCCTACACTAATCCTCCAAGGAAACCCGTTCATGCCATACATTATGGGTTTCCAAGTCGTCTTCTTCTGACTCCCCCCTAATACTACTATATTATCGTCGGCTAAGCGTAGGGTTTTTCATTTCTTCCTCGTTTGCAGTATGATTCCTTTTTCCATATTCCGTTTTTAACTTTCTTCATCGTCTGTTCTATACATATAAGTTTTAAACAGCATGGAGGCGACAGACTATTGCATCATCCTTGTCTTACTCCTTTCTTGATTTCTGTTTTTCCTTTTCTTGGTCTTCTATTCTGATTACTGTTGCCTGTCTTCTGTGCAGGAGTTATCTACAAGCCTCCATCATTCTCGACATTTTATTCCAGTGGTTTTCTAAATCCTTAATACTTTGTTCCAGCTCAGATTATGAAAGGCTTTTCCTAAATCTACAAATGCCATGAACGTAGGACTAATTTTCTTCTTATCCTGTCTTCTAAAATTTGACCCAACGTCCTCGTTGCTTCTCTTCAAAAATAATATGTATGTCTTGTTGCTGTGGTATTCAGTCTGTTCTGATGCAACCAACCCTCCATGCTAAACTGTCTTGCGCAAGCCTTTTCCTTTCCTTATAACTAGCTCGCCTAACATTCTCTCTAATAACCTTAGCGTATTCCATCCTCGTCCTCCCTCTTCTGTTCTTACCCTCAGAAACACACACAAACACTTCCCTCTAATTCTAATTTTTTCAACACCCCTTGTGTCTTAAACCGTGACCTATTAATCTATCCCTCTAATGCTAATTTTACAAGACCCTCGTATCTTAAAACGTGGCATGCTATTAATCTATTTCCCTTTCTCTCTCTCTCGGTCAACATCCTTCCATATTGTTCGCTTTCCTCCTCCCTCCCTCCTATTCTGTTTAGAACTTCCTCGCTTGTGATTCTATCCACCCTAGCATCCTCATTCTTCTGCAGCACCACATATTTTTGAGGTTTCTATTCTTTTCTCTTTCCTCAACTCCCTATCGTCGACGTTTCGCACCATACGGGAAAAAAATTTTTTTTTTTCAGCAACGATTTCCTAATATTTACCCTTTTATATTACCCGTAAGTAAATCCCACTTTTCGGTGGAATGTTATCCTTACTCTTTACGTCTACTACACTTCTACCATCCCTAGTTATTCCACCGATACTGAAGCAAATTTACTTAAATTTTTTTCAAATTGAAGTAAATATATCCTTCATTAAACCGATTAACGTCTGCCATTAAAATCGCAAATTAATTAATTTCCGCCCGATTTTCACAGACAAGTTTTTTTTATTTTTAAACGACCGACGTTTCGGCGCGCATATTCGCGGCCTTCTTCAGGGTTTTTTAATCAAAATTGTTTCTTAAAATCGCAACTGTTAAAATTGTTGTAATCGTTGATTTCTTTCCACCTAAAGTGAGTGAGGTCCGAGGCCTGCAGCAGCCACTCATCTACCTACTCAACAGTTTGCAGTAGTTTAGGGAGGATGTGACGTGAGATTTGGCGGAAATGCAACAACTTTATAGCTTTTAATTGTTATATGTATAGAACAGTTAATAATGAGGAAAGTTTAAAAAAAAAGGAATATGGAAAAGAAAGGAATCAGTCATACTGCAAGGAGGAGAAATAAAAACTATACGGCTATACTGTAGTATTAGGGGGAGTCAGAAGATGACTTGGAAAACCGTTGTAAATGGCATGAACGGGGGTCGTGGAAGGGTTAATGAAGGGGAAAAATAAAGGTTATGAAGCTTGGTATATTTACATATATATATATATATATATATATATATATATATATTTCCCTGTTTCGTTTACGCATAAACAAGAATATTTCATTTTTTAACCACTGTAGCCAATTTAATTTTTTTTTATAACAAAGCATCTGGTATTTTCTGTATTTGAATATTTATTTAAACCTTATTATATATTTTCTCTGTTTCGTTTACGCATAAAAAAGAATATTTCATTTTTCAACCACTGTAGTCAATTTCAGTTTTTTTTCTAACACAGCAACTGGAATTTTCTGTATTTGAATATTTATTTAAACCTTATTATATATTTTCTCTGTTTCGTTTACGCATAAAAAAGAATATTTCATTTTTTAACCACTGTAGCCAATTTAATTTTTTTTATAACAAAGCATCTGGTATTTTCTGTATTTGAATATTTATTTAAACCTTATTATATATTTTCTCTGTTTCGTTTACGCATAAAAAAGAATATTTCATTTTTCAACCACTGTAGTCAATTTCAGTTTTTTTTCTAACACAGCAACTGGAATTTTCTGTATTTGAATATTTATTTAAACCTTATTATATATATATATATTTCCTGTTTCGTTTACGCATAAAAAAGAATATTTCATTTTTTAACCACTGTAGCCAATTTCAGTTTTTTTTCTAACACAGCAACTGGAATTTTCTGTATTTGAATATTTATTTAAACCTTATTATATATATATATATATTTCCTGTTTCGTTTACGCATAAAAAAGAATATTTCATTTTTTAACCACTGTAGCCAATTTAATTTTTTTTATAACAAAGCATCTGGAATTTTCTGTATTTGAATATTTATTTAAACCTTATAATATATATATATATATATATATATATATACCAACATTCTTATCGACGATTTCCTAATATTCGGAAGTAAATCCCTCTTTTCCGCGAATTTCCATCCTCGCCCTTGCCGACTTAATGTTTGCGTGTCTCTACTATAATCTTCTACCGTCCCTAGTAGTTATCACGCTGATATCCTTAAACAGGGGAATATTTCCCCACTTCTACGAAGCTCACTTCACTGTATGACGATATTCAACATCCACAACTTTATCTGTATGTGCAAGCAAGTAATATAATTATATATATGCGCTCTGCGTCAGTAACTTCATCAAGGATAATTTCCTCAACGTGAAAGCTTTAAAAATTGTTTCTAATTATATTACGTTTCAATATTATAAATTAAGTGTTTTCCTCGCTGTGGGAAAACATCCCCTTTAGTTTTCCTGGACAAAAAAAAAATTATAATTAGGGAACTACTTCGAAAAAAAAATTTTTTTGGAGGGGTAATAAAGAGAAAAAGGGGGGGAGGGTTAGGTTAGGTTAGAGATGAGGTGTGATATTTTTTAGTGTGTGGTCCTTTCCCGTTGACGACGACGAGGAGGAGGGAAGAAGAAGAAGATGAAGGTGTGTGTGTGTGTGTGTATTGGGTCCTTTTAACGGGCAGGCACTTTGTTCCACACTGGGACGCCTCTCTTAACGACATCGATCGTCTCTACCTCCCTCTCTCCTCTCCCTCTCCCTCTCTCACCCTCTCACCCTCCCTCCCGCGGAGACTTGAAGAAAATCATCCCGAGGAATTAACAAAAAAAAAATCCCTTCCCGTGGAACTTACCCCACAATTCATTGCGTCCGAGGCCGGGGGAGATGATGTGTGCGTGTTTCTTTCTTTAATTATATTACTTGCTTGCACATACAGATAAAGTTGTGGATGTTGAATGTCGTCATACAGTGAGCTTCGTATATTCCCTTGTTTAAGGAGTTGTGTTACTTGGGAAGCGTGATAACTACTAGGGACGGTAGAAGATTATAGTAGAGAGACACATAAACAGTAGGACAGCACGGGCGAGGAAAGCAATTCGCGGAAAAGGAGGGATTTACTTACGAATATTAGGAAATCGTCGATAAGAATGTTGGTATGGAGCGCGTGTGGCGTTATATGGAGGTGCGAAACGTTGGACGATAGACAAGTTGGGGGAAAAGAGGGGGGGGGGAAAAAAGGAATGGAAAACTTTGAAAAATGTGGTGCCATAGACGAACGCTGAAAACCATATGGGTTATACATATATATCTATTAAAAGCTATAAATTTGTTGCATATCGGTCGGAAATTAATTAATTTGCGATTTTAATGGCAGACGTTAATCGGGTTTAATGAAAGATATGTTTACTTCATTTTGTACCAAATGAAAGTAAATTTCTTCAGTTACAGTATCGGTGGACTGAAAGGATAACTAGGGATGGTAGAAGTGTAGTAGACATAAAGAGTAAGGATAACATTCCACCGAAAAGTGGGATTTACTTACGGGTAACATGAAAGGGTAAATATTAGGAAATCGTTGCTGAAAAAAAAAATTTTTTTCCGTATGGTGCGAAACGTCGACGATAGGAAGTTGAGGAAAGAGAAAAGAATAGAAACCTCAAAAAACCTCTTTCTTTCTTTCTTTCTTTCTTTCTTTCTTTCTTTCTTTCTTTCTTTCTTTCTTTCTTTCTTTCTTTCTTTCTTTCTTTCTTTCTTTCTTTCTTTCTTTCTTTCTTTTCTTTCTTTCTTTCTTTTCTTTCTTTCTTTCTTTCTTTCTTTCTTTCTTTCTTTCTTTCTTTCTTTCTTTCTTTCTTTCTTTCTTTCTTTCTTTCTTTCTTTCTTTCTTTCTTTCTTTCTTTCTTTCTCTCCCTCTCTCTATATATCTCTCTCTATCTCTTTCTATCTCTCTATCTCTCTCTATCTCTCTCTATCTCTCTAACTCGCTCTCTCTCTATCTCTCTATCTCTCTAACTCGCTCTCTTCTATCTCTTTCTCTATCTCTTTCTCTATCTCTTTCTCTATCTCTCTATCTCTTTCTCTATCTCTTTCTCTATCTCTCTCTATCTCTCTCTATCTCTCTATCTCTCTCTATCTCTCTCTATCTCTCTCTCTCTCTCTCTCTCTCTCTCTCTCTATATATATATATATATATATATATATATATATATATATCTGTATCTCTCTCTATCTATTTCTCTATGAGGTTTTGAGGTTTTTGACATCTAGAAACCTCTATCTATCTCTATGTGGTGCTACAGTAGAATGAGGATGCTAGGGTGGATAGAATCACCAAACGAGGAAGTTCTAAACAGAATAGGAGGGGGAAAAGCGAACAATATGGAGGATGTTGACCGAGAGAGAAAGAAGGGATAGATTAATAGCATGCCACGTTTTAAGACACGAGGGTCTTGTAAAATTAGCGTTAGAGGGACGGCCGATTGGGGTAAGACCTGAAGAAGGAGACCAATGATGGAAAACGCTGAGGAAATTAGGGAGGATGTGGCATATATGCGGAGAGTTTTGCATGAGAACAGTCGCAGGACTGAATACCATAACAACAATCATCAAACAACCGCCGATTAACACCCGTTAACGAAATTTAAAAAATAAATATACAAAGTAGAAAATTAATTAAACGTCATGACGGCTGAAATAGTAGAAAAACACACGCAAATGTAGTCTGGATAAATAAGATAAGGATTTGGAATGAAGATAAAATTCCACGTACAGCTTAGCTTCATTGTTAATTTCCCTCCCAACCCCCCGTTAATGTTTGTAGATGAGTGCTCTAGATAGAGGGTGAGATCACGTAACGGGTTTTAATAGGTTTATTTTGGTTAATGGCTTTTCGGACTCTATGTGGAACCCCCGTGCCCCCTTTTCTCCAAACTATGACTTTTAATCCTATTTTTTTCTAACCTCCTCCCTGTCACTCTCAACACACACACCACCTCCCTCCCCCTTTCTCCCCCTCCCTCCTCCCTGTCACCCCTGCAGACGAAACAGACTTTTATTCTGTCCCCATTTTTTTTCGTATTTTATAGTAACCTTGCATATACACTTGCCTTTAGTTTACAACTACACCACCACCTCCCAAAAAAAAATAAAAGATGATTCAGTGGAAAGGTTATGGAACGGGGCGTTGATAACCGCGATATACAACGACGTGGGAGCTTCTGATTGGTTCTACGCTTTCTTCCGTTACGTTACGGTTTCACATATTTCCTCCCTACACATGAACAGGGTATAATAATTATTTTTTCCCCTCTCCACAGGAAACTGTTTAAATATCTCCATATTCCTTTTTTAAATTTCTTCGTTGCCTGGTCTATATATTAATTAAAGAGCATGGGCATTCTTTTTCTTTCTCCTTTCTTGATTCCTGCATTCTTTCCTTGGACTTCAATTCAAATTCCTTTTGACCGCCTTTTGGAGAAGTTATAAATAAAAACAATAAAGTGAAACTTGTCAGGCTTCGCAAAAAGATTAAGAATTATAGAATATTTCAGGTCCTTGCTTTTTCTTTTCTCGTTATTTCTTAGCGTTTTTTCCCTCCCCAAAAAATTAAAGCTTTGTTACGATGAAGTTGTGAAACCAGAAAATTCGAAAATTGGAGAGAACCGAGGAATACTTTTTAAATCATAAATACGGTCCCGACACTTCGCATAGAAGTTGACGAAAATTCGTCGGACAATAATAATTGTTTGACCGAGAAATGTTTCTGCTGTAGTGACGATGTTTCCACTGATCCTGCCCCTATCTTTGAGGATGTCTCGAAGTGTAAACTTTGGTTTATTTTACCTCAATATTATATTTATAAACATTTACTGTATTATATTAGGAAAGACTCTTAAGTGGGAAACGTTTAAGGTAGATAAGATTAAGATAGAAAAATCATAAAGAATAAGAAAAGGAATACATAAGTAAGTGTGTGTGTGTGTACGTCAAATAATCATAACCTTTTAACAGGGTGTTCAGCGGCTCATGGCACACACAAATACAGCCCGCGGATATTTTAGCGCGAGTTCGCGTAGTCACGGGCCAAATAAAGGGGTTATGGGACGCGCGGTCATGCATGACCGATTCATGTCCACGTGCAGTCGGGGTTTTTGTCTCTCTCTCTCTCTCTCTCTCTCTCTCTCTCTCTCTCTCTCTCTCTCTCTATCTCTCTCTCTCTCTCTCTCTATCTCTTTCTATCTCTCTCTATCTCTCTCTATCTCTCTCTATCTCTCTCTATCTCTTTCTATCTCTCTCTATCTCTCTCTATCTCTTTCTATCTCTTTCTATCTCTCTCTTCTCTCTATCTCTCTCTATCTCGCATCTTTCTCTGTATCTCTCTCTATCTCTCTCTATCTCTTTCTATCTCTTTCTATCTCTCTCTATCTCTTTCTATCTTTTTGTGTCTCTCTATCTCTCTCTATCTCTCTCTATCTCTTTCTATCTCTTTCTATCTCTTTCTATCTCTTTCTATCTCTTCTCTATCTCTCTCTATCTCCTTCTATCTCTTTCTATCTCTTTCTATCTCTATCTGTTTGTATCTCTCTCTATCTCTATCTCTTTCTATCTCTCTATCTCTTTCTTCTCTTCTATCTCTCTCTATCTCTTCTCTATCTCTTCTATCTCTTTCTATCTCTCTATCTCTATCTCTCTCTTTCTATCTCTCTGTCTCTCTCTATCTCTTTCTATCTCTTTCTATCTCTTTCTATCTCTTTCTATCTCTTTCTATCTCTTTCTATCTCTTTCTATCTCTTTCTATCTCTTTCTATCTCTTTCTATCTCTTTCTATCTCTTTCTATCTCTTTCTATCTCTTTCTATCTCTTTCTATCTCTCTCTTTCTCGCTCTATCTCTGTCTACCTTTGTATCTCTCTATATCACTGTTAACATTTAATCTTTCCTTCCTCCCTTCCTCCTTGACTCTACAGCCCATTGACCAGGGCCTCGGCCTACCGAGTCAACAACTTGCGTGTCACGTTCCGAATTGGGAGTGACACACACGTGGTCAGAGTATCGATCCTCCAACAGTCTTAATCCCCTCCTTCGCGACCATCTTTACACACTTAAAACTATAACATTAAAAAACTATTCGTAAAAACAATTATACTTCCGGTGTCCTTAACAACTACAAATCATTGTATAATACTAAAACCTTTATTAAAAATCGATTTTTTTTTCTACTACACCTGATGTTTTGTGCACCTCAATTTCTTTTTATAAAAATATTTAAATTATCAGATAACTGTCCCTTCACTTTTTTTTATAAATGAAAAGTAAAACATCGTACAGAATTTCGTCCTTAACACGTGACAATTCTTATTTATTTAACATATCCTTGAACCTACAGTATTTGCTCTCATTTTAAAAAAATTAGCCATTAATTCTCTATTCCATATCACTTCTAATTTTTGCAATAGTCCTTCCAGTTCCAGAAAGTGGCAAAGAATTACAAAAACGTACAGGAAAGACAGTAGTTTTCTTAGCTTTAAGTCACTAAACCGTTCTTAATCTATTTTCTCACTAATTTATTTTCAATAAACTCTCCATGTTTGTTAAATTATAAATAACAGTGAATGAAAACACGTAATTATTTAAAACTGTCGTATTGCCTGGAGCAAGGACAGTTTCCTTCCTGGTCCAAGTAGTTAAAAACTCCATTGCGTGTTCCTCAGTGTGTGTGTGTGTGTGTTTTCGTGTGTCCGTGTTGTGTTTATATTGACTTTGTCTATATACATTTTCTTTTATTAATTTATTTTAAGATTATTTGTCTTTAATTATGTACCTTATTTTGTACATTTGTAATGTATGACGTATGACGTATTTCCTCAATCCAGGACTAATGGAAACAACAATAAATCTAAAATCTTAAAAAATCTAAGTACTAGAAGGACGATTAATAAAATCCTGTGTGTGACTTTTTGTCTATATACATTTTCTTTTATTAATTTATTTTAAGATTATTTGTCTTTAGTTATGTACTTTATTTTGTTCATTTTTAATTTTTAATGTATGACGTATTATCCTCCTATTTCCTCAATCGAGGATTAATGGAAACAACAATAAATCTAAAATATAAAAAATCTAAGTACTAGAAGGACGATTAATAAAATCCTGTGTGTGGATTTTTGTCTATATACATTTTCTTTTATTAATTTATTTTAAGGTTATTTGCCTTTAGTTATGTACTTTATTTTGTTCATTTTTAATTTTTAATGTATGACGTATTATCCTCCTATTTCCTCAATCGAGGATTAATGGAAACAACAATAAATCTAAAATATAAAAAATCTAAGTACTAGAAGGACGATTAATAAAATCCTGTGTGTGACTTTTGTCTATATACATTTTCTTTTATTAATTTATTTTAAGATTATTTGTCTTTAATTATGTACTTTATTTTTTTCATTTTTAGTTTTTAATGTATGACGTATTATCCTCCTATTTCCTCAATCGAGGATTAATGGAAACAACAATAAATCTAAAATATATAAAAAATCTAAGTACTAGAAGGACGATTAATAAAATCCTGTGTGTGACTTTTTGTCTATATACATTTTCTTTTATTAATTTATTTTAAGATTATTTGTCTTTAATTATGTACTTTATTTTGTTCATTTTTAATTTTTAATGTATGACGTATTATCCTATTTCCTCAATCGAGGATTAATGGAAACGACAATAAATCTAAAACCCGCTACATCGTCTTTATAATCTTTTGATTCCGCCGTTTCGATGAGCAACGCGCGTGGGGAAGAGAAGTGTGGAGCAGGCGGAGACGCAGCGCGAAGACATCTTTGTCTTTAATCGAGTCTGACGTAATGAAGATGGTGTTTACTGATCGTCGTATTGACTTGGTCATCTCGAGACGAAGTTGTCGAAGTAGACGACGACGTAGACGACGCGCGTGATAAGAAACGAGACAGCAATCGAAGACATGTTTTGTTTACAGTTGCAGTTAGGTGGGTATCTTAATTAGCGCCTATAAGTTTTGCAGAGCGACGTCGTCGTCGTCGTCGGCGTCTTGGTTTTGCTAATGAAGGACAGGGAAGGAAGGCAGGCAGGCAGAGGCAGGACGGGGCGAGGGCGAGGCAAGGCGAGGCGAGGCGAGGGCTGGTCGTAATGAACGGCCGGGCTGGCTGGCCGAGCTGCTTGCAATTAACATGGCAGGAAGAATGCCGGCTCAGATCGATAGCCGGGAAGACGCCGTGTCTTAGCCGCCGCCGCCGCCTTCACGTGCGTAATCAGCCGGCCATGTTTAGCCCGCCCTCTCCTCCCCGGCCCCCTCTCTCCCCGCCCCCCCGCGCTCTCACTCTCGCCCCCCGCCCCCGCCCCCGCGTCTCCTTCCCCTCCTTCCCTCCCTCACACACACACACACACACATGCAGCCTCCTCGGCCTTCGCGCGTCCTGCATCATCCACGCTAATTGCTCACTGCAGACCGACGCTGCTGCTACTGCAAATTTTCCAGATTTTCCTCCAAGCGCCCCTCCCCCCTCCCCCACGGTAAACAACAATCGTACAAGAAAACTGTAGCAACGTCGACTTCGACAACCCCGACAAAACTATCATCAAATATCCATCACACAACACCAACGATTTTTAATCACACACGGTCGAATTTCTTCTCGCGTCTTCGTCACAGCTTCTTTTAACAACTCTCTGGACCGAGTTGTTTAATATCCCTGACAATAACTTTGGATAAAGAAATAAAAGTATCTCTGGTGAATGTAAATAATAATAAAATATAAGTAAAATTTTTATCTGCTGCCAATTTTCCAGATTTTCCTCGAAGCGCCCCCTCCCCCACATGGTAAACAACAAACGTAGAGGAAAACTTAAATGGAGCAACGTCGACTTCGACAACCGCAAAAAAAAACTGTCATCAAATATCCATCACACAACACCAACGATTTTTAATCACACACGGTCGAATTTCTTCTCGCGTCTTCGTCACAGCTTCTTTTAACAACTCTCTGGACCCGTGGGTTTAATATCTCTGACAATAACTTTGGATAAAGAAATAAAAGTATTTTTTGGTGAATGTAAATAATTTCCTTCCAGGCTCTGATAACATATAAGTAAAATTTTTATCAGCTGCAAATTTTCCAGATTTTCCTCCCCAGGGTAAACAACAATCGTACAGGAAAACTTAACTTTAGCAATCGCTTTTCGACTCGGACGACAAACAGCCAAAAAAAGAAAACGACTGGTCATATTTCAAATTGTCATCAAATATCCAACTCTACAACATGAAACACCTAACGATTTTTTAAAATCACAAAACAAGCTGGTTTCGATGTTATAAAATAAGAACCGTCACACCTGTCGGAAATTTTCTAATCTTCTGCTTCTCCGTTTCTAATAACAAGTTCCTTTAATCAACTCCCGGACCGAGTTGATATTTATGGATATCCTTTGAGTCGAGTCTAAGAAATAATTTGGATAAAGAAATTAAAAATTATTCTCTTAGTGGAATGATGATATAATTTCCAAACCGAGTTCCACGCCAGAGCCCCCAGGCCTCCCAGATTAAAAACTCTTAAGTAAAATTTTTGATAATCACTGCAGAATGTATCTTCTTTTTCCGTTCCTTTCCTCCAAGATTTTCCTCCGAAAGGGAAAGTAAGGCGTAAGACGGGACGGGATTTATTTAGAGCGTTCGGCCCCTGACAATGGCTAAGATTAATTGATTACGAGAGCGACGGACGGAGATGCGAGGAGTAGACAACGCCATGCATCGAACGGAGGACGAGGTGAGCGAAGCGATGCTAAGCGTAAGTAAAGCGACCGGGAGATGAGGGGAGCGGTAATCGAGGCGACGGCCCACCTACAATCTCATAGACTAACGGATTATTTTACTATACTGGTAAAACAATAACAAACTAACTAATCTCGGAACCCAGTGGTTTAAAAATGGAATCTCTATCTGACTCAATCTCTTCTGACGTCTAGACTGAGGATAAAGAAATAAGATGAATAACAATACTCTCTGGCATCGATGATTGATTACCCCATATACAGTCTTATCGAAAAGATCCTGAATTAAAATATCAGTCAAACTTCATAAAATAACATAGATTTTAAATACTGTTCTCTTTCACCGTCCAAGCTGCAAATTGTCTTGTTTCTCCCGTTCTTCCTCCCGGAAAACAAATCCTTCTGGGGAGGTTAGAATCATAGCTCCATTATCGTTAACATGGGATAATCTTTATAAAAACAATTTTTTATTTATTCAAGTTTTATCTACAGCATGCAAATTTTTTTTTTTTTTCTCCGCGTACAATTTTTTCCTCTTTGTTTCTCCTCCACTGTTGTCCCTTCTTTTTGTTTCTTTTTCTTCAGATTTTTCCTTTAACCCTTTTTTTCCGATTGTGTCTCTTCTTTTCCTTTTTTCCCCTTTCCCTTTTTTTCTGTCTTTTCGTTTCCGGCCTGTTTTCCTACTTTTCCCCCTCGAAAGTAATATAGCCTTTCGAGCCTTCTTCTTTTTTGTGTTTCTTTTTTCTTTCGTTCTCTCCATTTCTTGTTGGCTCCCCCTTTTTTTTTCCCTGTTCTTGTTTTTCTTTCGTTATCCGAGGTAGGTGAAAGAGCCGTATATCTGTTCGTTTTGTTCCTTCCCGTAAGCGAAGCGAGAATATAAGGCCTTTTTTATTTTTTCGTTTGTTTTCATATTGATTAATCCTTTTTTTTTTCAATTGTTATCTTAGTTTTTCTTTGTTCTTTTGTTTTCTTTTTTTTATTACCTATTTTGACCCATTCCTTCCCCCTTCCCCCCCTTCTTTTTTCTTCTTTGTTATGGTTGTGTTTTTGTTTTTTTTGTTTTCCTTCCCCTATCCTCTTGCTTTTCCTATTTTTTTTAAATATAGAGAGCTTTAGGGGCGCCGGGCGGGGTGGGGGGGGGGGTCTATCCTTCTTTCCTTTATTTCTCATTTTTTTGTAATATTTATTGAGAATAAATAAGGATGGAATGATATATCAGATCACAGTTCTACAATAAAACAGCAATCTAAAAATGGACTCCAACCTATCTCTCCTATCTTCCCCGTCCCCATCATACAATTAATACATAAGGCCTTTAATCATACGAATTACTTTACGTTATAGTCTCTTTTTCTCCCTCGACTATATATACGCTCTTTATCATTTACCGTGGCCTATTATGTTTCGTTAACTTTAGCTCTCCTCTCACTTCCTTCGATCCTCCGGTTTTTGATTTCCTTCTTAGTTGTTATATTACTATCTCATCCTCCATCCAGCTTTTTTTCTTTTTTTGTTTTACTTTTTTCTTTGCTTTTTTTTTTTTTTTTTATTTTATATTTTCTTTCATCCCTCCCACCTCAATATTCTTATTTTTTTTCCCATGCCTTGTTTTTGTTTCATCGTTGCTATTGTTTCTTTATTAGTATCATTTTCTTCTTCTTCTCCTTATGTGTGCCCCCTAATATTATTCGAAAGAAGTGTATAAAATAATTATGAAATGTATAGCCTTATGATTAGAGCCTTTTTTTTGTAATTTTATATTTATCCTTTGTTTAGGTCGGGTGTTATTTATTCCTTAATTATCTTCCTTTCATGTATCTTATTTGATTTCTTTTTGTTGTTACATTATTGTAAGGATGAATTATTTGTTTGGAGCATGGAAGATAAAAAAAATAAAATAGCCTTTTTTGTTTCCACTCTGGATGGATAAAAATCCTTCAGTTTTGTGATCTATCATGCTTTTCGTTTCTTTCGCATTCTCTTCCGATTTACGCACCCCTCTTATTATGTTGTTTTTTGTTTTTTATTTATATTTTGTGTATCTTTGCCATTTTAACTTTTTATTGTTCTTTCCCTATAATCTATCTTGTTTCTGCTTTCCTTTTGCTTGATTGCCCCTGAGGAGCCTTTCCTCCCCTTTACACGCCTCCTTGTCTTATTTTACTTTTTGCCTTAGTTCTCCCCTTTCTTGTTCTTTTCCTCCCCTTACCTCCCGAAAAGATTTAGACAGAGAAAAAGGATGATGTAGATAAGATAGTTTATAATAGGTATATGATACTTAATTTTGGTGAAGATAGTTGCCTTTATTATTTTTAAGTAGACTGATTTATAGGTCCTATGTTTATTATTTCTTACTATTCTTGATTTTTTCCTTTTCTAGTTTCCTCTGTGTTTTAGTCGTTTATCTGGCTATTTTCTTAGTAAAATAAGACTCTGTTTTTCTTTCCGTTTCCCTTTCGTTATTTTTCTTTTCTTCCTGTTTGTTAATTCCTTTTTTTTTTGTCTTTTTCCGTTTAATGCGATTTTTTTCCGGTTTACCTTCCCTTGTCTTCTCCGCCTTTTTTGTTTATTATTACTTGTTCTGTTTTTTTTTTTCCGCTAGATTTCCCCCCTCTTTCCTATTCCCTTTTCTCGTTTTTGTTTTTTTCTCCCGTTTTGATTTGTTTTAATTTTACTTGCCCATTAAATTTTAGAACACATAGATTAATATTATTATATAAATTAATATAACGCTTCCTTCTCCGTTTTTTCTTCTTCTTGTACTTTTAATTCCACCCTATTTGTTTTTGTTTTTTATCGCCTCTGTTATGTAGTTTATTTTATCAATATAAAAGCCTTTTTTCTTACTTCATTTTCTTCCCTTCCTTCTTTCGTTTTCCTTTTCCCCGTTCTCTGTCCATTACCTTTATCGTTGTTGCCTTTTTTGACGTTCCTTCCAAATACTAAGCCATAGTTGGTTTGTTACCCTTTCCTCCCCCGTTTCTTCCTCCTTTTTCCTTTATTTTTCATTTCCCTGTTCTTTTTTTTAGTTGCTTGTTTTTTTTCTTTAGCTATATTGTAAAATACATAGAGTCCTTAGTCCCTCTTTTTCCCTTTTCTACCCCCGCTTTGAGATATTCAGCTCTTGGGATCTGGCTGCATGAATCATATCAGACTGAGGCTAGTTGGCGGCATGAAGTTTTATCCGTTTTGCTACCGGTTCTTCAGATTTATTCCCTTATTTTTGATTTTCCTTTTTATTCTTTTTCCCATTACCCCCGCTCGAGAATAATTAGAGGCTGGGATATTTTTTGAAATTATTTGTGAAATATGAGCCTTTGTGCCCCTGTTCCGTCCTCCCTTTTTTCTTTGTTTCCCCACTATTCTCAGTTTCCCTTTTATTCTTCTTTTTTTCGCTTTTCCCTTTCCTTTTTTTCCCCATATTCCAATGCGAAAAATTAAAAAGCGTTTTCCTTTGTTTCTTCTACCTGTTTTGTTCTTTATTTTTGGTGATCCCCTTTAGTATTTTTTTTCCCTTTTTTCTTTTCCCTTCCGCTTATAAGGAAAAGAAAGCAAGTCATCTAATAGAATGATATAAGTAGGTTAAATTATTATTAATTTCACCTATCTTGTTATCAAAGCACTCACACTTCCATAGACACAAGGACACTGATTAAAAAACCTTTGAATACTTTAACCATAACCCCTGCCTCTAATATAATTAACCATTCATATCCCCAAAAGATCCATATATCCCCCCCGTTTGCTCTATATATAAATTTTCACTGATATACTATTTATATCCATTTATGTTAAAAGTCTTGTTGTATTTTACCACATCCTCATAGTAGAATGACTTCTTTTTTTCGCCATATAATGATCAGAATCCTCGATCTGCCTTTGTCCCCCTTCTGATTTCCTCCCGTCCCTCTATGTCTCCCTTAGTCCGTGCCCCCCTTTTGTTATTAGCCCTTGCCCTCATCTTTCCTGTTATTTCTAGTTTTTCTTAGTTAGATTCCTTTATTCTTTGTTCCCCGCTCCCTTCATTTGTCACCCTCTCATTTTTCCCTTTTTCCCAAGTAGAAGCAAAAAAGAATAAGTAGCCTTTGTTTTATCTTTCCTTTCCTCGGCTCCCATTGTTTCGTTGACGTTCCCCACTTTCCCTTTCCCTTGCTGTCGCTTTGAGTTTTTTGCGGTTCCCTTCTTTTTTTTCTTTCTTTCCTTATCCTCCTTTCCGCCCTGTCTTGTTCCCTTTCTTTTGTTTCCTCTTGTTGTTGTATCCGCCCTAGTTTACATGGATGTTTTTATTTTTTCTTCCCTTCAGAGGGATATGTAGCCATTCTCTAAAACGATTTTAATAGTAATATATAAATTAGAAGGATAAGCCTACCGTTTTTTCCCTTCTATCCCCCCTGTTAGAGGCCCTTAGAATGAGCGCTTTTCTCAGTGTCCCAAGCTTCTTTTTACTGTCCTTAGAATTGATAGAAGGGTTGCGACTTTTCACTCGGTCGGACCATCTGCTCTTTTCCTTTTTTCTGTGTTTTCCTTACCTTCGTTTTTTATCCTTTCTCCCGTCTTGTTAGGTCGCCGGTGCCGATTCTGTTGTTTTTAAACTTCCCGTTTTCCCCGTTTCCTCCGTATTCTATGTTGGTTTTATCCCTTCTTTTCGTTTCTTTCCCTTTATTTATTGATTTTGCATATAAAGCTATCGAAATTATTACAGAGGATTAGAATAAATACTTATAAAGATATTAAAAGAATAAGGAACCATGATTTTTTTTTTCTCTGTTGTTATCTTCCTGTTCATCTCTTTCCCTGTTAATGCCTTTTTTCCTGTTTTTTGATTTATTTGTTTCTTCTCTTTCCACAGACATTTCTTTGTTTACTTGGTTTTCAGCTTTTTTTCTTTTTTTTTGTTTTTTCTTTTTTTCCTACTTTTCTTCCCTAATTATTTATATAGTTCCTTACTTCCCTTTATGCTACCCTTTCTTCCCTTTTTGTTATTGGCTACTTACCCGTTTTTTATCTTATTTCGCACCCGTCTCTTTATTTATTTTCCGCGTTTCTTTTCTTTGTTCTTCCTCCCCTCTTGGTTTCCCCCTTCTTTTCGCGCTCATTTTTCTTTCTTCTTTCCTTTCGTTTTCCTTCCCAGCCATTGTTATGTCCTCCTTTCCTTCTCTTCCTTGTTTTTTCATTCTTGTTTCTTTTCTTTTCGTATCTTTTCTTCTGTTCATGGTTTTGGTTTTTTAGAGATAGTTGGTTATAGCCTTTTTTTTTTTTTTTCTTTTTCCCTTTTGTTTTCCGCGTTTATTCCCCCCTCTCTCCTACCTTCGCCCCGTTTTTGTTCTTTTTCCCTTTTTCGCCCCCCATAGCACTGTTCGTAGCGGCTTAGTTATATTAATATAGGAATATATATGATAAGCCTAAATATTAGGTATAATAGTTTTATTAAGCCTTATATTGTATTAAGCCTTTTTGTTGTTTTTTTTTTTTCTTAGTTCCTTTTCTCGTTGCCTTTTCTGTTTCCGCTTTTTGCGGCTTTTTTAAATATTTAATTACAGAATAGAGTAAAGCCCTATCCTTCTCCTGCTTTCCCGTGCATTTGTGTTTTCTTTTTATTGCTTTTATCATCTCCCGTTCGCCCCCTGTTCCCCTTCTATTTCTGTTTACCGTGCTTTCCTTTCCTCTGGCGGTATTCTTCCTGCCATGAGAAAATATTATAAGATAGAAGGCATACATTTGTTTCCGTTTTCCTTTTCTTGTTACTGCTCCTTCTTTGTTATTCGTGATATCTTTATTTTTATTTATTGAACCTGTTATCTTACTTCCTCCCCTTTTCTTGGTTCCTTTTTTTCCTTCCCCTTTCCCTTTATCCCGTACTTCTTTTTTTTCCAATAAGGCCTTTCTTTGATTTCTGTCTTCGCTCTTTTATTTGCCTGGTTTTTCCTCTTTGGTGTTTTGCTTCGTCTAGTCTTTCCTTGAGATACGCCGTGTTCCCTGTATTCCCGCGGTTTTCTTTTTGGTTTTATCGACTTTGTTCTTTAATATTTGTGGTGTTTTCCTGTTTAGGGTTGTTACTCTTTTGTATTAGCCCTTTTGCGGCTTCGCTTGCGCCGTGCATCTGTCCCTTTTCTCTCCTCTTCTCCTGATGGGTTCCCTCCCTGTCCTGCTTTTCTGATGTTTTTCCTATTCCGTATTTTCCTGTTACTCCGATGTAGAGTAAGCTTAAATAGAATAAGCCCTTCTTTCGTGGGTTTCTGGATGTGCTCCTATGTCTTTATATGATCTGTTCCTTTGGTGTTGATGGCTGGTTTTGTTGTAATCAGCTGTCTAAGCTTCCCTTTTCCTCCTCTATGCGCTCCCTTCCCTGCCTCCCCCCTTTTCCGCAGTGTTTTCCTTTTTGTGGTTTGCCTTCTCTTGGTTTGGCTTTTTTCCGGCGCGTGTTTAATCCTATTCTTCCCTCGCTTACCGTACTTCTTTATCGCCGATTTGGTTGCTGTTCGCCTGTTTTTTTTTGTGGTGTGGTTCCTTGGTTTCGCCTTTCCCCCCAATCTGGTGGGGTGGGTTTTTCGGTTCGCCGCTCCTTGTCTTTCTTTCTTCCCTTTTTCTTGTTTCTTTCCCTTCTCCCGATATCCTCCCCCCTTTTCTTTTAGTAAGAAAATTAGTGGGGGAATAGGTAGGCCATACCCCTTGATCGGAGTTCCCTTTTTTATGATATCCTTCCTGTCCGGTGTGATGTGTGCCCCATTTGCCTTTTAATTTTTCTTCGTTGGGGTTGGTGGTCTTGGGCGTGTTTAGTCATAATTAGATGAGGGCCTTTTTTGTTCGTGTTCCTTTTTCGTGTGCCCCCTCCGCTGCCTTTACCTTCCCCTTCTCCTTCGGATCCTTTTATGCCAAGCCTTGTTTGATCTGCCCGGCGGGATCTTTGTTTTCCTCCCCCCTCCGTGGATCCGCCATTCTTCCCTCCTTGTTTTCCAGTGTGTCCTTACCGCGGTCTTCTTTCTCCCGGTTATGTCGTCCCCCGTCTTGCCCGGGATATGTGGTATATATTTAGATAATTGAAGACCTTCTTTTGGTTTTCTAGTCCCGTCCCCCCTTTTTGTTGTTTTTTCTTCTTGTTGTTTTGTGTTTGGTGTCCCGTTTTCGTTATTCTTGCCCCTTTTCTTTTTGTGTGTCTGTGTTTTCGTTAGTCTGTGTTTTTTCCCGTTTCGGCCTTCTGTGTTGGTCCTGTTCAGTTCCCGGGTTTCATTCTTTCATCAGCTTTTTCCGGTTATCCGGTCCGTACGGAGTTTTCCCTTTCGCTTAATTGTTTTCTTGTCGGCCCTCCCTCTCTCTCATTGGGGGGAGCGCCTTCTGCTTCCTCCTTTTTCCCTTCATAATATCTCTTTTCTTCGCGTTGCCCATTATTCTGCATTTCCGTGTGCCTTATCGTTATCGGTATGCTTTTTGCTCTTCTCCGTTGCTTATCTTTCCTTTTCCCGCTTTGTTTGTGCCCCATTCTATTCTTTGATTAACCTTGCCCGTCTTTTAGAAATGCCTTCCTTTTTTCGTTCTTGCCGATCTTCCCTCGCTCCGGGTTTTTGTTTTTTTATTATCCTAGCTCTGTTATCCACCCTCGTCTTTTTCGCCCTTCGATCGAAAGATAGCCCTATACAGGTTCTTTCTTATCATTGATCCTTTTCCCTGCTTTCCGTTTCTCCGGGGGTGTGTATCCTTTTTCACCTTCTTGGTGTGCGTGGGTTGTGTGGTTGGTGGGTGTGGGGGGGGGGTTGGGGGTGGTTTGTCCCGCGGTTAATTTCTTTTGCCCTTGTTTTTTTCCTTTGTCGTCCTTTTTTTCTGTTCTCCCGCCCCGTTTGCGTATAGTGTTTCTCCCTGTTGAGATTCTGGTTTTCATTTCCGTTTTACGGTGAGCTGGCTTCGCGTGTTTCCCCGCCGTCCCGCCCGCTCCCCTTGTGTCTTGGTGTTTTTTTCCCTTCCTCCGTTGATCCCTTTCTTCACCGTTGCTGTTCGGGTTTGTTTCCTTTCCCTTGACATTTTTTACGTTTCTTCTCACCTTTTGTGCCTTGTTTTTCCCGTTTTTTCCCCCCTTTTTCGGCCTTCGTGATAGCCTTTTTCAGAGCCTCCTTTCCTCGGGGTTGGGTCTTTGTTTTTTGGTTTTTTTTTGTTTCGTCCTTTTTGTCTGGTTGGATACCCTATTTTTCTCTCTTCCTTCCGGTGTTTCTGTTTGTTGTTCTCCTTGTAGCCGTTGGGGGGCTTTTGCACCGACTCGTTTCTTCCTTCTGTTCAATAAAAGAGAAGGATAGCCGATTCCCTTCTATATTCAGCCGCGTTATTCCTTCTTTTTTTCCTCGTTGTTTTTCCCCTCCCCGTTTCCCCCTACTTTCGTCGTGTTAGGGCTGAAGGGTGGAGGAACAGACCTTCTTCGTCTTATTCCTTTCCCTTACCCTCGTCCCCTTGCGTGTTTTGTTGTTTTTTCCCTATGGTTTATTTTTCGTTGTAGCCGTTCTTGTGTTTTAGTCCCGTTGCCGTATCTTTGTCCCGCTCGCACTCCGCGTGGTTGTGCCCGTTTCGTTTTTGCTTCCCGACCTTCATCTTGTGTCCCCGTTTGTGGGGTGTGCTTCGTTCCCTTTCTTTCTTGGATGTTTGTTTTCCTTTTTACTTGGTTGGATTTTCCAATCAGCATTCGTTTTCCTCCCGGTATCCTCGTTGGCCGTTCCCCCCAAATTCTTTATTAAGGCCTTGTTAGTTTGTTTCTTTCCCTTCGCTTTTTCTTGTGGGGTTGACTCACCCGTGCTCTTCCCCCCTCTCCCCAACGGTATGAGACAACCAACGAAAATCAGTAACAAGAAGAAAACAGTAGCAAAGGTGTTTGAGTTATCACCACGAGCAAACAGGTATCGTTACGCTTATGTATGTGACAGTATTGACAGCATAGATCAGGTAGCAAAATTCTGCTAAGACAGACAAACAGAAATGACAAGCAACAAGAACATGTCTTTACACCGCGGAGCATAGCACACAATCGGGGTAGAGCAACACAGATTCAAAGCAAACACAAATGCAAAGGCAAAAGACGTCGACGAGGTTTTTGTGTTTTTTTGGGTTTCTTATTTTTGTGTATACTATTTTTGATATCTTTACTGTGTTAGTGTTTTTGTGAACTTTTGGGTGGTTTCTCTGGTGATTAGGGTATTTGGCGTTTGTTCTTTGTAGTGGGAGACGAGCATCAGGCAGAGCTTCTTCAGTCAACAGAAAGGCAAGCACTTCACGAGGGCGAGAGGCAAGGTCAGTCAGAACTGAGTAAGGGCGAAATGGGCAGAATGAAAGCAATCACTACAGGATGAACACAGTAATTCACGGGGCAGAACGAGCACAGCACACAAATACACAAGCAGGAACATAACTGAATGCAACAAGCAAAAAAGGCACTAAGCATCAAAAGCACAGTAAGCTTAGGCACAAGGCAATGAGCACAGAATCAGCAGATGCACACTAAAAACACACACGAACAGTAATGCATAGCACCAGGAAACGCAAATCGTGATAACAATACTAACGGCAAAGAAAACTGTATGTCACGAGGCAAAAACGGCAAGGGATGCAGAGTCACCAAAGCACAAGTAGTCAACGGTCTACTATGAATGCTTAAGTGTTGTTCACGGGTCTAATTTTGGTACGGACTGTTCTTTGGGGGATTCTTGTGGAAGTATTTCACTATTTGTTCGGACACGTAAGACACGTATGGCCAATACGTGCCCAGAAGCCCGACCCGAGCCGTTGTTTGGTGGGGTTTGGGGTTTTGTCGGGGTGGGGGGGTTGGGGGGGGGAGGGGGTCGGGGGGGGCGTGGTTCGGGGGGGGCGGGTGGGGGGCGGGGGGTGGGGGTGGTGGGGGGGGGGTGGGGTGGGGGGGCGGGGGGTTGGTTTGTGCGGGGGGGGGGGGCTGCAGCGCCCGCCAAAAACAGTAGAACGGTACCTTGGCATGCTCCCGCCGGAAAATGAAAACCCCCCCCCCTTCCGCTCGGCTGCTGACCCTGTCGTCCCGTATTCGCGCCGCCTGCCCGTGGAGCCCCGGACCCCGTGTGTGGCTGTTCTCGCGGCCCTACCCTGGCTAGCAAAGAAGGAAAAACTATCAGCATCAAGATAACCAATCGACGTGGAGTGGCACAGAACGGGTTGGTCTAGTTAGGGTGGTGGGCCATGACTATCACAAAAAGATGAACACTAAAGGGATAAAGAAACAAACATCTAGATCGGAAGCACCAACCTATCATGTGTTTTCGAAATCCAAGCCACAGGACAAATGATTTCGCGACGAAGTGCCACTGCACATGTGTTCGAATTGAGCGTGCGAATCACGGATGAGTAGAAAGTGGGAACAACAAAAAACTACCATCACCAAACCACAAAGGGAAAAGGGAGAACGAGCTTGACCAACCACCACAACCAGGTAGATAAACAAAAAACAAAACTACACAAAAAGAGTGGGAACCACCTAGAAAACAAAGATGTGCCTTCCACCCACGAGAGTTTCATCAAGAAAGCACGGCGAGCGGGAGTTCCGTATAACTAAACGATATAGTAAATTTAAATATAGCCACAGCACAGGTACAATCACACTCAGCAAATCTGAAATGACCCACCTAGGAGATCTTTGTTAGTCAAGGCGACAACATACAAAGCGCGTGTGAACACAGTTACAAGTAAGCCACGGGTTCTGTTTTTTTATCAGAGAGTATTCTCAAGTTGGAACACAGAGCACACCCTTAAAGTAAAGGCTAGGTGGAAGGTCGGTTCTAGTGATGTAATAATATGCACTTGTCACGAACCCGGGTGGGGGCAAACTCTTGTTTGTACATGGTAGTTTCGAGTATGTTCGTGCATCGGGGTGTGGAAGAGTGAAACACGAATGGTTGGCGTTTGATTTGGCTTGGTGATCGGACAAGAAGTTGGTAAAGGTTGTGGATTGGCAAGGTTTTGAGAAGGCCTAATTGACATCATGTCGTTACTGTTTACAGAACGACCCCGCTATTAAAACCCCCCCTAATACCAGCTAAAACCCCTCCCACAAACCCCTCACCTTTTCTCTGGCAGCACTCATCACGAGTATGTATCACCCTGACCCTGGGCCACGCATGAACACTTTTGATATTTTATAGTCGTTTCCCCCCTGATTGCGTTTTTTGCGGTTAAGTATCTGGTTTGTTGTGTATAGCGTTATTTTTCCGGGACCCGCTCCGCCTGAGGTCGTTCAGCCTTGTACTCAGAATAATAATGTATGACTCATTTTTCTTATATGTCGTTTAGTGCCCGTAGTTTCATCCGTGCGCGTCTCTAGAGGGTTATATGTCTATTCTTATATTCAATCAGTTTTTACTTCGTTGTTATCTTTGACGTTCTTCTTTACTTCGCTGGTTCATTCTCCCTCTCTGTCATTTCTTCTCTCTTCTATTTTAGCCTTGTGAGATTTTTCTTTCTCTGAGAATGTTCTTTTCTTTGTTCTTATAGGTGGTTTCTTTTCTTGCTCGTGGGTCTATGTTACCTCGGGCAGAATTAATTCTTTCGTTCTTTTCTTTCTTCTTTTCTCTCTGCGGTGGTCTGTTTGTGTTTTTCCTCTTCTCCACGAGACCCTTTCTTTCCTTTAGATAAGGACGTTGGAACAAGACGAATGACAGTGCACTTTTCGAATTGTCTTCCTATCGCTTTACCTTTCCTTCTTTTCTTGTTGCTTCTTTTCTTCGTGTTGTCTAATTTCATTCCGCTTTTGCTTGTTCGCCTGTCTCTGAGATGAATTTTTTCTTTCCCTCTCCTGTTCTTTCATCTCGCGTCCCTTTTTTTCTTCTCTGCGGGGGGTAAGGCTCTTAAAAGTGAGGAATACAAAAAATAAAAGAATCACGGAACATGATAATCACTACAACACAAACTAAACACAAACACAACCAACGAACGACACTGGTCGAAAGTAATTTCTTTCTTTTCATTCCCTGGCTGGGGTTGACGGTTTCAGTGGTGCTTGGGTTTGCTTCTGTTAGATTTCTTTCGCCTCCTTCTTCTTTTTCCTAACCTGATTTTCTTCTGTATTTACTTGCCGTCTGCTGCTGATTTCTTCTTTCTTCCCTTCAGCGGGCGCTCATTTTCTCGTTCTTAATTTCTGTTTTCATCTGAATTTCTGTGTCTGGAAGAAATAATGATAATAAGGTGGAATAAAGGGGCACTGGAGAAGGAAATAACCGTGACGTAATTTTTTTCTTGTGGAGCGGGTTTAGTCTTCTTCGCTTTGTCTATCTTTCTTGTAGTTCTTCTTTATCTTGCTCGATTTTTCGTGTTTCAAATATTTCTCTCTCTTTCGTATCTGGCTAGCGGGCGGTCTTTTTTCTTCGGCTCCTCTGTTGGAGAACACGAAAAGGGGTAAGGAACGAATGAGCAGACCGAGATGTGAGAACCACCGGGTGAAATCACTGCGCAGGTTTACGGGGTGGGAAACAAGAGGAAGTGAGCGCAACAACACATCACGCTGGATCTGCGGTGTGTGATTGGCGATTTGCAACACGGACCACCAAGGCACAGCCTGAAAAGTTAATCACGCTATGGGACGGAGTTTAGTCGAGTGTAGATGGGTGACCAGCGACAGTGCCCCAGAACACAATTTTTTACAGAACTCTGGTCCCCGGAACAACCACTTTCACGCCTAGTGGATCACCTGGGACACCGTCACTATCAACGGAAAGATGTCGACACCAGCCATGAATCCTACAGCAACCAACTCACGATAAAAACCAATAAACAACGCAGCACCACACCCCTGGGGTCAAACGCTGGTACTCGCGCATGATGTGCCCCACGCATCGCAACGTTGTCTGAGGTAATCAGCTAGCCATACGGGTTGGGTTCGCCGTCAATCTTAAAAACCAAGACATTCGTCGGATTACGTTCCTAGGGCAAAAGCACGGCCAAATCTCGCCCACCACGAAAACAATCTAGCTACCAAAAGATCCCTCTAACAATTCCCACGACTGAGATTGGGTTGTTTATAGTACCCATCCTAGCAGGGTTTACATAAAAATCCAACGGGTCCCCCCGCGCAAAATACCACGACGCGGTACATCCTACACGGCAAAGGTTTAAAAACGACCGCTTCAACGACACGATATTTGTAAAATTCAACACTGACGGTCGGTCAAATTTCTAAATATCTATATCTTTTTTCTTTTGCTTGCTATCCAGAATTTTCTTCTTTGTGCTTCTCGCGTCCATCGTCAAAGAGAAAGAAACAAATTGAGTCCTGCAATAGTCTGATAGCTCGTATTGATGTACTTCTTGGCAATTTTCCTTGTTTGTAGAGTGAGACGACGGTGGTATCGATAGTACGGGACACGAGGAGTGGAGAAGGAGAGCGAAGGTAACGTTCCGATGTGATGTCCTTTCTTTTCTTGCCTGTTCCAATTGTTGATATATTCTTGCCTATTTGCCTTTATCTAGAGAAGAATGTAACTTCCTCGCTGCGTCTCTCTTGGGTGATGCACGGGACACTGGGGATGTACACTGACTGTGGGTCACAACCATTGCATTTTCCCAGATTTGTGCACCAGCATAGAAAGCCGACGGGTGTCAATCTTAAAGAAAATTAGGTCCATGGTAGATAAGCCTTTTTTCCACCAGCCGCTCACCCGGCGTAATTCTGGGTTTTGACCCGAATGAGTTGATACCAACCGGTTGGCCACTACTTTAATTGGATGCCCTTGCCTTGACCAGGAATGGGAGCATAACAAAAATACTCACACAGTTGAGCACAATTAGAAGTTGTTACTAACGACACCAACCAGAAAGGGGACGGGCAGTGAGTTGGGAGGTTTAGACTTGAGGAAGCACAAAATTTTGGATGGTGGTAGTTGTATCTGGAACAGGACGATGTAATCACTGGGTGTCTGAATTTATCTTTTTTTTCTTTCCTTTTCATACTGATGTAATATGTTCTTCTCAGTATGTTTTTTTGTATCCGTTGTCTTCTTTCGTCGGTCGTGCCTCCTGGTCTTGTCTATCCTCCTTCTTCTCGCGTAGGGTGCTTTTCGCGTCGAACGCGTGGGTGATCCTTGTGTGTGCCTACTGAATAATTTCTATTTCTTTCTTCCCTCCTTCTATCTTTACGTTGGATATATTGCTTTTTCATCTCTGGGTTGGTGAGGTGCAAGACATGATAAGTGAGGAATCTGGGTTGCATTGGGAGTGAACAAAGAAACAGAGACAGGGCGGTGTGCGTTAAGGGTAACGTAAAAATTTTAAGGGCTGAGAAACAACACAGCTACGAGGGAGAGGTTGGAAACAATAAGAAACGGGGAAATCATAGGGAGAGAGCTTCCAGCCTATCCCATCGGCAGCACGCCTGCTACCAGCGATCGAGCCTTAACGTTAACGAGCCTAAAGTGTAGAGTATTTGATTGTAACCGCAGACAACGAAAAAACTGTTAAGCAAGTTTTAATCAACAAAAGAAGATTGTGAGGTCACGACGCACGCAATCCCCTACGCGGGATTACCCACTTTACAGAGGAATTAAAAACCTCCATATAAATAAAAATTCGTACACTCTGTGTGGAAGGGTCAAGAAGTCGATACATATCCACTTGAGGTTGATTTTCCTGACATATTTGATCACAAATGTAAGTCGTGGGCGTCCGGCTAGGGGCCAGCGCTCGCTTGGCCCACCCCCATGTGATATTCTGCACGGTCTAAAAAATAAAAAAACACGTATAGAAGTATACTGAAATACACTGATGGAAATGCAATTGAGCGTTGAGCACGGGTCGAAATTATTTTCTTTATATTCCTTCGGCGTTGTTAGCTTCTTGTATCAGTTCTTATTCCTTATATCTTTTCTTCGAGATTTCTTTCTTCTTCCTTTTCTTCTTCGGCTCGCTTCTGCCTCGGCTCTAGTGTCTCTTTTCTTCTTGTTTTGTAGTCGTGTATTTTTGATGGTTTCCTCTTGCCTAAATTTCTTCTTTTTGGGTTGGGTGGTGGGGGGTGTGGGGTGTTTTGGTGGGTGTGTCGTCTTTGTGGAAAGTTCTTCTTCTTTTTTTCTTGTTCTTACTCTGTCTCTGTTTACTTTTGTTATTCTTTCTATTTCTCAGGGAGAAAGACGGTAAGTTGTGGGACGTATGTACGTATTTCTTGGTGCTGCTTATCTCTTGTTCTTTGTCTTGTTGGTATTGTGTTTTTTCTGGAAATTTCT